>JAFIDM010005346.1:28303708-28334577 GCA_023159025.1 Thereuonema tuberculata | reverse complement strand
TGACAGCAAATCCCCTCTCATAGTGATTCCATGAACTTTAAATCCACACCAATACAAGCAGGAGATCCTGCAACCTGTTGTTTTGTCTTTCGTGTCACGCCTGCCAGAGACAATTTTCTAACAGGATTACGGACATCCACACACTGCCCACAAGCAATGTCTCCAAGCAATTCATTCTCTTCCTTTACCGGTCAGCTTCCCAAACTTATCCATATCGAGCATGTCTGGAATATGCTAAGATGGCAACTGCATCTATCATCGAACATCTGGCATTAGAAGCAGCAGTTGCAGTAAGCTTGGCGACAACATCAAAAGACAACATGAGGACTATTCATTGCTTTGTTTCACTGCTAATTTGAAACATTAGCAGTTGAAACATTAGAATTTACCATGCCATATATCAGCATGCAGAACATCCAGAACACAGCAATGATAATGTAACAATGATGCTGCTATTCTTCAATAAACATTTGTGTTTTCACTGTGAAATTTGGATCAATTCCAGTTCCAAATGAATCTATAAAGTTTCATTCAAATTGGACAATTCCTTCACGGTGCTTCGATTTTTTTGTCACCTCACCATGGCTCGGAAAGAAGACCACGAAAACAACATATCCGAGAAACTAACAACGGAAGTTGTTAGATTTGCGCCAACCTTAATGTAATTAATATACATCTCCTGAAGAAGGCCCGAGGCACCGGACCGAAATATCGAGCAAATCTCACCCCGGAATGGGAAAATCCCTCCAACAAAGATCTATCGAGGATATTATTGAATGCATTAAGCTTTTTCTCATTCTTTACCTTTCTTATAAACCACATATTCTAATAATAGACGATACAATACACCATCTATCAATCTTTGTAATGGACTCAATAACTTTTGAGAAAAGGTAGAATAAAATAAATATCAGATGAAAAAGGAATTTACTGATTTTGAATTATGCATTTGAACGATTTTAATACGGAACATTTTTGAGAGGTTTTAAAGAAGCAATAACTGCAGTTTTACGGGTTAGCTAGTTTTATTTAGTTTCGACAACTTTTATTCGAAAGAGCTGAGGATTTGAACTCGGAATATTTTATTCAAAAACGACTATAACTTTATCGCTTAGAATTAGTTTGGCGTCAGTGGAAATGTGAAGAGTAACCAAGAGGAAATTTTAAATACGTCTCACTCTGCAGGAAAGTAGTCTAGGTTACGTTCTTAGGGCTAATTTTACTTGTAAATTAAATTGAAAGCTCTCTTTACTACTTTAAGAGTATAAAAAAATTGGTGACTGTTTGAGAATGCCATGTAACTGCCGGGCGGGGGATCCATCACCTTTCCCGACACTAGGCAACTGACATCCTATTTCCGTCGGTGCAGGAGAGGCCCACCCACAAGCAGGAGGTAGGGGAGGTGATTATGCTAATTTTACGAGCGAATTCCACGAGATCGATGACTCGTAAGAAGCCGAGAAAGTGGTCGTGACGGAAGCACGTGAACTTGCAATCAATCAGGTAGAATTGGAAACACAATCTGCAGTCTTCATCTCGCTGCACTAGAGGGAGTCCCGCAGCAGAAGTTAAAGAGGCAACGCTCTATAGGCGTCTCTTGTTTAGTTGATTCCAAAGGGACTATTACTTACACGTATCAATCCTCGGCTTTCAGATGTCCCAATGGCATAAACTGTCACTCAATGACAAGTTGGTGCCTCGGCAAGAGAAAGGCGCTTCCGAAAAGGATTCAAAGTCTGCATTGTTGTGAAATAATGCTCGTTTAAATTGGAAAACCTTATTATCGATGTAAACATCAGAAAATGCAAAGTGAAGAAAAAGAAAAACTTTGGTTTATCAACAAAATTTACTTTGGGGTCAAATTCTTTTTCAGCAAAATCTACTTCCCTTCATTTCCTCAAACTCTTTCCTTGATAAACATGTTTTTAAGATCACATTTCAAATCCTTAGATATACTTTACTACACTGACCAAATTATTACTTACTATACGTAAATACAGAATTGGTATCTTCAGTTTATTACAATTCGTTGCTAATTTCACGAACTGGCGAATCTGCAATTCGATAATTAAGAGAAAATCAGCTATGAAGAAAAGGTGCTTTTTTAAAAGTACTTAATACGTATACTAAATGTCACAGGAGGGAATTGTTACCAATTCGTGCCTTAGTGGATTGAAAGTACACCTCCCATAAGTACCAATAGCACATGAATTTAAAATTGACAAATTTTCGATTCGCCAGTTCGTGAAATTAGCGACGAATTATGCATTACAATATCCTGGTGAATAGTAAATTTTGGATCTCAAGCATACATTTATTCTAAGCACAAAATGCCTAAACTTTCTTTTAGATATCCTGAATTCGAGGAATCAATTTAAATTTATTAAAATGACTTCTTAGTAAAAGAAGTCATTTTAATAATACGACAATGTTTTTATTCTGTTATTACTGCGTATGCTAAAAATGTAAAGAAAAAAAGCTAAAAATTGAAAGAAAAGAAAAGCAAAAAAGATTAAAATCCAAAAAGAAAACCCATGAGGCTAATCAACGGATATATCAAGTTTAAAGAGTAAAAGTCACGTAGTGTTGGGTAAAATTTTTAGGGGTCAAATGTTGTTTATTCCCACTGTAACACAAACAGGCTGCCAATCTGCTATTTTTTTTTCAAGTCAAATCCCCTAGAGAAAAAAAAATATTGAAAGCCAGATCTTGTGGTCACAGAATTGGTCTACTGTGGTCAATTTATAGCCCAGAGAGAACTGGACAACCGAGTATGGTTAGATTTTATTCCGCCCTCCTGACAGTAAAACAGAAAATGGACATCAAGGTATATTTCGTTGAAATACACTTAGAATATATTAACCAAGATCTGGAGATATACTTTTGATATACTTTTGATTGTTAACATATAAAGTTCGAAGATAAGTTTCGAAGGTATTCTACATCACAAGTATTGTTTTCATTAGTCGGGACTGGAATTGTAGGACAAGATAATTTTCTTACGCCTAAGAACAGTATCCATGTAATATACTAAGTACAATAAATGGTTTATTTCATATACAGATTCAGACAAAGAAGGTATCTTTGTTAAAGCAGCTATTTGTTTTCTTTTTTTTACTTATAGTGTCGATTAGTTGTCATTATTATTTATAATCAATCGGATAGAAAAAAAAAATCTTACTTTGTATTATTCGATTTAAAAAAAAAATAACGGATTGATTGTAGTTTCTTGTTGATACTTGACCGTTACTACTGTCTTGGAATTCAATTCAATGCTGCTAATCAGTGAATGAGATCTTATAAAACTCTTCTCAAGAATTTTAAGATGGAGAGTTTCTCTGGTTATAATCTGAAGTTATTTAAAATAAAAAATATCAGTAGTCTCAGTGTTCTTTTATCATCAACAAATAAGACATAATTTTTATGAAAAACAAATTATGGGCGGCATATAAGAGAAAGAAAAGAATTCGCACCCAGAGCTCCACCGCCGTTTCGTTCTTATTAGGACTCTTTAGCCAGATCTACTCTCGATGATAGGTTTCTGTAAAATTAGGCACATTAAAATCTGCTTTGTTTAAAGTGTTTTAGTTTAATTAACTGGGTGTACTATTACACCCATTTACTTAAAACTGTATTTGATGGTATTTTATTTTTTCCATGTTTTTAATAAATGTGTTTAATGCTCACCCAGTTAATTAAAATGTTCACACGTTAAACTTGAACTTATTTTAAAGCGTTGTTTGGATGCTTTCTTAAATTATTTTGTGCCTAGTGGTCTGCAAGCCAAGGATTTAAAGTTATTTGGGTATTTTTTCATTGTTTATTTTGTGGGGTCCCATTTCTGCAAACCGGAGGGGGATCCTCAACCTTCCACGCTTTTCTAAGCCTATCATCGAAGGTACGTCTGGCTGACGAGTCCTAACAAGGACGAAACAGCGATCCTAAATTTCCGTCCGTGGTGGTGGCTCGGGGTGCGAATTCTTTTTGTTATGTGCTTCCCTTTGTTGTCACTTTTTATGTTAAACTAGACACTTAAAAATCTTCTTTGATGAGATTACTTTTTGAGTTATTCTGAATGATGTCTTTTAATCCTTGGCCATAAGGGAAAAGTATTTTCCTTATTTCGGTAGACATTTTTTAATTTTTATATTTTTAATTTCAGTAATATTTCAGTAAAGAATAATTTTAAAACTATAAAATCACATATTTCAGAGAGCAACGCAATTTTTGGGGGGTTTCCTAGGAAACGTAAGATTAAAGTAAACCAAGCTGCGATTCTATTGAGCGTCTTCATCGTTGTCAGTGAAGAGAAACACTTAAGATGAAACACTTAACTCAGAAATCCCCACAGTTTATGACAATGACGCCTTTCGTTTTTGCCTTCGATGCTTTATTTGTCGTTTGAAGTTACAGACTCAAAGAAGCACCTGTTTTATGATGGTTAGCTTATGATGGTTTCCTAGGAAGATGCTTACAGTTGAAAATGAGTCAATGCCTGCTTTATTTTATACAGTTTGGAAAAATCCTTTATGTCTATACTATAAATTCAGATACAGGCAACAGAAGTATTCAAAATATTCACTATATTGGCCTGTAGTTTGTATATAAGGAAATTGACTGCTGGGCATTAAAATTGCAACACTACGAAAGACAAGAGCTATCAAAGCCATATTTATTTTACAGATAACTTACGGTACAAGGATGAAATGATTACAATTACAGCTGGGTGAGACTTGTGGAACGTTAAGAAATCAGTATTTCGTGTAGCCACCATGGGCGGCAATAATGTCTGCTATATGTCCCGGCATAGAGGAAGAGACAGTCGGATGGGCATTTGGGGTATGTCAGTCCTTGCGGTTTCGACATGGTAACATGCTGTTGTCGTAGGTGGTCTGTGGTGTGCCAGTTTTTTACACGTCACGGATCAGACGTATTCAATAGGCGACAGATCCGGTGCTCGGGCCACGGAAGAAGTTGAACATGGTGGCCATCCTGTAATTGTTGGACGTTGCATACCATGTGCGGTCGCGCAATGTCCTAAACGTAAGTGGCCCCAGGCAGGCCCTGAAGACAAGGAACAAGATCAGGCTTCAACTCAGAGATGTAATGATGGCTATTCACTGAATCGCCTACTAGGCGCGAGCGGGACTGGGATCCAATGATACCCCATGCCATAAGGCAAAGTGGCGGACAGGTATGGCGCTCCATAACGCAGGACTCACTCAGTCTTTCGCCGCTGAGCCGCCAGACACGACACCGTGGTGCTGCAGATAGAAGCGGGATTCTTTGGAAAAAAATGATGGCATGCCATTCGTCCCTCCATGCACGACGTTCTAGGCACCTTTGCAGCCGCAGACGTCTGTGGTGTACAATCAAAGGTAGCCGAAGCAAAACTTCCCTGAAACTGCAGATTACGTCGAACCGTACATATGAAGACTGGTTGCTATGCAATACACCCTAATTTTTGAGCTAGGGCTTCTGACATGGCTATACGATCCGTAATAGCCGTGCGCACAAGATCTCTGTCCTCGATGGTATGTCAAGGCCGTTGGATCCTTCACGTCAGTGAGTTGGTCCCTCCTCGACCTATCTATTCAATATTTGTATCACTGTGGCCACATCTCATCCAACACGAGCACCAATTTCTCGGAAAGATAATCCGTAGTCACAATTCTCCCGCTATTAAAGTCGGTAAACCTGCTGATATGGCTGCCGTATTCTTCAACGAGATATTCTTAAGATGTCTGTGTACAAGAACGGTGAGCATACAATTCCAATACTGCACAGGGACTTTTCATTCTCCTCTCTTATAATGCTTTCAAGGGGTGTTACTGGCTCACATTATTTGCATATGTTCTGCTAATCATTTACATGTGCTCCCATGGTCAATGTAGATATCAAATTTCGGTTCGATCGTATGCGTGCTTCCTGGTGTTGCACTTTTAATGATCAGCAGTGTATGAATTGAATACAATTATCATGTTTAAAAATCTTTCTTACATTATACTAATACATTATACTTTAGAAACTGGAAACAGATTAAGAAAACGAAAAAGTCATGTTTGCATGTTTTTGTTTTCTTAATTGGATAAATCCAATTTGCAATCAAGCTTACAAAAATCAAATTCTAAAATCCTCGATAGCTTCAAGAATATTCACTGAAACTTATCTAGTGGCAAAAGTAAGTTTGGACCATAATTATTTATCTGACTTTGAAACTTATACTGTTTTCCTGTTATTTTTCTTCATAAATTTTTAAAATTGAAAACTAGGCAATATAATTTAATATCATTTTGAAGATTTCAATCATAATTCATTATAACTGAATTAATTGAAATTAATATTATGGCTTCTTTTATTGATGGACTGATTAGGATTAACAGCCATTAATGAAATTCCGGTATACATTAGTTCAAATCTTTCATTGATTATGCGATCAGCGGACAACTTGTAATTTGTAAATAATTCTTGGACGCAGCTATCAATAACTCTATTACAGATCCATTTCGATCTACTGTGAGTCTAAAGACTTTTTACCATACAGGCTCAAAAACGTACAGTAAATAAAAAGTACAGAAAATGCATGCTTCTTTTAATACTTGGGTCTAATTCTCGATTTCCTTAGAGAATAGTATGGTATCACATAATCACTTATACCATACTGTAGTAAGTAGGTAGGTACGTCATGACTAATTTAAAGGCTAGCAATAGACATACTTCAAGGTTACAACGTAGACCCTTTTTATCCTCCCAACATAGCAAAATCGAAAACTGTTCGAAAATTGTTAGAAGTAGTAGCAAAATTGAAAATGCGTAATACATAGAAAAAATAAGCATAAAAACGCACATATTTCAAGGATTCACTGAGCTATTTCTGGAAATTTCGTACCGGAACCCAAGATATACTGTTTTGAGGTTCATACCTCTCGTCACTTGGATTCGCCCAATATTCATAGCTCAGTGAATTCCAAAGAAACATAAACAAAAGACAAAATTAAACATAACAATGGCCCTTGAGTTAAAAAAAACACAAAAATAAAAATAAGAATAAAAAGGGCAATAAATTAATCCCCGCTAGCAGAACGCTTTGCTTATGATAGATTAATCTATAAAGCAGACATATACATAATAGCGAAATTTAAAGTGCATAATACATATACAACAAGAAAAGTAAGAATAAAAATGCACACATTTAAAGGATTCACTGAGCTATTTCTGGAAATTTCGAGCCGGGAACCCAAGATATACTGTTTCGAAGTTCATACCTCTCCTCACTTGGATTCACCCAATTATATGAAGTACATTGCTAATCTTAATCTCAAATCCTCTTTAAGCAAAGGATAAGGGACGCTTTTAAAGATAATGAAATGATCCCGTTTGATCAGTATTTCAGTTTCTGTCATCATAGAAATGAGTAAGAAATTATTATTTATTTTTATGTAAAATATGTTTATTTTTAGTTAAACATTTTTAATAAAACAGTTATCAATATGTAAATACCGTTTCCAAACGTCATGAAATATGTGCGACCAATCCATTTTATAAAACCAAGATAGGAAAGATATTAACAGTTAAATGCACGAGACAGAGCTGTAGTTATTAAATAACTTACTTCACGAAATAATATAATATTACAAATGCAAATTTTCGAAGTCTTTACGGCGAATTCTCCGTAATTATCAAGCAAAAGTTACGTCATATGAATGTGACAATGTCTTTAATATCATAGAACTATAGTTT
This sequence comes from Thereuonema tuberculata, assembly GCA_023159025.1. NCBI lineage: Eukaryota > Metazoa > Arthropoda > Chilopoda > Scutigeromorpha > Scutigeridae > Thereuonema > Thereuonema tuberculata. Next base: position 28,326,837 of record JAFIDM010005346.1, on the reverse strand, counting down.
TAATTATTTTTGTATAATAAAGTATAATTGACATTGACTAAATCTAAACAATCGCTAAAGCATTAAGCAACTAATAGAAATTCTATGCATGTAAAAAGAAACCAGTTGGAATCAGATAGATTCTCTCAATTCTAAGCCTACGAACCAAAGGAAATGGGCCAATTTGTACAGAAATTGCTTGTTATTCAATCTTCTGTTGTTTGGGAATACAAAACCCGACCAGTCAAAGATCAGCACGGATTCTACCAATCAAAGAATGACGGGATAACAACGCATAGACTTTTATTTTAGGTAGAGTATTTGCCAGTCATGTATATGAATGATAGAAAATAAAAATGAGTGCATTCTTCGGAACCTAAATGAATTCGTTTATTGGAAAGACTGCAAGTGAAAATTCGATCTTCATTTAGCAAATGACATTGACAGGTTTTTTTTTTTTTGTTTTTTTTTTTTGTGTTAATTCCAAATGAATATCTAAAATTAGAGGAAGTAATCTAAAATTCGAAAAAACAAACAAACTTTTAAGTTAAAATATTTGTCGAACGCTACTCTACACTGAAAATAAATCTCTTACGTTAAAATGTTAATTATCATAAAACTAGAGTCGATGTAAACTTCTCAACGGTATGAATTCTCATAGCTAGAACATTCTCTTAGAATATTCTAGAGAGGAGAAGAGCGCAAAAAGGACATCAACTTACAGAGGCAGAGCAAAATGGAACGCTGCTGTTTTTTTGGTTGGAAAATGTGATTCGCTTTTTTTTTGCCTTTCAAATCCCTCAGGCACAAAAATATGTAGAAAACCACCTTGTATGCATACGTTAAGCTGAATGTTGATAAAAGCCTTAATTTCAATGCAATCAACCTTGAAAAACTGAAAAAAATGGAAGGAAAACATATTTAAGCATTTGTTGAACAAAAAAAAAAGGAAAATTAAACTAAAACCAATAATACTAGTGTCATAATACTATCTGCCATTTTATTCTTATAATAATACGTAATATATCTATTCAAGTCATTGAGGTTTTAATTTTTTCTTAATAAGCGTTTTTATAATTTCAATTTGATAAACCAATAAAATAAAGTGTAATTTAGTTTGGTTCTGAAGGAGGCGTGGGACATGATACTGGGTAGATCCTTATTTGAGGGATCTCAAATGAAAATAAGGATTTTTCATTCCGGGGTGAGATTTGCTCGATATTTCGGTCGGGCGCCTCGGGCCTTCTTCAGGAGATGTGTGCTCACAATGGCTCAGAAAGAAGACCACGAAAACAACATATCCGAGAAACTAACAAAGGAAGTTGTTAGATTTGCGCCAACCTTAAAGTAATAAATATACATCTCCTAAAGAAGGCCCGAGGCACCGGATCGAAATATCGTGCAAATCTCACCCCGGAGTGGGAAAATCCCTGAAATAAGGATTTATCCAGTGTGACAATTTTTCTTTCAATATTCGCAAAATGTTCTTAAAAACAAAATAGCTTCAAAAATCTCTGAATCTCAAACATAAAAGACGTAGACACCAAATTTTAGATCTTGCCAAGAATTTCTTAAACTGTTACTGAATCATCGGAATTTTCCTTGTTGTTTTTTTTTGACACTTCTAATGATCTGGTTCTCAGCTACATACAACTAAACTTCCGATTCATATTATTGTTTGTTTTTGTTTTTTAATTCACAACATTTTAACATGAAAATATGTAGACTTCAATTGATTTAACGTTTTCAATTGCTACTGGATCAAGATTATATCAAACAAACATCAAATGGCTTCATAAATTACAGTTTCTGTAGGTCAACGTCTTGTAAACGGATTCTCAATGTTACGTTGATCAAATTTTAGCTCAAACTAGCAAGATAAGGCATTTCTGAAGTAAATGGATTGCCTTTCTTTAAATAAAGATGTTTAAGGATAATAAACTTCCTTTAGGATTTCTTTAATAGTATCAAGCCTTCCCTTGTTACTTTATTACAGAATAAAGAAGAATTTTCGTTGCTTCTAAACAGAATGGAATCTGTCAATCAAGCCTTTATCCTCGCGAGATTTTCCAAGAAGCTCTGGCGGGTACAGGATTCCCGGCATGCCTTGGAGCCCGGATTTGGGATTCACTGCTAGGAAGATGCTCGCCTCAGTTCCTGTTTGTAATGAGCTCGTCATTCACCTGGTCACCGGAACAGGAAATGGAGGAAGCCCATTCTATGAAATTCCAATTAGGGCAATGGTGTTATCGTCATCGCAACATAAGTCATAATCATCTTGAACCCAACACCGAAATTCGATTACTGTGTTGAACCAAGTTGTCAACAATTCTACGGAATTATCCAATGTCATATTCTTAGCCTAGAAATAAATGGAGGAAACGATTTGTTATAAAATATCAAATCAAATAACTATTAATTTAATATCAACTTCAGTTAAAAAAAATTAATGTTTTGCTATAGAATTACCTCTTAAATTTATGAATTTGGTTCCCTATAGTCATTTTTGATTAGCAAGAAGTTTTACGTAAATTATTAAAGTATACACTGTTAAAGTGTAATCAAGTTATTTCTTTTATTTACTTTTTTAAACAATGAGGTTACATTTTAGAACGTCTATTAATACTACATTTACTTAAATATTGTTGCAGTGTACATTAAAATAGAAATTCCATGGACAGACTACAATTCAATAACAAGCTAATTAATAAGAGTACAATTATTACTTACATGTTTCCAAGTGATGAATGCGAAAAGAATCGATAATTTAGTTTTATAAAAAAATAAAACACTTTATTCATAATTAAGAATATTTTTCAAGATTAATGTTATTCCTTTTTTTAAGCTACAATGGGACATTTTCACAAACAAGATTGGGAAATATACAGGGTGCTTCTAAATTCATAGGAAAAGATTAAAAGGGTGGTAGGGCACGCTATAACAAACGTTTTTGTTTGTTTTTGTTTTTATCAAACAATGTATGTCCGCAACTGTCGCGTTTTCATTCTACGATAGATTATAGAGAATTCACAAATTGAAAGCTCAGCGCGTAGACTTCTGCCGCTGGTTTATGCCACTGAGTGCTGTTCAGCAGGGTTTTTCAACACCTGTGCTCTTCACAGATGAAGCATTATTTACAAGTGAGGGAGTGTTTAATGTTCACAATGCTCATGTATGGGCAAAAGCAAATATATACGCTACACGACCACGTGCTTACCAGCAACGATTCTTGTATTGCAATTTATGAACGATATAATTTTTTACAAATTACTTAGAGTAAATTAATGCCGGACAACCGAGAATGTTCTTAAAATAACCCAACAGCTCAATTTTTGTGAAGACATAATGTCAGGTTTAATTAATTTAACCTCATTTTCGTAATTTTGCACTCATATGTTTATTAAAAACAATACTTCTATTAAATATGTAATAAAAACGTTAATGCCATCCCCTTCAAGAATACCGGCAATTAACACTGTGCGCATATTGCGGCGATATTTGCGTTTGAGTGTTTCCAGGACTCCCTGGTCCATAGGTTGGCAAATAGAGTTACATTAGGTGGTAAAAATAAACGCGCCGGCCGAGTTGACTAAAAATAGGAAACGAATCTAGTTATTAAAAAAATTTTTTTTACTTAGGACTAGGCCGGATTACCGTTGGGGTCGAATTACCGAGAGCCGGATTTGAGGTTTTAATGTATTACCATCATATTTAACATTTACATTATGTTTTCCTGTTTGTGAGAGTTTCCCGAATGTGTTTGTGAAGCTTGAAAAGATGAAACAATAGAAACAATTTTGAAAATTTGCTTACTTACGAGTTGATTGTTTTATTTTTAGATAGATTACAATGTATTAGTATAAAAGATGATGAACGTCAAAAATGAACGTTACTTATGAAGGTGGACTTAACGAAACCTTGTAAAAGGGATATAGCAATTAGTAATGTCAAGTATCTTATCAACATCTATTGTTAAAAAACTGAGCTGTAAACAATTCGTGAATGAATGGAAAAATAATGTAATTTTTTTTTGGTTATGTAATTCGAATAGCAACTTCATTTTTTAAGTATCAATTTCACTTATTAATTAATTTCAGTCGACTTCCAGGGAATGAGAAAGTGTTTAAATGAATCCCTTAAATAATAAACTTTCTTTCTTGGCAACAATTATCGTTGATTAATAGAATCATACTATTATTAGGCAAAAAACGGATGTCCGGATGTACGTTTGTTTGTCATCAAAGTGGAGAGAGCCGGAGAGAGAATATTTTAAAGTTTATTTTTAATTTTGTTAGTGCATTATTTTAAAAAAAAAAGAATACTCAAGTATAAACAAATTTGTAAATATCAGTAAAAATGTGAGTGAGAACTCTTAAAAAAGCACTATTTTATAAGAGTAAAAGTATATAAACGACCATGGGAAGGAAGATAGAGGAAATCAGCAACAAATTGTAAGCGGACGATGAATGGAGGAAATAAGCAGACGAAAAAATACTACACAATAACAAAACTAGAGGGCGCCACCAGGCTAAACCCGACAAACCAAAAGGAAGAGACACAACCACCAATAGAATAGCAGAACCAATCAGAAGACGGAGGAGAATTTAAAATGTTGTGTATAGATAGGAACAGAACGTAAGAACCTGACAGTTGAAGATGGCCATTGCAAAAATGGCCGAAAAGCTTCCTGAAAGCAGACTTTTACTGTAAATATATACTTATTTTACTTTATTGTATATACTTTTAGTTTTATAAAATAGTGCTTTTTTTAAGAGTTCTCACTTATATTTTCACTGATATTTACAAATATGAGATGGAGCACGTTAAAAATAACTTTACTAATATAAAAAAAATAGTATAAACTTTTGCATCTATTCATTTAGTGAATAATAAAACAAAATGAACTAGAAATAATTCCTACGCCCCTGTAAGGCATTGTGGGGCTCAATTTGGAGGAGCCTATTATTTTAGGGCAGGAGGTTAACTTATTTCGCCAAAAGTGCCAGGAAAGCACGTTGATATTAAAAAATCAAGCATCGTATAACGATGGTCTTTCGGTCAGCGCTGTGGAGCTATATAAAATTTCACGGTATTTCAAAAATGTGGTATTTGTTTTACTTCCGTGAATATTTCACGGGTTGCAACTAGTAATTTGAAATATATCCGTAAAATATAAACAAATTTGTATATCATACTATTTCAATATTATAGTCACTAATACTAATGCTAGAGTTTAGTACGTAACAGTTAAGACTTATCTCAATAGCCAAAGGAAAAACATAGTAGCGAGTGATCAGCCTCAACAATAATTCATCAATGTTTTACTCCAGTTGTGACAAATGTAACAATTGTGCAATTTAACAGTTTTCAGATTAACCCATCTATTCTGCAAAGGATCGGAAATTGTAGAAGGAACAATTGGTTTCTGGGATAGATAAGATATTCCTACCACTATTCAAAATAATAATATAGTCCTAAGTACAGAAGAAATATTAATATAGCATTCCCTTTACTTTGTCCTTCAATATTTTCTTTCGCTTGTAATGATTACAACTCTTGTGTAATATAAAGTGGATCTTGTATTATAATTAGTGAAAGATAATTTTTTTTTATAATTTTTTTATTTCTTCGGATTGGAGAGAATCCGAAGGAGGGAACCGTTATTACAGGTCCACGAAAGTGATTATAATTTTAAATGAGTATTAAATTTATTTAATTCAATTAATTACTCAAGCGGTCGCTTTATTAGTGTCTTTAATTCTTCCTTTTATCATTAACTCAAATAATAATCATTTAATGCTTAGCCAAATCACACAATATTATTATGATTAAAAAAAGTACATAAATTTATCTCTTGTACTATGTGTGTGTATCAAATTTTTATAGTTATGAAAATTTTTATGTTGTCTACACTATCTTATTCAACCATCAATCACAAACAAGTGCCATTTAGATGGATTGAAATCTGTCTTTATTTAAAAAATAAAGTCATGAAACTGATATGTTCTATATAAGAAAACTAATAATCAAAATCCAACTTCATCAATGAAAATTCGATATTTCGTTTTTTATTGCGAAGACTTTATCAAGATCTCTTTTACAACTTAAATAACTAATAAATAAATATAAAGGAAGGAGAAAAACCTTTTTTCTCAAGCCTAACAAACCAAGATCATAACAAAATCTCTTTAACGAGACCTTACAACGTGAAATTAATAATTAAAACAAACTTAACAATCAAAACAAATAAAGATTGGTGAACAAACATGTGAATAACACCAATTAAGTTTTAAAATACCTTTCAATCTTTTGTTTTGCAACAATGACTTCCTGTATACATTTAAAGAAACTTTGTTAACCCTTAGAGACTTATTTTTATTGAAACATGAGCTAAGTTTACCAAGTTTCTTTAAATGTATACAGGAAGTCATTGTTGCAAAACAAAAGATTGAAAGGTATTTTAAAACTTAATTAATGTTTTTCATATGTTTGTTCACCAATCTTTATTTGTTTTGACTGTTAAGTTTGTTTTTAATTGTTAATTTCACGTTGTAAGGCCTCGTTAAAGAGATTTTGTTATGATCTTGGTTTGTTAGGATTAGAAAAAAGGTTTTTCTCCTTCCTTTATATTTATTTTTTAGTTATTTTAATTGTATATAGAGATCTTGGTAAAGTCTTCGCAATAAAAGACGAAATATCGAAGTTTCATTTGATGAAGTTGGATTTTGATTATTAGTTTTCTTATATAGACAAATGAAGATATAAAGATGGTTGATATGTTCTAGGTTTAAATGCTTGTTTAAATGCCTGTTTTCAAAACAATACTACGTTGTTTCCAATTCTTTGAAGATAATCTAATCTCTTCTATCAAAATAATATCTTACTTTATAAGCTAAATTGTTTCGATATCAAGAAGTTTCCCGTCACACGGTTACTTAGAAAATAATTTCAGTTTTCTAAAAATCAAGTGTTTGTAGCCAATAGAAGTTCTTCAGTATCATTTTTATTTAAAATAAAAATGCCTGAATATTTCCACATGTACATAAGTCTTTTTTGTATATCTTCGTAAGAGAGAAGTTTATATTTTAAGATATAGGAGACTGAATTGGAGTTTTTCTATTTCTTACAGTTATTTTACAATTATAATTTGAAAACAGGAAATATTGTACAAACAAAAGAAATATCTAAATTAAGTATTATTCAGAGCTTGCGCTTCCAGAATATCTCAAGAGAAATAGTTTAAGATCACGTGCTACGAATGTTACATTTTTAAATCTAATTATTCAAAGTCAGTTAAAGTCATCCCTAATTTAAAAATAAAATGTTTCCGTGAGAAAACAGAAGTATGTTCAAAACTGTTTTCTCCGGAAATTAACTGATGGTTTCTTCTGGAATAAGGTGCAAAGAATGGTTTAATAATATTCTATATTTAAAAAAGTAATTTTAGCAAAATTGCTTACTTGTCTTTCACAAGCTTGTCTTTTTCTTTGGAAATGCATCAAAGATTCTGTTCTTCATAATAACGAAATGGAAAATCTAGCTTTGTAATATATTGTTAACGTAAGTTTCAGTTTCAAATTCCATTGAATAATTTGCTTTCTGATAATATTATTGTACCTACATTATTTAATTGTAATTCCAGAAAGTGCTGTTCGTTCGAAAGATTCGAACGTTTCCAGTTATTCATCAAAAGTTTTTAATGCATCTAAATATTTACTCATTTCACATTTTATGCGAATGGATTAGCTTAGGAAATGAATCTTAGCTGTTTCTTTTATTGTTCTCTTAGACTTCTCTGACCTTCAGTCAGAATTAAAAATAAGCCAAGCATTAGGAAAAGTAATCAAAGTAATATTATTATCATAGAGGAAGTAGAAAATAAATGTGGAGGCATACTTGGGTCTCACTAAACGTTTGCCACTAACAAATAATCGTTAACTATTGTAAACGTTCCGCTACAGCCCTGTATTTATACGCTTTCAGCATCAGTTCAGAGGGCGGTGGCTCTGAAACTTTACTATTTTGCATAACATCCTATAATTGACATTTGCTGCAAATTTCATTTAATTCTGATGATTCCTTCATGGTGTTGCATTTTTTACAGACAGCAGTATATATAAGCTAAAAGAGATGGTAAATAGTAGCCAAGAAAAACTTTGCTAAATGAATATAATTCGAAGCACCGACTGATATTTGGAATAACCTAGATAACCTATAATATTGGTTCTCAATCTTTTCTCGTTGAAACTGAACCTTAAATTAGAAATGTGAACAATTAAAATTTCAATTATAACTATTTCATTTTAACTACATGAATACTTGTGCCTCTTTTTGCCAGACGTAAGGATATTTCTTTTATATTTACAGATACTTTTCATAAGTTCTAGAAGGGAGAGCTTAAAGTTTTTTGTTTTTTTTAAATTTATGTGCGTGTTTTGAATGTATATTTACAGTAAGAGTTTGGAAAACAAATTTTCCAATTAGTCAAATTTTGAATTTCTTAATGATATTTTTATATTTTTTAAGATAGTAGTTTCTAAATTTTCAAGGCATAAACCAATGAGTATAGATAAGAATTTACGCAAAAAAAGTTCCTGGCATACTAGACAACGATAAAATAAAAAGTAAATGACATAAAAACCCAATATCATTTAGTGTGGAAAATAAGGAAATTTGTTCTTCTACCACAAAGAATGTCTGAAAAGATGAAAAATATTTGTAGTATAGAAAGGAATAAAATACAAATCAGCGAGAAGAACCTATTACAAAAGTCATAATAGTGTTTATGAATAATTGCTGAACTATAAAAACCTTTCATAAAATGTTGTATTTTCTTACTTTTTCAGAATCATAATTTTATTCGAGTAAGTAATATCTTTTCTTTTCTTATTCGTAGTAGCGGCAGCGTACTCGTATCACCATTTCATCTTTGTCTTCAAAGCACCACGTTCTTGGCATTGAAGTATTGGCAACTTTATACCGAACGTGAACGAGGTAGTAAATTACACGAATGTCTTTCTTTTTGTTTCTGCTAATATGAGTTCAGAGTGTTGATGTATGATTTCCTCAAGGAGCTCATAAAAAAATGGCAAACGCTTTCAACGGTATTGCAGATTGGACGATGATGATCTTTGGTGCTGAGAAAATATAACCCCTCCAAAAAAATACGGCAAAAAAAAATATTAAGCGTGACTTACGCCGAGGGCCACAAGTTGTTGTCGTAACTTCCAGTGTAACAGGTTTTGCACGGTTTCCTTTTTTATTTCATTTTTCATCTGAAAAGTAAAAAAAGAAAGTCTTCGGGAATATCAAAGTTTTCCATGTGAAAGCGCATTCTTTAACAATTTGCCGTTGTCATAGCAACGTCTCGTTCGCTGACCATAGAGACACCTGCGCGAGACTGTTCCAATCATTTCGTAACATACACACGTAGATGTATAAAAAAATATGGAATAAAAGAGCAGAATGAAATGATTCTGTTATCAAAAAATACTCTAAGCTGTTATGTCTATACTCTTTAAAGACGCTATTATGTACTTGGCATTTCTCTAATAACATCTTTACTCTTGGTTTACGAGCTATTTGAACCCAGCTGTGGTCCTCTCCTTGCCCTCACTATATCGATTCGGGTGCCACCCACAAATTACGTCACTCTCAGGAACGTTGGACAAGAACTCGTCGCTGTAATCGACATTAGAAGAGGATACTTGCGACCTCTTTATCTTCAAGAAATGTTTGTACTTCCCATATATAAAATATATGATCACGAAAATGATTCTCGTTTAAGAAAGCAGTTGTGAAGATGGAAAAAATCCAAGATCCTACGGAGATAAGTGCAAAGGATAAGTGTGTGGAATAGTAAAATTACGTAGAGATTACAATGTATTTTATAGAAACAAGTTCAGTCTGAATTATTGAAAAATTCATAAAATTAAGAAGATATGGTTATCATGCAACATGCGAGTATCCACAAAGTATGATCGCAGAAAAAAAAACAGATTAAAATGGAAACAAAAAAAACAAAAACAAATCCGCGCAATAGTTGTGTATTTATCAGAAAGAAATGGAAAAGACAGGAAATAAGAAGAAACCGTTTGGAGGCTATGAAATTGAAAGAAAGAAAACGAAAACAGTTTCAAGATCAACAGAGGAGATTAAAAATCTTTTACAGAGAAAGGAACTTAGTTTTCTTTACAGATATCGTGATATTGAAATTGAATGTTTTTGAAGTTTTTGCAACTGTACCTTCTTATATCTTCGTCTGAAGTGTATCAAAATCAATAGAGATCTTTGTTATCAATATTTAAAGCTTCTGAAAGTTTAAGTTTATAAGTATATATATATTTTTTAGATTTTATAAGACAAAATATATGGATGAACGGAACTGTTTGATATTTCCATTTAAAATACAAATATGTGTAATCTAGGCTCTGATAAGAATTAGATAGTCTTGCATTAAACCAAACATTTGATGAAACCTATAATACCCTGTGATATTTAAATATCACTTGGGCATAAACATATCTACACTACACACACATAAATATTCTGCTAAGCCATTGAAAATTTCACAATTACGAAATCTACGTAATGTGACATCTGACGCTATTTTCTCCGCCTTCTTTATCCTCGCTTAATTATATCTGCATATTTCTCGTTACCGTCCGGTAGCAGTAGATTCCCTTACGTATGCTATTTTTAGTTTTATTATGTTTATATCTTGTACTGAATTTGCGGGAGAGGAACATATCCTTTCACTTATTTCTGAGATTATCATCGAGGGTAAATCTAGTCTGATGAGTCCTAACAAGGACGAAAAGCTGTTTTACATTCCCCTCGATGATAAGCTAAAGGCTTAAAGTAAATCTATTTGAGAGCTTTTTGTTTCCCAGTTTTTATGTTAAACTATTACTACACTTCACGATAAAAACTTGTTTTATGATGTAATTAAAATCAATGTGAACAACAAATCCTATTATGATTTTAAATACAATAAAGTTAAATTAAAGGTCCTGTAATTCAGATTATAAACGGTGATAAGGACAAAAAGTAGTCTTAAAAAACTAAACTTAAAACTAAATTAAAGTTTGAATTCTAAAAAATACATGCAGTACAATATTGAAATCCATGTATAATAGTCGGAAATTTGCGCAGTTGAGTCGATCATAAGTTTCAGGCGCGGTGCAAAAGAATAGGTGCGTCCTAGGGCCTTAAAACGTGGTTGTAAGTTGACCCCCTCCCCTTCTTTTCCCGTTTACTACCCTTATGACGGGAATTTAAAAAAATTGTCGAATATGCATCTTTTCGATTCGATTCGAAATAGAGGTGAATCTTTAATCTTAGAGTAGTTCTTTCTTTCTTATTTTTAATGTCTTTATCTTTACGTAATTGCAGAAATCATTTTATGCACGTCAAAGTGGTGAACATCTCTCTTCCAGAAAACACAATTAAGTAAGTAATTACAGATATGCATAATTACAGCTATTACATGAATAAGTGCAATTAATTTTAATGGTATTTTTATTGTTATCAAAAAAAAAATCACAATTCTGAGCTTAAAATTTATTTCTACTTTTGTTTAGACATATACTTTAAAAAACACACTTTTATGCTACAAAAAATTATAGCTTGCGTAATCTATATGTTTTTACTTCATTCCGCTAAAAGATTTCCCTGATGCATGTTGTTTACCAATTTTCCTCAGCAATGCTTTAGTTCCAATCATTTCGACATTGGACTGCATGCCTATGGGGTAGACACTCCAACATCTGTTCTAAGCAGCGCCAGAAGTCCTTGACTTCATGCATCAAAGAGAATAGATTAATTCAAGCGATTCCTCACGGTACATTAGCTGATGCAACTAAACTTCATAAAAAATAAAGTTCAATTACTTGTGCGTTTTATTTTAATACGATATATATTGCGAAAAATAAAGCCGAACCAAATATAAAATCAAATATTTATAAGTTAATAGGATTACGTAAATCGAGATAAACATCTTTTTTCTGCTACGTTGCAATGATATTTGAAAGGAAGGAGAACTCGTAAAAAGTACTTGAAAGTTAAAGCATTATTTCAAATAAATATTTTTGGAATACAAATTTCAGTAATATATTCTATCTTATATTCTGCAGCGATGCTGTGAAATAAGTATGAAACCAATATTGAAAATAAATCACCAAAACCATTCTATAATCTTTGAAAAATTCACGAAGATCCCTTTCTGCATTTTTTCGAGGTATTTCGAAACAGATTGGTGCGAGGTTGCTTAAAAGATCCATAATCTTAATTTTTAAGGTAAAATAAGGTAAAGAAGCACAGAAGAAATTCCGAATTATATATCAAAATAACAGTTAAAAATATTAAGATAAGAAAATGATCAGGTAAAATGATGACGATTGATGACGAATCAGGAAAATTATCAAGAAGGAAGAAAAAGTTTAAAATATTAACTGAAATTTTATTAGCAAATGGAAAATAAAGTATTAGAATTATAAAATGCATTGGCGTAATAATGGGTTACATAGAATACTGTAAATTTCCACTTGAGTCTTAACTGATTTTAGCAATCAATTTCACAACTGTTTTATATAATATTCTTGGGAGTGTTTTTTTTAAGTTTCAATTAGTCTGATCCCGAACGAGTCACATATATTAAATTATGTTTATTAAAACGTTCTTGCTGTTCATATGTACACTACGTATACATTTTGTAAATATCCATCATTCTGAACGAAACCAGTTGTAATAAGAATTTAAGTAACTTAGAAAATAATAAGTAAATAAGATTAATAAATTATTTTTCTAACAGCAGTATTATATTCTTCTGGTGCTATTATAAGAGAGCTACTCAGTAATAGTAGCTGTCTTTAAATAACTACAGTAGTATTAGTAGTTGTAATACAGTAGTAGTAATATCAACAGAGCAGTAGGATATTATATAGCACTTGTTTTAGTATCTTCTATTAACAGTAATAGTGTTTTACTAAACAGTACTAGTAGTATTACTGTATATTAAAGTAATAATATCTTACTAATAACCGCAGTACCATTAGCTTATAATAAGAGAAATATCTTGCTAACAAAAGTAGCAACATCTTAAAATCTTCGTTTTGCTTTTTTTGTCTTCGACGATAGCCTTGCCAGGAATGGTAAATCATTTAAACAAATTTGCAGATTTCAATTTGTTATCTATGTTACAGATAAGTCACCGCTGTACGAATGTGAAAGAAATTCGAAACGATCTTTCAATCCAATATATTGAATAATATTTGAAACTAAACAACCTCCAAAAAATTACGAATCTTTTAAGATACTTCTCGATATTAATAATGTTTCAATTTGTATAGGTGTAGGGGAGACCGGGGCTAGTTGGCATAGATTTTGGTTTTTGATTTTTCTATTTTTTTGTGCAATTCTGGTGAATGCGACGAATAGCTTATCTTTTTGACTACAAAATTATGTAGGACCCATTAATTAAATCCGTGTTTAGGTAAACCAACAAACACTTTTCCTAAAAGCTTGCAACTATATCAACTAACCCCGGGTGCGGGGCTAGTTGGTATACCCCTAGGGGCGAGTTGGCATTACGTGCTATGGATTTGAGCAGAACACAGCAATTTTCGAGAAAAACATTTTATTTTATCAAAAATTTTACTTTAATAATACCTCAAAAAACAAAACAAAAAAAACAACTGTATGGCAAATTAAATTAAATGTATGAGCAAACAATGAATTCGTAGCTACATATAGTTATTGTTGACATCAAACACAAATGTAGGAGTTATTTGAACAGATGGGTTCAATTTTTGCAGAACTTTAGTTTGGTCGTACCAAATTTAGTCTTCCTCGTCTGGCCATCTCCAGTTTTTCCCCTTTTTTATCATTTGTCATAGCTATGCCAACTGACCCCTTCCTAACTATACCAACTAGCGTCACAGGGATTTCCAAAACAAAATAGATATCACACAATCCCAAACATCAGAAACAATATATTATGATACATGCATGCAACCACAGTTATCCATTCTTTCGAGAACTGCCATCAGCAGTACTTTAATTCGATCTACATGTTCACCAGAACAAAAAAAATTACGATGAAAAAATTTACTCACCAGTCAGAAAAACGATGAAACTGGGGTGACTTCCTTCGTGACGCTTCCAAGCATACTAAAGTCACAGTGGATGGTGCACCTTTACATACACTTACCACTACCAAGATGTCAGCGCTCTAGCTATACGGTGGCAGGAAATAGAAGCTGTGTGCCAAGTAGCCCCTTATGCCAACTGACCCCGGTCTAACAAAATACATAGCATAGCAACAGACTATGCGCAGATGAAAATGATAGAATGGTAATAGTCGAAAAAATAACATTGTAAAAAAAAAGTATAGGGAGTGGAGCCCAAACGGGACTCCAGTAAACGAAACAGTAAAGATAGAGATACAGTTAGAAATAATGATCAAAGCATTGTTATATTTGCATAACTATACATGTGTATTGGAAGAACAAAACAAATATATAATTAATTCCATTTTTTATTTTAAATCTATATAGTACCTAACTAGCATAAGGTATTATAGTTTAATCTTAACATTTCTTAATTTTTAAGAAAAAAAAAGTATTACAACAAAATAAAAAATTAAAATGGAATTTAAAAATATCCGTTCTTATCTGTTCAAGATAACTCAGCAACTAAGCGTAATAGGAAGCTGAAAATTTACCTGTACATAGAGACTCTTATAAGAAAGATCCTTACCGATTTCTGTACATATCCAAACAAGATAAGGAGCTAGGCATAAAAAAACTTCCAAATCGCGATAACTCAAAAAATTATTCATCTCTGAAAGAAGATATTACAATGGTTGATAAATGTTAGATCATATTTTATAACATTTATTAAACATTTAATAAACAGATCATATTTTATGTTTATTTTGATAGAAACTGAAAATAGGAGACAACATTTACCAACACTTGAGCAGAAAAACGCCTTTATTATGATAACTAAATTGAATGGAAATGCTTATAATGTACTATGATTGTTTTTTGATGCAAATTCGTGGATATTAATATGAGGATGGTAGAAAGCTGGTATTATAACTATTGACTTATTTTTTTTTTAGTTGGATAGTGCGTTTGAGGCTCGTTGTAAAAATCTAAAAGTGAATAAAAGGCTTCTCGAGGAATAAATCCGGAAGGATCGCTGTCCTCGAGACTCGTGACTTCGCGGGTTGTAATAGACAATACATCTAAAACAAGAATTATTAATTCCTTTTTGTTTAATTTTCTGAAATTACAATTCTTTTTGGTCCACAGCTTTCGGAAGAAGAATTCATTTTTATAGACTATTTTGAACGTTCCTTTTTCTTTAACTTTTGTATATTTTTTTTACTTCGATTTCTTAAATTCCTGAATGTTCTCTGAGATTCTTCAGCTTAAAGTTCAAGCCCTTTGCCGACTTTTAAAAAGTTCTGCTTGTTTATGGCAAAGAGAGTGTCGATGAGCAGTAACCTCTAATTAAGAACCAACAAGAAAAAGGTTGAGACCTCTGCGTGGGAATTTACCATGTGACAGATGAACAACCCTCCAAGGAAGTGACTGTTACCCTGGACAGAGAAGTGGCCCTTAATGCATTGTTTGAGCAACGACGCTCGTTTTCCCTCGGGCTTTGAATAATGCTATTCAAGCTTAAGAAATGGAAAACTTCTGCATCAACTAAAACCTTTTATCCCCCCCAGAAAATCCCTAATCTACTAAAAATATGCTTACAAGGAATTTTATGAAATTAAACATGTTTTTCCACAGGAAATTGATTTTTCTCATTCAAAATATCATTATCATTCCTTATCTAACATTCTCTTAATCTTTAAATAAATAAAAACTTGTTTTGTTTTAAATAAACGGAAAATAAAAAAAAAGTAATCACACGCTTACTTAACTTCGAATGCGAATTCTATATAGATAATTATATGTTTAATTATATGAAATCTTACCAGTAATAAAGGCAAAGGAATTTTATATATTTACAAGGTTGCTTATGGTATTTTTTGGGCTTCAAACGAAATAAATCTAATGAAGTTTTTAGATTTGTTTCAAGTTTTTATTGTGCTGTAGAATAACAAACATCTTCCAAATAATGTAATAATGCTAATGTGTGTTATCTATTTTTTTCCCTTAATGTTCAGAGTTATTATTGATCCCTTTTTAAGGATCACATAGAGACCGGAGGATATTGCGAAGCAAATGATTCATCACTAATAATATTCCTTTTTATATAAATATTTACAAACCGACGAGAATAAGTCAGCTCGTCTCCCTCATTCCTGCAATCAAACACACAATAATAGATTTACTCCTGTTACCTGCTTAATTAAGAATCAACGATCTGATGTATCTTTCGAATCGTTCTGTGAAAATAAATTTTCAAAAAAGGCAAACTTTTTCGAATTTATTTAAATCCTAATTCTTCCCTTTTGTTTTAGAGCTTACACTTAGGACGTATCCTGCCATTCAACCTCAAACGCTAAATACGAACAATATTTAGCATTACTGCTGTTATTGTTGTAAGTCTTCTGATATTGATACAGAATGAATACTTTACCTGTGAAATATTGGATAACGTTCAGATAAAAGCACTTAAAATTATTACTGAAGCTCCAAATTCTACCCAATAAAAGTAATGGGAAATCCAAGCAATATTGAACCTCTACATTCAAGACTGGAAAAAGAAAACAATTGTGCTGGCGGAGAAATGTCTACGTATATCAGTAAGACATTGGAAAAATTATAGCTTGGCTAAAACAAGACTACCCACAAAGATCACATTCTTAACTAGGACAGAAAAACTCAGAAACAAATACAATTTGGAATCCTAAAATCAATTTGGCAATAGGAATAAATGATAAAAAATCTGAAGCAATTACTAAGGGTTTGAATAGTTCCTCCATTGAAATAACACAGATGAGATATCCTAGAACATAGTGGATCCACATGTGTGTGGATGATTCAGTGAATTTGGAAAGAAAACTGTAGGGTATGGATACACTTGCCGTGGACTATTTGAGCGAAAGGTCTCTTTTGAAAAGAGAGCTACGAATTTTGATGCTGAAATAGCAGCCATATACCATGCTGCAATGAACTTAAATTCCGTGAACTTTGATAGAAATCAAGCTTTTTTCCTCATAGACTCCCAGGCCGCAATTTTAGCTTTGAGTATTGCTGACACTAGTGATGATTGTAGAGTTAATTCAGAAAACGACTGATTAATAACCTTATTTAAGCAGACTGGAATGTTCTGTATCAGTGGATCCCAAGTCATTGCGGAATCACCGGCAATGAAGGTGTCGACCCATTGGCAAAAGAGGGCAGTAATATGCTACAGGATGAGAAACCTGTAACCTATCAACAAGCTAAAGTGGAGTTATGTAATGCAATTAATTTTCAGATAAAAGAGTGAACACCAGAGAAAAGCTGTTGAAAAAACCTGGGAGCAACAGCTGACGAGTCAAATTCCAACCGAAATCCCAAGAAGAGACAATACAGCATATTTCAGATTAGTGACTGTCCATGACTACATATCGGAATAAAGGACACTGCATCCTGCCTGCTCTACAACTCCCATTCAGTTATGAGGGCCGATCATCTAAGTTATTTGCTATTGTTGAGACCACCTTTCTTACCAAATGGGCTGCAAACTCGAATATTCTTCCAGCTTCTGGCATAGGATTAAAAAAAAATATAATATAAATTTTTTTTTTATTTTATATATATTATTTTTTTTGATGCAGAATGGAAGTATGCTTTCAGTTCTTAATGATTCTTAAGTTTAATAATCTTACATTTTTCAGAAACAAAGCAATCGCGAATAATCAAGTTTCATTCAAACTATTTAACTGCTTGTTAAAAGACGTTCCGAAGATGCAGAATTCCACTTGCATTTCATCAGAAACGAATAATCCTCCACCCTTTCTAGATTTTTCATTAAAAACAAAATATTCAAATATTTTATTTGGAATTTCCGTCTCGAACTTGATGCATCGAAATACCCAGGAACTGTTAACGAAAATGCTCATCATTGCTTTTAAGTTAAACTATATCTTTTGGAACAAAAAAAAAAGTTTATTGTTTTTCCCTTTCTAGCAAATCTTCGTGAGATCACGCTGTTAATAAAATGTTCGAGGAGGTCACAACAGTCGAATCCATGCGCAATTTAGGGCCAATGGCAAATTTAGTCAATTATTCCTATATTTTTTAAATTGGGTAACGTTAATTACCTTAAATATTTTCAAATTATTTAATAGATTATGTTTGACTAAAGGCTTCCTTTGCTTCATCTTTTGTAAGAAATGCATAGTTTTTCCATTGTTTTATCATTAACACACTAAAAAGGATTTAGTTTTCAGTAAATAAAAAAATTGTAAAATAATGGTAGATTTATTGAAAGTTACGTCGTACATTCTGTAGATAATCTCAGTTCAATCTTTCTGCCTTTTGAGAAAGCAACGGAAGTGATGAACTCCCTAAGGCAGTAGGAAGACTTGAAGCCTCTTTGCTCTTTGATATTAAATTGTTTGCTTGTCTCTTAACCTTATGTCAGGACGACCACAGTTTCCAGTGGCGGAAATGAGGTTTGCGTTTTGTCATTTAAACCACGAGAGGGTAGCCGGTCGAGGGCAAGTCCATTTCATGCTGAATGGCGGATATAAAGGGATAGGACTTTCAATGGGGTCCCTAGAGATTTCTAATTCAGGAAATCCTTGATTTCAAAGAGAATGCAGAAATTTAATCTCAGAAATGTGAACACAGATCCTTACATCACAAAAATTGTATTTACTATTCACAATTGATTCATTTTGATGTTTATATGTTCAATTCAAAATGTAACTAACGATTTCTAGATCTCATTAACTGCTCTGAGATATTATTGCGATTTATGTGCAACATACGAGAAGATTAAATATTTATATATGAACTTCCGCATCGTAGAAGCACTAAAAAATCAATTGCTTCGTAAAGCACGCTTACATAATTTTAATTGACAGTTCTCTCAATCGACAGGAGTGAAAGAATCTCCGCGTATTTTCTGTCCAATTTAGCTTATACCAGAATAATTTTTCATTAAAATTTCAATGCCTGGTTGCCTCAAACTCACTGCTATTATGAGTTGTGGTGTAATTTCAGATTCTGACAATGCAACGTCCTTTACAAAAGGAATCAGGTGAAGGACTGGAGGATTTCGATCAGGTAATTTTCATTTAGTAATTGGCATCCTTCATGTTAACTTATTGCAAACTTGTCAATTACACTGCATTATCATTAAATAAATATCTACAGTATAAAAAAAGCAACTTCTGATAATTAACAACATCCGAAGCTCTGTAACAATTGTACAGATTACTTAAAAGGCTAAATTCATTTCTTACGTAAGGTTAGTTTTTAAGATATCGACGAAGTCAATCAAAATTGAAACTTTTAATTAAAAATCGTAATATTTTCATAATAATATATATGTAATATTAAATAAAATGAACCTATGCAATCATCAATGGGGTTCTAAAATACGATGGTTTTGTTTTTCTCTGTCATACCTAACCGCATAAGGTACTTTATTTAATTTTTTCATTTTACTATTGAAAACTCTCTCGCAAAACCTGTCAAAGATTTGCAATTAAATATAGTTTAGTTTTATTGTTTGCTTTCCTACTCGTTACTATTTCTTATCTAGTTATGTTAGCATTTACTCAGATGGAAATAATAATTATAACAAAGATCGCAGTCATATGTTCTTGTACGATCTAATTTAAATACTTTATTCTAGAGCTTAAAATTTTCTGGGAAAACAAATACTAAAAAATAAAGACTTCTAGTTTGTCATTAACCTTCACCAGTCCGATCAATTTAATTTCTCTTGCATTGTGCAGGCAGGCCATTCAAAACTGACATCATGTACGTGTACAAATCAAAAAGTTGTGTGCTACCGAGAATATTTTATTTTAATTTCATTTATTGTGTATGACCTCATGAAATCCAATGAATGTAGCACCAAGATCTTTAGAAATAAAAAAACAAATGAAGCATAAAGAGATTACGACTAGAAAATAAATACTACACAATTGCTCAATATACACAAATTGATTAGCTTGGAATTCTTCTCTATATATTATAAATAGAAAGTTCTCTCATTTCGCGTTAGAAAAATAGGTGATCCGTGATGATCTGTGCAGCGTCGTGATGAATTAATTTGGAGACATTTACCTTATTCATGACCCCAACCAATTAAAATCGGAATTATTTTTTATTCTAATTATGAAAATCGAAAAGAAATCAATCTCGAAAGCTATTTTCAAAAGAATAGCTAATGGTGTATAAAAGTAAATTTAGTTTCTTTTCCTTTTTTATTTATTTATGAATATTTTCTTGATGATTTAAACCGAAATAAATTACATTCAAAATAATCGCAAAAATTCGCAATTAGAAAATTAATAAAAAGTTAGTTAATGAATTTAAAGCTTATTTATAAAACACATGATTTCATAAAAAGAATTAAATTCTTCAGTTATTTTATGAAAATTTTTCGAAGATTTGTCAAATAATTTTGCTATTTTTTTTTTAGGAATTACCTAAAACATACCATTTTTAGTTAAAAATCTATTTTGATTTGTCTGATAAATATAGTGCATAACAAAAAATTATTAAGAATTGATTATTTTTTGAAATAAGTTATTAAAAATATGAAAACTTTCTTTCAAATATTTTAAAAAAAGAATGCTGATGGTGTAATTCAAAAATCGTTCTAGTTTTAATTGATGAAAAGTAACATCTAAATGATATATAAAATTTAAAAAAAAAGAGTAAGAATTACTGCTGTAAAAACAAATAGAGTGATTTAAAAATGCAATCAAAATACTGGTCTAATCCTCATGCTCGAAGTTCATTAATATTTATTCTCTCCTTGTAACCACGTCACTTTAATAACAATCTCTCCTCGGCTCACTTCCTAGAGAATTGGACCAGTAGTTGTATCTCTGATTGTTGTTTGATTATAAAAATTATAAATAAATTGTGAAACCTAGTTTTTCATTACAATTCATGAAAATATTTTCTATCA
This sequence comes from Thereuonema tuberculata, assembly GCA_023159025.1. Taxonomy (NCBI): domain Eukaryota; kingdom Metazoa; phylum Arthropoda; class Chilopoda; order Scutigeromorpha; family Scutigeridae; genus Thereuonema; species Thereuonema tuberculata. The sequence continues at coordinate 28,305,750 of JAFIDM010005346.1, read as the reverse complement.
TTGACGATAAACTTTTTCTGATGGCAAAATGTTCTTGAAGTAACAATTGATTTAAAATAAGAGAAAACGTTCTTACCAATCTGTCTTCGTCAAAAACAATGTAAATATAAAACGTACTTAAGTTGGTTATTCTTGTAATCTTTATCTCAATTTAATTTGCAATATCTATTTTTTTTTCATCCGATGATACAGGCTCGTATGGCTGTTTGAGACGCTCTCGAAACCTTGCTTCAAACCTGCAAGCTGCTCGAAAACCTCTCACTTGCTCGAAATTCAGCCACTTCTAAATACGAAGAGCTCTAAATTCAGGCAAATATTAGAAGCAAGTCGACACCAGGGCCCTTGGCGGCGAGAAAAATTTATTAAAAACTACGAAAGTGTTAACTTCACTCTGAAATCTGGATATTCTTTGTTCCTGATTTCAATTCCCAGCTTCATTCACGACATTCTCTTCCTCCAGGAACTTCTTCTTTAACTTTGCTGTGAAATCAGTTGAGAGTTATTAGCAAAATTAAGCTGCAAAATCATCTTGTTTGTCGCTTCGTAGACCGGCAGTTTTAATTGCAATCTCAACGAGAGCAAAATGTGACTTGCCTCATGAAGTTCTCATCACGTGTAAAGCGATAAGACAACTTGCCACAACTAGCAAATCTTTGAGAGCGTTTGAGGCAAGTTTTCAAGAGAATGTAAAGCGGCCATTAGACAAGGAAAAAAAGCTCTTTATTTTATAGAGTAAGACCGCGATAATCCGGCACTCGATAGTCCGGCAGGCATCAGAAATAGAGGGTTGCCAGTTTTTTTTCTCCTTAATGTACTAAAACTAAAACATTATTGTATTTTTTAAAAAGCTGTACGAGAATTATCGTACACTACGCTATCGGTGAACTACCACTATAAATAATAATGAAAAGATACGTTTAACGGTGTAAAATTATAAGTTGCGTTCTGTTATGCAGTTAAGTTAGTTAAGTGAACTACAGTACTACATTTGATTTTTAGTTCAATATAGTTTTCATCATCCGGTATTATATATTTTTAATTTTTGTTTTATTTACTGTAATGTTTTCTGTTGTGTTTACTAAACAACAATTAATCGTTTTTGTATGTTAAAACTGTAGTTTTTATTTATTCAATCCTTGTTTAAACCAGGGTTTTAAAAATGGCCTTGGTAATCCGGCATATTTGATAATCTGGCATTGACAAATCCCCGAGCATCAGGATTATCAAGGTTTCTACTATAGTTTCAAATGAAATCTTAATTTGGTTTCGTAAACTTTATAAATCAAGTCTTTCAGTAAGATGCTTGCTGAAACGTTGTAAGGCTAACAAATAATAAGATTAAAATTTGTAGTTATCAAATAAACGAATAATATTAAAAAGCTATAAAGTTAAACTGATAACTATAGAGACAAATTCAGATACTGCCAATTCTTTGTTCTGTGGTGCAACCAAAGCGGATTTATAAGATATTTTCTAATCGCCAAGAATACATGTCAAATGAAAATCATAAAGGAATTCTTAGAATTTAAAAAAAAGGACAATAAATAATAAACAGTTATTATTGTTTAAAAGCTTCTCCTTTAATTTCCAAGAACTCTTATCCCAAGGACTCAATGGGAATAAGATTACAAATAAAAGAAAACAAAAAATAAAGAAAGTAAACATTGAAAAGCAAAATTACATTTACTGACTCAAGGGGTTACTTTTCAATCTTTCTTCGAAACTTCCGTTTCAATGTTTTTTTTAAAATTATTGCTTATTACTTTTATTTCGTTTCTTTTATAATCTAAGTCATCTTGAGCCATCGAATTACAGAAAGCTGAGGATTTTTATTATAATTATTTTTACATGTTTTCATTTATTTAGCTCCTCAAGAGCAAGTTGCGGTTTTCCCTTTTCTTTTCGTGTCATTTAATTCCCGAGTTTCTGAATGAATCTGCACATGACTCTTGAGAAATAGAAGAAGTAAAACTTTTTTTCCGATTTGCGGGCCTAAAACCCCGCGAACACCATGCAATTTTTCAGCAACTTAGTCGTCCGAT
>JAFIDM010005346.1:28274902-28303698 GCA_023159025.1 Thereuonema tuberculata | reverse complement strand
GCGAAGCATTGACAAATGATAGATTGACTTAAATGTTCATAAAATAGCCCATTGAGTTATAGAGTTCTTAAAGAATTGAGAAGAAAAGACGAAACAGTAGTCTTTAAGAATTGTACGACTCAATGGACTGTTTTATGAACATTTAAGTCAGTCTTCCAATTGTCAATTCTTCTCTCCTTGATAAGAGGCTTGGATGTTTTTTCTGTCTTTCTTAGGTCTGCAAATCGGAAAAAAAGCTTTACTTCCTCTAATTGTAACAATATTAAGTGCAGAATACATCAGAAATACAAGTGGCTAAGGTACACGACAAGGTAAAACAAGTTAAGAAGTAAACGAATAACAAAGATGTTATTAAATCGGTTACCTGGAATTTAAAATCCTAACAAAGAACCTGAGATTTAACATATAAGGATGAATATGTAAGAAATACCGTCAGAAAGTGAACTTCTCAATTGGAACAGAAAAAATAATTGAATTCATCACAATTTATTAGTTATTTTAAACAATGGAAAGATGTGATGGCCACTGATGAGGAAACACTTGTCAGCCGAAAAACACAACTAGAAACAAAAATAATGATGTGAAATCCAAGAAACCAACAAATAAACAATTACACTGAAAAGTTACCGTAAAGAGAAAAAAACAAAAAAAAAACAAGACATAGTTGCCAAGAGTCAATACCTGTATGATAAGATCCAATTAGCTCTACGAAACGAAGGTGATGGTAAATATTAAGCATTTTTTTGTGAAACTAGTAGTCATTTATTGTGGTAATGGTGCTTTCTAAGACTCGTACATTGATAGTCTTCGATCTTTGTAGATCCAATTTCTATAAAATCAGCAGAGGATTTTATATATTTTATACCATTATCTTTTATTGCAATTTCAGATTTCAAACACAAATAATTTTTGAATTATCGCGTTTATTGCACTTTATCAGCACTGTATATTTGGTAGTTTTTTTTCAACCCATCACATGTTACTTATTGCTCCGATTTACATCAAAATCGAATCTTTCGCGTAACAATTTACATCTACACGTCAAATTTCAGCTTCGAGGGATATATGGTGTGCGAGTTATCGTGATTTCGATCTTTTAAGTTTTTATATAAAACTTATAACTCTATATAACTCTAATCCTTTATTTGTGTTAAACACAATTTAATCAAAATGATTTGTCTAATTGCAGAGTGTTTGGAACTTCAGCAATGTGTTAGAGTTACCACAATAGTGCTTTTTTATTGTTACCAATAGCTTAAATTTTTTTAATTTGTTTATAAAAATAGGAGTGAAAAATTGAATGAAGATAAAGAGAAATTCCCGTTAGAATAACATCTTTTCGAAGATCAACTTAAAAGTAGGAAAATCTATAACTCTTCTTCGTTCAGATTCTCCTAAGAGCATAAATAAAATTTTAAAAAGAAAATCTCTCTTAAGCTTAGAATCTAAACCTCAGAGAGTATTTCAAGGTATTAAAAGTTAAACAGAAAATGATCAAGATTGAAAAAATAACATCGAGAAGAAATTAAGAAAAATCAAAGAACAAGTAATTTCCAGATTCAAATATGGAAGTTAATATTAAAGGAATTATACGAGAAATAAAAAAATATGTTAATTGACAATCAAAATATGTAATAGGTCTAATATTTACGAAAGGAAAATATACTACAGATACTTCAACTAATTTAAAATTAAAGAATCGTTTTATAAATAGAAAACTACATTTCTTCAAAACATGTTATGTTTCTTATAAAAATTTTCTAGATCTCAAATGGATTTCTTTAGTTTTCTTTTTTTAAAAGAAATGCAATATTTTTCTGCCATTTACTTTCAGGATCGGTTTCGCCACAAAGGCATCATCTTGAAGACCATTACGGAAAAAGGAGCGATATAGAAAAACTTGTCTACCAACTAAGGACAAGCTCATTCAGTTTCTTTCACGTCTTGTCCTCGTCCCTATATTGGAAGCTTTTCTAAAAAATCTTCTTTTCGCTTCAGATCTTCCAGCCACTATGAACTTCCACCTGTTTCCTTTGACGCGTTTCAACTCACGGCTCAAGACTTCTTTTAAATGACAGACAGAAAAGAAAGAAAAGATAGGCTACAGAGCAATAAAAATACAGCCAAGAAAAACATTTAATTACTTGTAGCAGTTCTAGTTTTATTAAAACTCTTGTCTTAATAACTAACTAAAAGATTATTGTGTTAAACTTATTTTTTTTCAGACAAAAAGACGAGTGCATTTCAAAATTCAAATGAAAATTTCAGGATATTTCATCCTATGTGAAGAACAAGGAAATTAAGTAGAGGATTGTTGTTTAGTTAAAAGCTTAAATTGAAAATTTGGAATGGGATCTTTCCAAGTAACTTTCTAGAATAACAGCTTAGAAATAATTTCCAATTATAAATTGTATCTTTCAAAAAAAGCTGGCTTATAAATAGAATTTAAAGGAATACCGTCATAATACTAAAGTTAAGTTCCATTAAATTTCCTATAGGAAGTACAGAAGAATAAAGAAAGTTTTTCAGGAAATCGTACTGAGAAATGTAGAGAAATTCCAATATCTCTCAAAATATACATTAAAGACTGTAATGAAACGACTTTAAATACGAATTTTTAAGAAAATCGTCTCACAAACAAATCAAAGAGAACTCCATTTAAGATGCAAGAAATATTAAAAAAAAGATAAATATTATTCTAATCACATTTATTTAAAATTCATGATATTTTTTAAGAGTATCTGTTGCTTGCGAGTTTGTTTTAATTGGAAATTTTAATTTGGAAATTTACTGACAAACCTTACAACTAAATAAATCACTTACACATCCTTCATAGTGAATTTTCTGTTCCTTTTCAAACCATTATCCTCAAAAATTGGCACAAATATTAAAAATTGAAAAACAATTAAAAAAATTAGAAAACTTATAAAAGAATTATGTATTAGAAATTTAGAATGTATAAACTAAATTCAGAACTAGACCGTTTTCTTGCTCAAATGCAAAATACAAAACTCAAAAAGACAAAAAATTACTATTTACTATTACGTACTACTGTGAATAAATGAACAATGTTTCATTTCATGTAAAAATATTTACTATCAATAATTAAATAATAATGAATTGATGTAGGCCTATATGTAAAAAGGGGAGCTTGAAAACGAGGGACAGAAATAAATGAAATTTCTAGAAACGTTGCTAGAAATGGAGTTTGTTTTATCGAATAATTGAATTCTGTTCTGTAAGGATGTGATTAAGGAAAATAAAAATGAATTTTATATCTTCATACGATACCAACAAAATATTTAGATGCTGCAAATTCTCTTTGTAACACAATATTACAAACTCCTGCAACTTTAACTTTGAAACACAAGTCATTTCTCACTAGTCCTTTCGCATTTTTTTTTCTTTAAAAATGTTTTTTTTTTTTTTTTGTTCTTTTTGATGCGTTTTTGAATGTTTTCCATTTTGTGCTTTATTTAGAGGCTCTTTTCTTACAAAGGAACCTCGGCAACTTGATTGTTGATAAAAAATGGCTCTTTGAATAAATCTCGGTCTATGAATCTCGTTATGTAAGCTGCTTGTCCGTACGATTTCTCGTTTGAGTTGTAGCGTCATCTGAGTATTCAAAGGTCAAACTGCATCACAATGTGTTGTGAGCTGCATTCTAGTAAATGTGTAACAAGTTTATGTTCAAACAATAAAGAGACTGATTGATCTACATTAAAAGAGAATAATTATTTGAGATATATATTTACTGATTATAACCTGTTGAAAATTGGAAGTAAAAGTCATCCTAAGTTTGCTCTTCTCACAAGAAAAAAATTGGATGAAACAATGATTAATCCTCCGTAAAGGGTCGTATTTACTGTGCCAGAATATATAATACTTTTTCTCTCCGGAAGAAGTATTTCCCGATCTGTGAACTGAAAAATGCATAAATGTTCGCATTACTGGAGGTGGACTGTACGGATTTATTTAAGTAATACACTGAAGCGCCATAGTGAATGTTATAATACCCATTTTATTTCCTGATTTCTGTTTATATTTACTCAGAAATGTAATAAATTAATGGAACTTTGTAAATAATGAATAATAAAAAGCTTGTTATTATCTGTCACTACATCATTTGGTAATACAAGTGGAGGTAGTACTGAAACCTGTCACTAGGTTTCGCTGGTGTAACTACCTTATAGACGAATGTTTAATGGAGGTCTCTCTCTCCTTGTTTAGTATATAGTGTTAAGCGGAAACCATGGTGAAGTTTGCTTCTATTGATCCAATAAACGAGATTAACTGTTTGAAGTAAAAATAAAAATATATGGAGAACAAAAAGTGGTTGGGATTGACAACGAACAGTTTATATCGCTTCTAGCTCATTTCTCATCAAAAAATTTGAGAAGTTGAGACAATTGAAATTTCAACTCTCGACAGAAGCCTTGATGATTATGACGCTGAAGATTATGAAGAGGATGATACTTTGGATCACTTTTACTTCCAATTTTCAACAGGTTATAATCAATAAATGAATACATCAACTAAAGATTATTTAATTTTAATACAGATCAGTCTGTCTCTTTATTGTTCAGACGTAAACTTGTTACCGATTCACAAGAAAATCTGACTATTGGAGCCCTCAACACACCTTGATGCAGTTTGACCTTTTCACACTTCATGGTGCTATAGGTCAACTGAGAAATCTTTCGGGCAGACGTCTTACATAATGAGTTTTATAGATATATGCGGCAATACAGCTTGGTGTGAAATCATAGAGACATCTAACGCTATACTGTGGAAGAGCCTCCTATATTTCTTGCACACAAAATCGCTCAAATCCGTCCCAGCTGGTCCCACACATGGCGACAAGTCTGGAGACTTGGATGCCCAAGGAAGGATATCGACAAACAGAGACAGTCCACGGAAATTTGTGCTGTATGTGGGCGGCTTAATCTTGTTGGAAAATGGATCACTAACACACTCCATGAAGGGAAGCAGATGAAGTCGCAGAATATCCTGAACATACCGCTGCGCCATCAATCTTCCCCTGAATCACTACCAGCGGAGACCGAGAATCGTATAAGATGGCTCCCAAACCATGACGTCACCAGTCCTCGAGGTGTGTCATTCAACAATGACGTTCCGATTTCTGCGCTGCCCAGTTGTTCTCCAAAATCGATTAGGTTGTTATCCATCTCCAGACAAAACCTAATTCGTCACGCAACAATTCGTTGCCAATCCTCAGCCAGTTCAAGGAACCCGCTCACTACATCACTGCAAAAGAAGCCACCGATGGTCGGGTATTAATTGTAGACAGCGTAACGAGCGCCAAGAATGCCACTCCCAATTCCGCAAGTCGCTTTCCAATCGTGCGGAGAGAGATTTCTGGGTACATGTCTGTGGATTGTGGACAGGGACACTCATGGTTCAGTTCGCGCCAGTCGGACGATAACACGATCTTCTCTTCTGGTAGTCTGCCTAGGCCTCCCTTCACGTAGTGCTTTCCCTTCACGTTTGTCCTCCTTCATTGCTCCCAGTACCGTCGGCACAGTACATTCGGAAAGGTCCTGGTGGCGGCCCTTTCAACGAAACGACAAGCCTGCCTCCGCAGACGAACGATACAACTACTCTCAAACTTGTCAGATGCTCAAAACTGCGTCGAATGAGTTGTCGAGGCTTAATGAGGACACAAAGACATGCGCTCCACAAAAACACTGATTATAAAGCACACAGCGATCACATGATCACGGTCGTAGCTACACTTACGCCCCAGGTGTCAGTTCTCACAACTTCAATGAGGGACAGAACTTCCTGTGACGATGCCGTAAACAGAGTTTCGTCGTTCCCGGATTATTCGTTCTGGGTATACTAATTGTTTTTGACAAAGAGAGTATTTATTAGAGTTTGATTTCATAAATAAAATGTTTTCTTGTAAAACACCCATGAATACTAGGATTTATACAAAGAAATTAAAAAAAAAGATATGGATTGATCTACTTCTATTCTAAATAAAAATGAAGTCCTTATTCAAAACTTACCAGTAAAAAATTGGTTGATTTCGTTTTTTATTTTTACTTAATTAAAAACAGAAAGAAATTCTATTCTCTGTAATAATGCTGTCAAATGTGAATCTTCGTGAGATGATTATGACAACGACAATCATATCTTACTCAGAAAGTTCACTGAATAAATCTCCAACAAAAATTAATCGTGAGTCAGTTAAGGCGAATGTATGGAGAGGTGATTGAAGAAACAGAATCAGAGAAGTCATAGATAAGTTTTACAATCTAAGCAAGTATTACAAAAGGAAAATGTATTAACTGTTCGAATTGGGAAGATAAAACCAATGGATATCTTTTAACTAGGATCAACATTTAATCACTGAATATTTTCTATTTTGGATTATTCAAAACTGCAGAATTGCTTTTTATAATGAGGTTTTTATTCACGGTTGTAATTTTTCACTATTTCATCACATAATTTGTACAGTTCATTCATTAGACTTTGAATGTGCAGACTTTACTTTTTTCGCAATTTTATTCAATTCTGTTACTTTATATGTCATCAATATAAAACAATCTAAGTCACAATATCCGATTGAAACCCAAAACAATTCTTAAAAGAATTCCAAAAACATTTACTTGAAGTTAGTAAGGTAAGATGAATCTAGCATAAAGAAAGTTGAAAATAGTAATAAAAAATAGTTAACATAGTTATCCAGTATAGAGTCCCGTACATATAAATTAAATATATTCTACAAATACTGCTTTCATTGTATTTTTTTCCTGTTTTTCTATAATGAATATCAGTTAATTTATAAATTTCCAAAGTAATACTGGTATATTTTTTAGTGAATTTATAAACTAAAAAAAATATTTATATTTTTCTATTTCTTTTTATATTTGCTGCTACTGTACTTTCAATCAGTCTCCTTGTACATTTTGAGATGTGTGATTCTTAGGTTGCACAGAATCATTAAAGTTGAATAAAGAGAAACCACGAAAATGGTTCTTCAGCTTGGTTTGTCTTTGTATCTAAGCAATTCGTGAGGCAGTAAATTAGATTGGATGTGTTTTGACAGCTTTGAATGTAATGAGCGTTGGCTCGAGGGAAGACAGCATCTCATCTGATTTCAATAAGTACATTGTGTTTGACGGTTCAACAAAGAATTGGTTTCACAGTTACAACTTAACAAATAAAAAAAAATAGTTTCCGAAAATTATATGACGTTTATTCTTTTACAATGTTTATTAAATTAAATTGGCTGCTCCAATTAAAAAAATTCTACACGATTCTCTGCATATTCTAAAAATAGGAATACATTAATTTTCAAGAGTAAATAAGTAAAATATAAAAAATAAAGAATATCAGAAAAAGCAATAAACTATCTGACGGAAGAACATTTCTGCTCGCTATATTCGTTATTCTGTTTATTTAATGCATACCTTTAAAGTAACTCCAACACTTTCAACTAAGGTTCAAGCAAATTAACACGGTCAAATGTTGTATAGTATTTATTTCATCAATTTATTTTCTTGTACATTAAAATTGTCCACTGTAGTCTTAGAAGGACTTTCATCAAACAATGGTAGGTTTGCCTTTAAGAGCTCTAAGTAAAGAAATTATCTAACAAGGAATATCGGAAAGATGTTTCGAAGCAGACTAAACAATCTACATAGTTTTCTAGACAGCAAATTGTTATTATTTTAGCCAAAGAAAAGAAATAAAAAAAATGAAATTCTTAAAATAGATTTTTTTGCGCGATATTTTTTGCGCGATATGAATGAAGAAGTATTCATTGCTGGCATATTTGGCTATCAACATTGGTAGAGGAATAATGTGACAGTTCTATGTCAATGTCAGTGGGTTTTACCGAAAAGAATATACAGCAGTTTTTTTAATCGTCGTCAAAAATGAAAGAAAAGTAATAAAAAACTATAAAACCACAACGAATAAGATTGATTTAATTTCGGCTAGTTCCTCAACTGTTTGAAAAATTAAAAACAAAATCTCAGCAGAGTTCTCTACTCTCTCATGAGATTCGCACCATTGTCGTTAGTTCCATACTATTGCCTCACAGAATGACAGTGCTTTGATTTTGTATGTACTGATTTCTTGATCACATTAAGGAATCAGTAATGTGAATAATTCAAATTTTAATTTCATCGTGTTTTCTTCTTTTTATTTTAAGGAATTCTTCTCGTTCAAATAAGTCATCATTTACATACTATTTTGCTTAATTAAGAAAAAATTTAAACATCATGAAACAATTGATTTTCTGAAAAAACTGAATTTATTAAAAAAAAAAAAAAAGGATAAAAAGGCCATTGAGATGATTGTCCTAAAACTAAAATTGAAAACATTGTTGAATGTTTGCAAACTTAAATACAACGGGGCTTAACCAGTAGATTTCTTCTTAAATTCTAATAAAGTTTGCATGTCCTTCATTATAAAAGTAACTAGCTATCACACAGTATTGCTGGTGTGGTCGAAAAATTTTGTAATATCGCTTACTATCAATATATTACGGAAAGATAAAATACAAGTGTTAATGCAATTTAAAGTCGAAATCTTATTGTATGTTCGTCTGTCCGTACGTCTGTTATCAAGACAAATCAAAATCTACCGGGCTCAAACTTTATAAGAACTTAAATTTTTACTAACAAAATTGCCCTATTGTTTTTTGGTACACGTTGACCGATGAACGAAGCAGCTACGAGCCTAAAACCACCAAACTAATAGCATTGAAATTTAAAATATGAGATAGCTAAAAAAAAAAACTTCTAAAACTATTTACATTTCTCCTCAAAAAAAGCATTTTAGAAATCATTGATTTTATCAAATTTTTAATACCCTCAAATGCTACTTCTTTATGTATTTTTTTTTTTTGTTACTAAACTCTTTATCAACTTTTTATGCAATCTTACCCAAATGGACAAAGATGGCATATCAATAATATTTTAGTTTTGCAAGTTTAAACAAGCCATGTTTACTTTGAGAGGATGGGGTGAAAAAGTCAATATTTTTTTCATTTATTTCTGAAATACTAAATTCGAAACAATTTCGCTAATTTCATATGGCTTCCCTTTATTACATCCCAATTGTCTGAAACAAACGCAGCAACGTCGACGTAATCTTTACCTTTAAGATTTTCATGTTCGCTTATTCCATTTTCTTTTGCTTCATCAACACCGTCTCCGTCCTATCCTTAAGCTCGCACGACGACGAGCACATTGTCATTTTTCTTTCTAATAAAGGCCTTCGTGAATTACTGTTCCATAAGAAACGCAGCCCCAGACAAGATGACAAACGTCACGTGTTTTATTTTCCACGTAATTTTCAGAGATTTGTGCACCCTTGCGCTTTCTTTCAAGAAATGACTCGAACAAATAAGAATTATTGCGAGAACAGAATAAGTACGATAGGCAGGGGCCGTAAAAATTAAGGAGACAACGCAGAAAGAAATCAAATATTCACTTAACGCAAGTTGAAAAAGTTTGGGATAAAAAAAAGAAGGAAATTAAAAACTTGCTAAACAATTATGAATGCTCTAAACACAAAACAGCAAGCTACTATTAAATTATTATAAGGGGGAAACCTTTATAACTTACGACATTCTCGTACACTATTAAACTTTATTTATTCACTGAGAAATTCAGAAACCAAAAGCTGACATACATATCAATACATACGATATTTATCAATATTTTTACCATTGATGGTTTACAACAAAGAACTAATGTATGTCGTAATATATTAACAAAATAAAAGACTTTAGCAATATTTGGATAGCTGAGATTTGTTACTGTTATCATCATCATGATGTGCGATCTTCGCATATACGAAGTTACGCGGTCTACGGAACCTAGTGACCCCCGAAGGGCGAATCCCTAGGAGAAGCCGTAGATATACTAGGGAACAGATACTGGGGGTGGTTTCCCGTTGCCTTCCCCCAGGACGCCATTAAGGAATGACGTAGACCGGAGAGAAAGTGAAGAAGAGGCTGGACAACACAGGAAAGGAAATTGAAACAGCCGCCGCCGAGACCGCACGACCACGCCAGCATGGCGTTACTGTTATACACTGATGAAATTTCACTTTAAGAAGTAAAATGCCGAATCGAATTGTAGTAGTTACTAATAATATAATAATAATAACCCTCGCATAAGCTGTACTGGGAACGCCCTATTCACACAGACAAAACCACACACCACAACAGACCTGACATCACACTTGTTGATAAGGTCAACAAACAGACCTATCTCACTGGCACTGCAGTGTCCATCAGCAAGAACATGCAGAAAACTCAAACAGACAGGATCGGTAAATACACAGATTTACCACATGAACTGCAGAAGCGGTGGAGGCAAGACAGAGTATCTACCCATCGTCCTGTCCGCCACTGGTCTGGTGCCTCACACTGCACCCCAGCCTCAGCACAGTAGAACTTGACAAAAACACTTATGCACAACTCCGGAAGGCTGTGATACTCAACACAACACGCATAGTTAGGAAATTTTTGGACACAAACACACATCCTTAACATTCCTAACCAGTCTTGCACACGTTTTTACACTTGGCAATATATGCTTTGGTCCGGTTGTCTTTGCTGGGGAAACCGATGAACTGAAACATTTACATAACAATAATAATAAACTACAGTACTAACTTAATAGCACATCAATCCTAGTAGTAAACGGCAGTACTACAGGGTGTTACAGCTTTGACATAACAATAATAGAATCCATTCATATAAAGTAGAAGAACAGAAGTAACTGAAAAAAAAGCCTTAATTTTAAATGTATTTCTGGCACAAAAATTTAGCAAAATTTAGCAGTTTTCTGTCTAAAACAAGTTTAATTTAGCAGTTTTCTGTCGAAAACAGTTTATATTAGAAAGGTAATGGTGAGTGGACGTTTATCAGTATGAGTTTTCATTGCTTCAGAGAAAAGAGCTTTTTAAAAACAGCTTGTATAGATTGTTCTTGACCACAATAATCTAAAAATTAAGAAATATTTAAGGAAGCTCGAATTTATAATACTTTAATTAATGTTCGTAGAAGGTTCAACTTGTGCATTATTTAAATTGAAGCAATATTAGTGAAGTAAAGAAAACTATCATTTACATGCAGATATTATGTCGATATTAAAAATTTGACGGATAAACTAAAAAAAAAAAAGTACTTTGAATATTTTTATTAACGGTATATTTTCTTTTTATAAAGTTTCATATTTTCTCTAATGCCATCAGTAATGTCGATTAAATGGATGGTTTTAGATGTGATGCCACTAGATACATAGGGTGATTCAAAATTCCCTGTACAAAGTTTAAAGATAGGTCAGGAATACAAAAACAAACCGTATTCATAGTGGAACGTATGTTCGCAAACGCCATCCGAAGATCCTAGAAGACGTTGTTTGGGAGCACATTAGTTGGGCAGTGTGAGCCATCGTCATTTGAGACGTGGATTTTGTACGAGTAGTATGAATCGCTTTACTAATGCTCAGAGGATAGATATGCACCTAACCTTTGGAAACCTTCGGATGAGCCGCTGTACGATTGTATAGTAAACGGTTCCCCAACAGACGTGTGCCCAACCATCAAACGTTTGCGCATGTTCACCAGAGATTGTGTGATGGAACTTTGAGCACCTAATGTGAACCTGTAAGTTTACCTCTTACTGCCATTTTGTAAACATAGGTTTACAGGTGTTTTTTTTTATTTCTGAACCTTAGTGTATCTTCTAACATATTCGGTTGCCGTTTGCGAACATACGTTGTCCCTTATTTAATTTATATATTTGTAAATTAGGAAAAATCCAGGAAATGCACTTAAAACTCCATGTCTTAATAGTAGCCTTTTCTCATATTTTCATAAGTTTCAATGAATTTTAATAGATCTTTTAAGTTGGCTTTTTTTATATATTATACTCTAGCCATTATCTCTTCAGTATTGAAATACATCAGATTTAATAATGAATATGCATATATCGGTTCCCCCAAGTAATCGGTTCACTTTTACATTCAGAAAACGTCGTCACGAGTTAGGTCACGTTTTGGGGTTAACAATAAGAAAAGATATAATATTCCGTGAAGATCCAGCATAAAGATATTTTTATGATGGCATTTAAAAAAGAAAGCCCGTATGCGCATCCCACTGTTGGACTGACAAAATTCTCTCTTTTTTAAGGATATTTGCTCGTTTCTCAACTAGAGACGTGCAAACTCTTTAAATGTTTCGTACAGTATTTATTTTTCCTTAACGATTTTGATACTAATTATGGAAAATAGGTAATCTTTGAAAGTAATCAAATATGATAGTTATTGTTTTATTTGTATTAGATCTGATTAATTCTGTTTAAGATCAGCAAAGTTTACTAAATATCTGAAATGACCCAATGGTTGTTCCTAATAAGACCATAACAGAAGTTCATCATCTGGAATTCAGAAGTAATTCATACTACACTCTTATTAGAAAGAGTGCTATGAGCAAACAGTGCTAGGAACATAAAGGATTTTTCTAAATTTTACATAACTATCAAAGAATTACATAATTATCAAGAAAATCAAAATAAAGATCTGAACTTCGAAATGAAAGAAAGAATTCATATCAAAACACTACTTTAATTTGTTTTGTTTTTTTGTTAAAATGAATGTAAATTAGCTTTTCTTAATTTCAGTGGTACCCAAGGGAATGAAAACAATTTACTGACTGAAAATCCTGCTAGAAACTACAAAGATTTTAAAACAAAGACGGTCTTTAGATGCAAGTATGTTAGACATTTGCTTTAAATAAATATTTAATTGTATTCACAGCAAAGGCATCTCCACAGCTGAACTTAAGATGGTTGAAGAGAAAGAAATGCTCTTCTGAGAATGTAATTAATGCATCATTTGGGAAAAACACTTGTGAAAGTGGTGTCACAGACAAACGACTGAAAAAAAAAAGAAAAGACGAGGGAAGCGGTTATTATCCTCTTTGGAATCTTTTATTTAGAACTGCACTCAAAGAAACATGTTGCCATGACAACCTCAAAAGTTTATCAAAATTATTTCTATATAAAAGAGGTCATGTATTCAGTCTTCGTTCTTGTATTTTTAAAAGAGATTTACTCTTAAGATATTTTGAGTATATTTTCTAACACATTGTTTATTTTTTTTTAATATTTTGCAAAAAAATTACAAGTGAAAAGAATAAAATTTGCTATAACTTAAGAAGCTATGTTTTATGCTTTTTACAAATTCTGTTTGAGCCCAGCGGAAAGCAGGCCAAGGATTTGACATTTTGTCAATCATAGGGTATTTTTGATTGTGTTTTGCTTTGTGGGGTCCTGCTTCAGGGAGCATGAGTGGGATTCTTATATGTTCACACCTTCTCAGCTTATCCTCAGTAGAGTTTGTCTGGCTGACGAGTCCTAAAGAGGACAAAACGGCCGTCCCAGGCTCTCCCCGGTGACAGCTCGAGGTGCGAAATCTTTTTGGTTCATTTGTTCCTTCCTTGGTTCCAACTCATTACAAAGAATAAAGGCGATATTAAAGACTGTGCTAATCTTGTTGTCTAATTCAAATTGGTTATTGGCTAATTCAAATTCTGCTGTGATTTATGGATCCAAACCAGTTAGCTGACAAGCTTATTGTCTGCAAATAAATTTTATGGGGACTCTTGTCTCCAGTGGCGGATTTAGCACTTGAGAGGCCCTAGGCGCAATTCAATTTTGAGGCCCCTCTAAATATTTTCATTACCAGTGGCGTACCAACGCCTCTGGGGCCCCGGGGCGGGAGGATTCCTCAACCAAAAAAAAAAAAAAAAAGGAAATACTAGGGTGGATGGGGCCTCTAGGCTGACTGGTGAGGCCCCCTAGGCTTGTTTTTACAACCAAAAAAAAAAGGAAATACTAGGGTGGATGGGGCCCCTAGGCTGACTGGTGAGGCCCCCTAGGCTTGCTTTTACAACCAAAATAAAAGGAAATCTTGCTTTTACAACTAAAAAAAAAAAAAAAAAGGAAATCTTGCTTTTACAACCAAAAAATAATTTGTTTTTTTATTTTGAGAGGTAAATTTTGAGGCCCCCTTGATTGATGAGGCCCGTGGCGCGCGCCTCCTGCGCCTATTGGGAAATCCGCCACTGCTTGTCTCCGTATTTTGTAATGATTCTTCTTGATTCCTACGCGGTTACCTGTGCTAAAACTCTCTCTCTCCAAAGAAAGATCCCACCAATGTCAACAAAAGAACAATAGTAATATAAACAATAAATCATTTTATAAGATTTTGTAAACTAAATGAGCACTTTCTAAGATCGAAAGCACAGATTTTTGTTTCCTTTTGCTGCGTTTGTAAAGTTAGTTTGCAAATGGAATTGTGCTTTTTCATTAAATTGCAGTTGACATTCGTCCTTTCTATATCCTTCCTTTGTACATTGAGTCTACGAGCTTTTGTTAACGTAAATTATTAAAAAAGTAATTATTGATGATTTAAAAGTAATATACAAATTCTTCATCACTCATTACTATATTTCGCAGGAAATTTCTGTAGAATTTAGTCCATTTTTGTTAGAAAAATTTAGACAATTGTAAAAATCATGAAATCTTTCAATGATTGTTGTTCATTGGCAATTATAAGCATTGTAATCTTTGCCATATTTAGATTGTTTAAAACTATCTACGATTATTTCAATGATTGTTATCCATTGACAATTGTAAGTACATGAAATCTTTCATTATTATCGTCCACGACCATCGTTGTTTTTAAATTATAAACATTGTAATCTTTGCCATATTTACGATGTTTAAAACTTTGCCTGTTTTTCTCTTTATTATATTATTCTGTTTCTCTGTATTTAAGGCTGAGGAAGCAGGATAAGAAATTTCCTACGAAATATAGTAGTGAGTGATGAAGAATTTGTTGTATTTTATTCACAATGATTATATGTTTCATACGTTTATTTAAAAGTGATATTAAAGCTCAAAATTTCAAAAGAAAAAGTCGATATTATTTGTGAATTTAATAAAGAATAATATACAAGGAAAACTCCGTCAAAATAATCAAAAATCTCAATTATTATTTTTTTAATCATTGCTTCGAAATCATTAATTGTAAGATTAACTAATTTAAAATAATGATTCTGCTTAACTGCAATAATAACAGAAAAAACCGATTTGATTCGTAATTTTTCAAAGCATCCATCAGCAAATGTTTACCAACAAAGCCATCAACTCCAATCAATTGCAATCAAGATAATGGAAATGTATCTCTTGTTTATAACTGTTGATGGCTATAAATAGGTTCCAAACAAGCTACTGATGGCTTAAAAATAAATGATTTTATTGTTAATTGTTGATTTTGGCATCTCAATGTTAACCAATCTATAGAAACCACAGATGAAAAGAACAGATATAAAATTCCTCTATTTCTCTTCTAACTTATTGGCATTCGTTGATGAAAGTGAAAGCATCGGCTGTTCGCCTTCTGTCAATCAACTGCCAATTAGTGAATCATCCAATTGATCAACAAAACAAGGAATGTTTATTGGAGTTATTACAGTTGTTCAACTTTCTTAAAAAAGACTAAAAAGAATATTAAATAGCCTATTGTAAATGAGGATATATTATGAATATTTCTTAAATGTTACTATAACAAGAAAACTACAGAGAATTGGCAATATCTAATTGTATGGTATATCGTGAATAATGAACGTGCGATAACAAACATCAATTCATTACTCCATCAATTTATTAAATACGATATCTCTAGCTTTGATATCAATTTATTTCGCCGACCAAATTGACTTTCAATAGTCAGCAAATTTGAAATATATCAGGAAAAAGGGTGAATTCTTATAATTTATTAATAAAGTATTACTGTATAAAGTGATAATAATAAATCGCATCTCGAAATTTGGTTAATCAAACAATGTAATCTCAGATCCTCGTTACCCCATTTGTCATATGTAAATCCCGTCATACTGTAGCATTATGGAGATCATTTGAAGTTAGAAGTCCAATTGAATTACATTAGGGTACATTAGTACAGTGGAACCCCGCCATTCGTCCGCCTCTCTATTGGTAAAACTCGTTATTCGTCCAACTTTTTCAAGTAAAATTCAACTCGCCATTCGTACGTTTGCCCCGCGATTCGGACAGCGTGACCTTGTTACTGGCCGCGCCATGCGGTCGCTTCAGCTCAGTCTCTGAAACTTTGTGCTATTTTATTGTAATTTTTTGTTATTTTGATTAAGAATAGTGCAGCCATGGGTCCAAAAAAGATTACTGATTCAACCAAGATTATTTGAGTGAGTGAGTGACGGAATCGACGTATTTTAGGTATTAATAAAATCCAAAGTATAAAAGCTAAATAAATCAAACTTAGCATATTTCATTAGTCTGCTAACTGCATCTTATCCTGAAAATTTGAGCTCTCTAGTATTATCCAGGCCGAAGCTATGAGGGTTCGAAAATACGACGAAACACTTCCAGAAAAGGTACGTAGTGCCCTTCCTGCCTTCGGCTCGTCTTGGCGGGGGCATTGCCGTGCCCCCAGATTCCTAAATGACAACACTCTTCACGTGGTCTGCCAACAATGTGGGATGCAATTGAGAATAAACATTTTTGGAAGAGGTGGGTGGCACCAACGTTGTATTTTAATCTAATTAATTATATTTTTTAAATTATTCAAGTGTGTTTGTAGAAATTCAGGATTGAGAATTTCTGATTTAATAGGAAAATCTCTGTAATCCTAAATTTATTTTCCCATTAGCGTTGGCAAATTTAATTTGCTTTTGACAGTCGTTATTGAATTAGCATGGAAGGTTGGCATTTTTGCAGGTTTCAATAACGCAATTAAGTCCTCATGATGGCTGGCTGAAACAATGCGTTCACGAGTCAAAGTAATTGTTGTCTCGTGAAACGCGAAATTATCGCTATGTGAGACGGTTTTGTTAATGCAAGACATCCAGCAGTTCACCTCGTCCCGTTGACCAGACAAGTCACTGGGAAAGACCGCTGCCCAGTAGGGCGGGCAGCGGGAGTTCGCTTGGTCCCGTCGACCAGACAAGTCGACGGGGAAGAACGCTGCCGAGTAGGGGAGGCAGCGCAGTTCACGTCGGTCGTCCAACCAGTTAGGACGGGCAGCCAAATAGCTGCCGAACTCAACACTAAGTTCGCTCGTCCCCTTCAACCAGATCAGATGTAAAAAAGGGTCGCTCCTAGTTTGGGAGTTGGGTTTGCTGCAGATTCTCTCCAACGATTTTGGATCGAGAATGATTTTGTATTCTCAATAAGGATGGGAATACGCCCGGAAGAATTCAGTGGATTCTGAAGTTCACTCGATCGAAAGCGAAGGTGCTGTAATATTCCAATCCCCGGGAAATTCTGACGAATAGCAGAATAGTGAGTCAGGATTGAAAAGAAGACGGTTTCGACGGAAGACAATCCTTAGAAGAAATATATCCAAGCCAGACGAAGTTGGCAGGATACGATTCGAGTGATAGCCGAGACGAAATGCGAAAGAACTGACCGTTCCGTACGCAGAAGACAGAAGCCGACGAAAGCGATTGGAGCCGAAGACGGAATACTCTTTTCCCCGTAAGAGAGACAGCCGCCGCCGGGAACTTCTAAGGTGATAAAAGAATAGGACACATGCAGATAGCTTTGCCCATTTAGAAGAATGCGAAACAGAGTGAATAACTACTGCTGATTAAGAAGAATGGATCCTCGTTGAATTTATCGTATATCGGGAGAGAAACGACGCCCCGGAAAGATCTAACCCTTACAGGAACATTTAGTCGGAATAACAGGCCTAGACGTTTTTCGTGACATCTCACCAGACCGACAACGGAGATACAGAAAAGACGAAGGGATCGAATTTCTCGCAATCGTTCATCCAAGGAAATCGAGTTTTACTGTAAGTAAAATTTTATTAAAATATCTATCAGCTTGATAGGAACCCTAGAGCAAGTTAGGCATAGATAAATCGATTCATACGAGAGTTTAGGATACTAAATTTATACTAATCGAGTTAGAATAAAAGGAAATCAGCGACATGAAGTTATTCAAGAATTTCTCTGGCATTAACGTGTAGATAAAATTAGGATTCTACTTTAAAGCTATTAGATTACCTTAGGAGAAGTTAATAGGAAATTTAGCTAACAGCGTTTGCAATAAACGTAGCGTAAAGAAATCTCCACAAAAGGGAGATTAGAGATAGCTAAATTAAAAGCAACAACAATTGATTCAGTTATTTTTCCGAAATAAAAGAAGATTTAGAAAAAGGGATCTTAGGATAGATTCAGGGAAAAAGCAACTATTTAATGATTTTGGAGAAGGGACCTCAGACGTAGCTTAGGAATAGAAGGCTAGCGAGAGAAGATTGCCCACAGAAGCAAGCCGTTCCTTGAGAAACAAGTAAAACCTTCCTAGAAGATTGTAAATAGAGAATTGATTAATTCTGAGCTTCTAAAGCATTTTGTATATAAGTTAACGCATCATTAAATGTGTTTATTGATTTCTTTGTTTTGGTATCATTTTAGATAAGTATTTTAGAGCACTAAATTATTACTCTGCTGACATATATATTTATAATTTTTTACAGTGTTCATTTAAATTTTTGACTTTCGAGATTCACTAATAATAGATGGGACAGCCCAGATTTTATGATTTTAGATGAATGTAAATATTAACAACTCCTCATGAAAAATATCTCCGTTGAACTAAAAACAGTCACGGAATTAAATTAATCAAACTTAAAAAAAAAATTCATGCTAAAAGATGTCATTTTTGAAACCTCATAACAGAAAAATTTAAAAAGTAAATAGGGAAGTTTTAATTTATAGTCATTTTTAATAATGTAAATTTCTCATTAATTTTTCGTTCTACATTCAAGTGTCCCCTTTTATTTGAAAAACAACGGTTTAAGTCAAAGCAAGGAGAATTTCAAAACATGTTTCTAGAATTTACAGGGAAATCTTAATTTATAGGGATTATCCTATCTAATACTGTAGTCTATAGGTGCATATCACTGTTTCCTACTGTATCTAGCAATGGACTAACGAAAATGATCGATTTACTGCGAGTGTCAATATAAACCACTACAAGAATCTCTTAAGTATTACTTACATCTATTTTAAGACCAATTCGCAGAAAAAGAAGGCCTCCGTCCTTAACATGAACTGAACAGACACGGATCTTCTGTGGCTCCTCGTAAAATGGCAGTGCCTACCATGTTTATTTCCTAACTATGACAGAAGAATAAATGTTTACAGATAACAGACAGTTACATCTAACTAATCTTTTCTACAAGAGATACATGACAAACAGATAATTACCCTATTTTCTGTTGATTAAAAGGGGATTAATTACATACAATATTTGCCAAAATCGTTTCTATTCAAATATTAGACCACTACTTCACCATTTCCAATTCCATATTTTCTGAATCTTTCTACGCTTAACCTCTCCAATGATGTTTTCAATTTACAGTTGGAAGAGTGAATTCAACGTTCACAAACGAACAACGGTTCAATGAATTATTTTCATGTCTAAGCAATGAAAAGTGACAGTTAGCACATGAATAAAACCAGATCCACCAACTACAAAGGCAGGGTTGCAGTTTGCTTCGATTCTACTAGAATTTGTTAGTTTTTCTGATAGCAATTAACTGAAAGCAGTGAAGATGATCCACTGGAAATCCGTATGAAACATTAGCTTTTCACCTCTGTTCTAGATGTGTGAATCCGAATTTCATTGGATCTAATATTTTAAATATTAAGAACTTCTCTATTTTTTTCTTTAATTTTAAAATTTTAAAATCTGCTTATTAATAAATAGATATTTGGCTTTTTTGAATGAACTGCCACTGTTTAAGTATTTTAGATCAATGATTCTTAAACATTTGACTGTGTACCCTTCATGAATCAGTACCGATAGCAGCGTCAGTTAGTACTAAGATTAAAATTACAATAAAAATTACTTCGAATATTTGAACATACTATGCTGTAACAACTTGCTGATCAGATACGATCTGCCAAGGTCTACAAACATGAGCTTACGAATCACTGTTTTAGATATTTTATTTTATTGAACAATTGAAAGATGATGTGAAAGTCTCTGCAGGCAGGAAATGTACCTCTACTTTACGATATCCTCTACAGACATTAATACAGTTTCACTTAGGACGTAAAACTAAACCACAAGGCTGTATCGGAACGGCCTATAAGAGCTACGTCATGTCGCACCGTTGGGTTCAAAAAAATGTCGAATCAAGATCGGTAGACAAAGAGGGGATTAAAAGTCTACCCCATCTCAACTTTCAAAAGATATACAGGGCGTAAATGATTACCTGCAACAAGCCTTTAAAGCAGTGGTTCTCAACCTTTTTTAGTTCACGGCACACAATCCTTTTTAGTGAATCCCCGCGGTACACTAACGTTCGAGTTGGCAACACTGCCGGAGACTGGGTCTTGCGAGAGCACAAACCGAGAGACTTCTCTCAGCTCGTTTTCAATCCCACCACGAACTGAACTTTTGTCTAAGAAACGATAAGCTCAAGTTTCTCATTAATAACTCAAATCTTTTATTGTGAGCCAATAAATCCTCTTTAAAACAAATATGTTTAAGAGCTTAAATATATTTCTCTTGTGCCTTTTTCAAAAAAAGGCTCGGAAGTTTCGCGGCACACCCGTTCAGAACTATCCTACAGTGTACGGGATTGTAAACACGAATATAAATATATGCTTATATACTGTATATTCATAATTTTTTTAGTTTTGTAGGCTTACGCATATACAAGGGACCGTGCCCTCCCCCACACCCCAATAGGAATAGGAACTATTTTCTTTCTTTTTTTTTTTTTGGTTGGATGGGCTGTTGGGAGGATCGTGGTCCATCCTGAAATTTTAAAGACGACTTTTTTATTTTTGGCTTTTTTTAATTTTTGGTTCCTAACTTGGCCCATCTCGAAATAAAATCATCTACATACGCTCCTGACACCAAAATATTCATATCGGATCGAAGGGATGAGCGAAATGAGTAGAAAACGTTTCGGAATTTTAACGTTTTCCATTCCATATCGCCAGTTTCAGTGGAAGGTTAATATGAGGCGAGAAAAGGCTTCTCTCTCTCCCTGAATATTAAAATCATTTTCGAGAAATCTTATAAAACAAATCTTTGAACATAAGGTTTACGTGTACTGCATAACATTGGAAGCAATAATAGAGCAATACACCTGCATAAAATAAATGACATGTTTATACAATTTAAAAAGTTTACACAACGTTTCGCCGTCGAGACACAGCCTTATCAAGACTTGATAAGGCTGTCTCTCGACGGCGAAATGTTGTGTAAACTTTTTAAACTGTATAAACATGTCATTTTACGCAGGTGTATGGCTCTGTTATTGCTTCCAACATCTTTGTCTACCAGAGTTATAATGGATAGAATGTTAGACTCTCCCGAATAACGTCGGATATATACGTATTAACTTCACACAATTTCCACGTTATGTAGAATGTAACAAAGAGTTAGATAAGTACTGAATCCAACTTCATTTAAACTTTTGAACTGTTAATGTGTACTACCACGATGATTTTTATTTCCATTAATAAACTGAGATAAATATATTTCCAATTATTCTCATTAAAATTACATCAGTTGATACTTTTTTTTTTAAAAATAGCTAGCAAACCCGTAAAAGTTTTAGTGATCACGTGATCAGGGATTCTTAGGTCATTTTCTCAGTGACGTGACCTTTGATCGAGACCGGACCACCTGTAAAAACTTCATCTCAATGAGAGGAACAACTTGTCTTTACATTTTGGTCATCTAAAATGAACGGTTTAGAAATTGACCTTACGCCACGTGACTTTCGGTTGACCCACGTCGATGAAAAATGAAATGTAGACATTGTCAATAATATATCTAACATTTGACAACTTATTTGTATTTGTGTGTCATAGTTTCGGTGTAGTAGTGAACAGAAAAAAAAAAAACTCAACTAATGTTTTTTTTTTTATATGTATAGATGAATTTTTATATGTGTAGTTGACTTAAAAGTCATCTTTAAAATTATTGGCCTTATTTTTCAAAAATAATAACTTAAGAAATTTAAATAAGGCCATTATTTCTGAATTTTAAGTAAAAATACATATATATATGATTTTCAGGACATGAAAAATCGAACGTCAATGATTAGAATAAGAAACATGTTTGCATTGATGGTCTTTGTTATCATGTAAAATATCTTTGTTTGTTGGTTAGTGACATTATTTTTAAAAAAGAATAAAGATCTTAACATTGATTACAACTTAGGAGATATTTAATTTTCATAAACAAATTTGAAAATCCTTTTGTCTCAGTAATTCTCATTGTACTCTTATTTTTTTCTGCTTTTTTTAATTCTGTTCTGATTCAGAAAATTCACTGACCATTTCCTTTATGAAAGATTTAAAATACATTTATTTACATTTGAAATTTCTCAAAGCCTTTATTTTTTTTTTAGCTTTAATATTTCTAAAATTCGGTATTCTACAGAAGAATAGGAGTAAAGCGGAACCCACAGTTGTAGCTCTTTTGGGCGACATTCAGTCGGACCCACGGCTATAATTTGAGGTTAGAATGCGACCATTCCGATCTGTGTGTGCATACATTGCCAACCAAGGACTCAGAATGGTCTCCAGCTGTCGACTCTGCCATTTCGGCTTTGAAAATGGTATCAGAGATGGTTTTGAAACTTCTAAAGGCAGTGCTTTTTCAGTTGCTCTCAGACATTTCTTTATTTCTACCACGAGAACTTCTTTCAATTGGATCGTATCAGAAAAAACAGTAAATTTATTGTTACCTTGTTTTGCTTACAACCTTTTAGAATTTCAAGTGTTGAAATAGGGATTTAAATCTTTTTTCTAGTTAAGTGCTAAGTTGCAAAAGAACCAGTCGTATTCGAAAAATTTACATTTCTAGTCTCATTTTCAGCGAAGACTGAAGAAGTATTAAAATGAAAAAAGATACATTTAATGTCACTAGCAAATAAATATAAAACAGGAGAACTTGGTATTAAAAGAGGGATGATAAATTGTATACTAATATATTACTCAATTGAAAGTAAGAATAATATTTATATTAAAAAAGGTTTTTTAAAAAAAATAGAATAATAATAGCCGTGCGGTTTAGCCGGCGGGCTGCCGTTGTGGGCGATGCGTCAGCACCCGGGTTCGAATCCCGGTGGTGGCATGGCTGTTTCTTTCTTCTTCTGTGTTTCGTCCGTTTCCCACCTGGGACTTGCTATCTCAGGGTTATCCTGGACGGGATATAATTCTCGTCCCCCCTTTCTTGAATTTCACTAGCCTCGCCCTGACGTTGTCAGGTTGAGCTAGTTATGTGGTCCCTAGTTGGCCAAAATCGATAAAAGGAAGGAAGAATAATAATAATAATAAAAAAAACCCAAAGTATACAAGCTTATGTTTAGAATTTAAATATAATCTAATTAACGTATTTGTTAATTAAATTAAGAAAACTGAATACAAATCACATTAAAACTTATTTTTTAAAATATTTAATAACTTTTAAAACCATTTAATTAATTTTCCATTAAGCTTAAATTGTTAAATGGATTTCATATTAATACTAATTGGGCATTTGCATTTTAACATTACAATAATAAGATAATAATAAGATTTTGTTGTTATTTGGTGTTATGTACTTTGATATCCACAATGCGGAGAGGGATTTGAAATAGATACTAAACTTTACAAAAATTGTTACTGCGATTCTCAATGCTAGTCGTAAATTGGTATAAATTGTTTTTCTGTGCGTCTTTTAAGAATCTGAACTACTCAATGAGTTTTCTTAATTCCCCGTCGTAAAACAGCGTATACAAGATGTTAAAAAGGTAAAGTTCCCCACTATAGATGTATGCAGGTTTTTAGGATGGCGGGAGGTAAGGCTCCCAGCGTTTCGTGACCAAAGGGGACTAAGTTACGGTCGTCCACCCGTCTTTTAACATCTTTAAAGAAACCAGTTGCCCATTCTTCCGAGAGCTAAGTGGATGTAGAACCCGTCGAAAGGAAAATTCGGAAAACCCCGACCTCAGCCACGGGATAGGGATTGAATCCAGCTCCTCCAGACTACAGTCAAGTACTTCACCATTTTGCTATAGGGCCCACAAAAAGATATTGGATAATTGGTTGTTCACGCTGATATGCAGCACATTTTAATTACCCATTTTAATGTCACTTTTTCCAGTCAATTTTTTTGCTTAATTGAAGATAAACTGGACCAATCGAAAAAAAATATCAGTTATATAAATATTCATTAATTTGTGCAGTCCAGGTCTTGCTAAAATAAGGGAAGAACATTTTATGTCGTTAACTTTATGTGGATGCTTTTATAAATAAGTTTTAACGCAAAATGTTGGACCCTTTTTCAAATTCTAAATTGTTCGAAATGTCTCCTTTCTGAAAAGGTAGAATTCATGTGTGTTCAGTTGTGTTTATAATATAAAGGATTTTCATTTAATTCTGAATTGAAATAAAATATATAGCTTTTCCTCCTAGCTGAATTTGTATTATTATACATTATCTAATTAGGTTATTTAATAACCTAATATTACATTATTATCAACACGCCGAAAGATGAATCTCCCAGAATGCAAAGCAGATTATAGATTGTCCTTTCCTGGCCGACCGCCAACATTGAAACAGAAGAGAAGCGACCTCTTCTCTTTCAATGTTAGCGGTCGGCCAGGAAAGGACAATCTATAATCTGCTTTGCATTCTGGGAGGTTCATCTTTCGGCGTGTTGATAGTATATATGTAAAAAGGAACGAGCATTTGGTGAGATTCGAATTTTGTTCCCTGGAAGATGAACGCCTTCATTATTGGATGATTCTTGATCAGCAATAGTTTAATTGGATACATTAAAATATTAGAAAAAGAAATATTTATTTTTCTAATAGCTGTTCGGATAAGAAACATAAATAAAATAATTTTGCAAGCTTTTCTGATAGTGGATTATAAAAACAAAAAGAAAATTAAAAGTTAAGCAAAATTTCAAAGGAATTGCGAAATGAGGGTTGAATTTCTGCACTAGATTGTGAAGTGGAACATTCCACTTTTGGAGAAGAATCTGATTCTGAAGTGCTTTTGAGGTATTCTTCGTTTATAACATAATTTCAAATGTCAGTAGCACGATTGCTTCTGATAAAGATCTGTTATCGCAATAACAATGATTGAAAATATTAAAAGGAATAAATATCTGATGTGATTCTAAAAAGGAGAGAGAGAAGAAAGGAGTAGATCAATGTTTTAATCCCGCAAACGTGTTGTAGCTAAGAAATGTGAATGGAAATAAGTGAACGGGAATCTCATCCAAACCAAATTTAATCTTTGGGACTAAAGGATTATTACTGTCAAACTATTTGAAAAAAAAATAATATCTTGGATTCTTTTATTTAACATTCAACTTAACAAGTACAGTAGACACTCGCTAATCCGGCACGTTCGGGACTTCCGCAGTGCCGGATTACTGAGCGCCGTCTAAAGATAGCCGTTATTGTGAGGATAGCGGAAATACCGCTAAAATGTAGTCAAAAGGGCTATTAATAGGTATCAGGCCATTTTTCCATGTTCTATTGTGATTTCTTCCACTACAGGTTCTTCTTTGTCAATGTTTATCCATTCGCAAACTTCATCTCTCGGCAAATTACGTACAATTTCATTTTCTGCATTATCCAACAGGTTCAATACGGCATTATTTTCGACTGGAACTGGTGAGCCTGTTTCATCCGGAAGGCTTATGCAGTGTAAAAAAAAAACCCTTAGACCGATGCCGGATTATTGAATGTGCCGGATTATCGGATGCCGGATTAGCGGGGTTTTACTGTAATATAAAGTTACAAATTAGAAAAAATAAAGAGATATATGTAATAATAACTCGTGTTTGTGGGTGTTATGTAATATTTGGAATGTTTTGTTTCTTTTTTTCTAGGCCATTTTCCAGAATTTTATAGAAACTATTTAGATACGTTTCAATGACCTTTCAATATCCCATCATCCCAAGGATCTCCATTAAGTTATGACTAAAATGTATTTGAAATTTTCTCTATATTTTCACAACCAAAGCTATAATTTCCTTTCTATTTATTCAATAAATTCCCATTGTTTTAAATTTCCCTTCCCTTAATATACACCTCATAGAAAATTGATCAAATTCTCTTAAATCCTTCATATAAGAGTAATATTTATCAAAAAAAAAAATCAATAAAAAAAATTGAGAAATGAAATAACATTTTAGCAGAAACAAAATGATTAGTGAGTTTATATTTAATATAAAATATTTAATTAAATGTCAAATATAATGATGTGCATTTAAAATTAATAGTGAATATCAATCTCATATGAAATAGTTTTTATTGAAAATTTAATTTCTTTTTCCTAATTACAAATTACAAAATAAATAAAAAATAAATTCAATGTTTTTTTAATCCAATATTTACTTAAATTACACTAAATCAAAATTAGTTTAAACTGAACTCAATTTTTTTAAATAAATTATACAATTCAAAATTAAAATATTTAATATTCACAACCATATTGAAAGACTTTATGCTTTCGCGGTGTCTTATTGAAGTCTTTGTCAAAATATTTTAATTCTCTAACGATTTAGAATGGATCATTCTCATTAATATACGGGCTTCGTGTGTGAATTATAAATGATTTTTTTTTAATTAGTTGTTCAAATTTGATTGTAAGTTTTTTAAAAGTTTTAATTCTACAATTTATTTCAATTGCTTGATATTAATTTAATTATGGTTTAAAATTGGTTTTGAAATTTTAACCAGAAAAATAAGAAATCAAATGGGCATATTAGATTCATATAGAATATTTAATTAATTAGAATTAATAAATTGCAAAAGAAGAAAACTTTTATATAAAATTTAAATATATAGCAATTTAATAATTACATATAAGTATATAACAATAAACAATCTAATTATTTAAAAAAACATTCTGTGCGTAAGACTGCGACAATTGGAAGTTCAGGCAGCAAAGTATTTTTACATGTCAACTGTGTCCCCAACAATGTAATGTCGCAAGCGAGTTGCCTGGCAACAGGAGTATTATGGCATGGCTAACTCATGCAAATTTCCGCCTATTACAAATGGATTTCAAAACTATATTGTGTGTGTTCTTTAGAATTTAAACTTTAATTTATTTATTAGTTTATTTATTTTTAAGTTTACTTGATGTAATTTGTGCTTTTGAATAAATAAAATGTTTTCCTTAACAAATTCGAGGCTTTTCGATACATTCGTTTGAATGTTGTGATGATTGGTTAAATATTGATCAGTGCTCAGAAATCTGGTCCAATGTTGGGATAAGCGAAAATAGAGCTAATTGTTGAGAAATTTATATTTTAAATTGTAATTTCAAATGACGTAAATACTCTTTCTGCAACTATATATACAAAGTCCTGGGCTTAAGACTGGGTTACAGTCCGACGAATAAGTTGTAACTCGATTTCGTCGTAAATCTAAAGCCATAAAGACATAGTAGAGTACATAGTATATCAGAAATTATATATACAGTATACGTTACTAATTCGCACTTACGTCCCAAAAATTATCAAGTTACTTATATTCAAAAATTAGAGTAATGCTTAAAATATATAAATAAATATAGTACAGTAGTTTAAACATACCAAATATTAATTTGGTGTTTAATTTGGATATTTCGCAGACTGGAATACTCTACTTCTTCAGGCCTCTTTTAGATTTGAAAATCTCCAAAACGGTTATAACCTTACCATGACGCTGTTACAACAAAATATTATATCATTAACAATGAGATTATTATAAACAACAAAAGTAAATTCATGAAATAAAAGTATTACAAATTCATGAAATAAAAGTATTACCAAAAAAATGAAATAACATTCAAACGAAACAAATGAAATAATATTCAAATATTGTTGAAATATTATTGAAATTTACTTATCTTACCACAAATTTTCCTAAAATTTTCTATCATTAATTTTCTTATTGGAATTCCCTTTATTAATACATTCAAAAAAGTTTATAATACTTTCTTCTACTATAATTCTTGGTATACTTTCTATAACATGGTACAATATTTCTATCAGAGGATCTGGATTATGATTGAAATTGAGGCAATGGTCAGCCCAATCCGATTCTTGTGGATGTCTATATTCGAACTTTCTGTATGTTCTTTTATTCGCTCTATCACTGTTATTCCTGCGTTTCCAAAATACATTTGATTACATGACCTATATTTCAATTTATATATGATTTTCATCATATTTAAAATATTCTCTTCCTTTTTATTATTTAGAAGTGAACTCAAGCTCTTGTTTTTTATATTAACCAATGTTATTTCATTCGATTCACACACACTTGTCTAATCTTTGTAATTTTATTACCATATGGACTTTTTAAAATGTTCTTGAATTCTTTTTTGGATTTTTCTTCAATCTTCTTTGTTCTTCTCGTTATAAAATAATCCTTAATAATCGTATTAACGAATATCTTTTGGATAACTGTTCAATTTTAATTTTTCTTTCACATTTTTAACTTTGTCGTCTCATTTCTTAATGTCCATTGTATTAGTAATAACTATCTAAATAGTTATGTTCAATTGCTCTCTTAATACTTATACTATGTGCTGACTGGAAATTAATCATGTGTTTACTCTTAAATGATTTTTCATAATGCTCAAATTCTGTATTAAAATTATTATTAATTAACAATAAATCTAATGGCGGTGTGCACCAAACTTCAGTTAACTTGAAGGACTGCTATTTG
>JAFIDM010005346.1:28218825-28274502 GCA_023159025.1 Thereuonema tuberculata | reverse complement strand
CAAATAGCAGTCCTTCAAGTTAACTGAAGTTTGGTGCACACCGCCATAAGAGAGGTATTTTACTCCTTTCTCACAAGTGAATTTGATCTTAGAATCTATAAAAATAACATATGTAAAAAAATGCACAAACTGCCTTTCTGGCCCATTCCAAAACTACAAATATCGTCAGCGTATCTGAAACAGTGATATTTGTTTTTAACCCAAATTAGTACTTTCTAATTCTCTAATTTACTAATATGTAAATAGCACAAGCTTCCACATATAGGGCTCTATATTGGAAACCCTTTATTGTATACAATGTATCTTCAAATTTACAATAACAATTCATGCATACAATTTCTAGAAGCTTCATCAATAATTCTACACTCATGTTATATTCTTGCAATAACTATTTGTTTTCCACGATTAATTCCTTTACTATAATTAAAGTCTCTTTAACTGTATTTAACTGCAGATTTATACATTGATTCGATATCTAAGGAATACTGTTTAATTCTATATTTATTATTACTATTAAAACCTTTATTTTCTCTATCATATCTTTTGAATCATTTACTATAACTCTCTCATTATAGTTGGGTAATCGCTTTATTACGTTTAAAAATCTTGTTAATTCTTGGGTTGGCGACCAAAAGAATTAATCACTGGTCTCAGTGGTACTGAAATTTTATGGATTTTTGGCCTTGGTTGTATTGCACATAATTTTAGTCGTATTTTTCATGTCTTACTATCTATGATCTTATTGCCTTTCATCTTCTTTAATTTTTTTCTTAACTAAATTATACTGTCTAATCTAAAGAAATTGTTAGAAATATAAATTAGAAACTCTCGAAAAATGTCAAAAGATCCTGAGTAGATCTTACCATATGAGACCAGGTAGTCTTACTGTCAGAACTTCAGCTAAGGAGAACAGATTATCCTAACAGACAATGGACAGATACAAATTGGAAGGACGATGAAACTTGGTGCTTCTTGTATGATCCTAAGACGAACCAAGGGAGGCAGTTTCCTGGAGCAACAAAACTATGCTGAGACCGAATCAAAGGCAAGGTGAAGCGCTCTATCTACTTTCACTGCCGTGGTGTAAGAAACAGTTCTTGGATTCTGCAACACGACAATGCTGACCGATCATTTGTGATCTCATCGTACCTTGCCAAATTGGGAAACATTGCTTTACACCACCTATCTACTCTCCAGATTTAACCCCTTGCGATAATCATCTGGATCCCAAGCTGAATGGTTCCTTAAAGGCTACTAATTTAAATCTCAAGACTTCCAGGAAGGTATTGAAAATCTACGACCGCTGGATGAAGTGTATGTGACAGATGCAGAGGGGTATTATTTGAAAGACCAATAACAGCATTTTACATTTCCTCTAATAGTTTAATTTTACGACGGCTGTGCCCGAATTTCAAAATCAATCATGCAGCTGTAAAGTATTACATATTTGATATCCAATACCTTTTACTCGTTTCGCTGACAAGAGCATCCGGATTGTCGAGGCCTGTTGTAGGCTTATCTTTACAACTACCAGAGCCGTCGATGCAACTTATTAAGGTTCTATGGTCGTAACAGTAATAGACAAGTGGCTGGAAGATAACTGCTTTATAATTGTTTTCGTCGCTCTTTCAGAGGAGAGCCAAAGTCAGGCATTGAAACGGTTAACCACCACTGGAATTCATTACTTTCACAAATAAATGTTTTGTCGAATACTTAAACAGATAACGTCTGTTTCCACATTCATTGACTGTCATTTTCTATAGATAATTAGTAAATCTATTATTATGTACATTTAATTTTATTTTTCATATAATACTTTTGTTTTAGATTCATCTCTTCTTTGCTGCGATACTGACAGCCTTTTCTTCTCGACGGGATCCCCCTTATGGAAACTAGATGTGAAAATTGCAATTAAGACATGCTGTTGTAAATATTATTTCTATAGACAATAAATTATTACATACATTATACAATTTATATTTGTATTGTTTATTTTAAAGTGCAACAAAAAAATGTTAGGTAGTAAAGTGAAAAGTATCTACAGGGTGATTCATAAAGTACTGAAAAATAGGTCTATAAAGAACGAACATCGAAATATTTTCCTTCAAATTCGGTGTAAAAAAAAAGTAAAATAGCGCATGGATTTCCGGATCGACCGTGCGATTCTGAGTCGGATGATGGGTTCCCATTTTAGCCTTTTTTCTGCCTCTATGAAAAAAAAGGGTCTAGTTAGCACCCTTCACAACCGGGAAGAGCAAGGAAAGGGAAGCGAGAGTAGAATAGGCTAAGTTAAATGGAGTATTGACTCCATTGGGTTTATTATAAACACAAGGAGCCCGGGGGAGGGGGGGAAATAGTAAAACAAATTGTAGTGAATCCGTTGGGTTTATTTCAAACACAAAGGAGCCCCTGGAGGGGGGAATAAATAAAAACAAAGTGTAGCCTATTTTTCCAGTACTTTATGAATCACCGTATGTATTTAAGATGTAGACACCGTTTCACAAGAAAGTAAACGATACTTATAATGATCCCAAACATATCCAATAGTTAATATAATCCGTATAAGATATATACGTAAGTGGCAACAAGCAGACAGTGGGTAGTTCCTTAGGAAAATTACGCCACGAATGACTCCAAAGGTTGTCTTGTATAATTAATGGCGGAGTCTGATGAGTGCGACACTTTTTTCAATTGGTGAAATATTAGGTGAGCGTGGAGGCCAGGACAAAGAAAAATTCGTGGGAACTAAGGAACTGTTGCACAATCTTAGTAACAGAGAACCATAATGGAGAAGCCTCTACGTAGCCTCTTCTGTTTAGGATCTCGCAATTACATGAGCAAGACTCGCATTCAAAATCACTCACCACCTTACAATTTTCATCAATCCGAATGGATTTCACTTATACCTGTTCATCAATGGACTGATTAAACCAGTGGTTCTCAACCGAAACTCAGTTGCACGCCGGAAAGATCATAGAAATACTCCGAAGACCAGTAACATTTAAAAAGATATGAAAAAGAAAAAAAAAGAAAAATTCTATTAAAGATTTGATAAATATATTCATTTATTCTTTCACACAAATTATTCATTATTAGTGCTTCAAATATTAAGTTTCCCTGAGCTAGGTACAACAAGTCAGAGTAAACATTTCCATTTCTCCACTAGATGGCTCCACTGTCTGTTGTTGCTTTGGTTTCAATTTGAGAAATTATTCTTTCACGTCTGTTTTTCTTCAGTCCCGCAGGCCTTATTTTGAATTTTTCACCGAATTTCTCGGACCAGCGGCTGAGATAAAGCACAGGAACATGTATTTATATCTATATATCGATGGCTTAGCGCAAAAGTAGCGAATATCCATAAGCTTAAGCATGGATATTCGCTACTTTTGCGCTAAGCCATCGATATATACTGGTTTACAATATATTCTAGGTTTTAGAATAAAAATTTTAAGGCT
Source organism: Thereuonema tuberculata (assembly GCA_023159025.1). NCBI lineage: Eukaryota > Metazoa > Arthropoda > Chilopoda > Scutigeromorpha > Scutigeridae > Thereuonema > Thereuonema tuberculata. The sequence goes on along the minus strand of JAFIDM010005346.1, from coordinate 28,271,047 downwards.
TAAGAGATGAAATCAATTCAAAACCATTCCCTTTTACTTTTTTCTGCAACATATTCTAACTAAATTTCATTTCATATTTACTGAAAATGAAAATATAGAACTTTCTAAGATTTTGTTAAGTTTACATTAGGTTTATTATTTTATTTTTAATAACAATAATATAAATTCAGTAGAATGAACTGTTTATTGACCTTTCCTCTGAAAAGGTTTCTAAATTAAAGAATGTTAATTTAGAAAGCGTTTCGGAGTAAAGGTCAATAAACACAAGAGAATAAGAATACAACCAATATTATAAAATATTTACTTTTGACTTTTCAGATGTTAAATCATTTTACAAGATATTAATTAGATTTTAAAATATATTTCTAACTTCAGTTTTGTTATTTTCTTTATTAGATTTTATTATGAATGTTTTTGTTAATATAGAAATTTTAGCAGCTACTGGGATTCTATTTCAAGGTTACCCTGGCAGTTGAATATTGTTTTAGATCAACGATCCGTAGCCACATCTCGGGCAGAGGATATTGGATGGCAGTGCTAAGAAATTCCGTGGATTCAGTTTACAGTTGTTAGACTTGTATTTGATATTTGTTTTTCCTAGCAGAAAAATGAATTGTTTCCTTCGGGAGCAGCGGGAGCCGTATTTCCTGACTGAAATCCATTGTATTTTTCCAGTATTTCTCCGTAAAACATCATGGGAAATCATAAGTAGGCACAAAAAATCGGTAGAGAATAATTCGAAGCGAAACAATTGGCAATGAAGTACTAATAATTTCCAAATAATACTTCATGGTACAGATTAAAATTAATTAAATTTAAGTGAATTAAGTAAAACTGAAAATATAATAAATCTTTTAACAAATGAAAAAATCTCAAGGTATTAAGTGGATTGAAACTTACAAATACACTTAAAACTATTTTATATTAAATTATATAATTTTCACGACATTAAAAAAAATAAGAAACTAAAAATGAAAGTAGGGTTTAAATACTTTCAGGGATTTTTAATTTTATTTATAATTTATCTAATTTCATTCTCATGTCAGAATTAAATTGCAAACATTAAATTACAGAAATTTATTATATGAAAAATGAGAGGAACTTATATTTAGACTACTCAGAAGCCAATCAGTGTAAGTCAATAAACCAAAAAATGAAATAGGTTTTTTAAAATTACGATCCAAAAAATAACAACGTTTGTAAATTTGAAGAATGAATTTTTTATTGAAAGATAACATAACTATAAACTTGGAGGAGTGATTTGGGCACTTTGTCAACCGAAAGTATAAACATTAGAGTATGACTTACAGAAAAAATTTCAATTTAAAACAAAATGACTTACACTGATTGGCTTCTGAGCAGTCCATATGATAGTCCACTACATTTCCTCTTTCAATGGACAGGGCTTTCACATTAAATGATGGATATCTTACAGAAACCGATAGTTTTCAAAAAGAAAGAAAAGAGAAAATATGAATGTCACAGACTGGGCCCCCACAAGGAAACAATTAAAACATACAGAATTATAAACAAATAAAGCTACTAGGAAAGCATCACTATAACTATAATTTTATTAACAACTTAACTGACAAATTTTCATAAAATTCAAATTCTGTATGTTTTAATTTTAATTTGTATTTCTGGTTAAAAAGATTTCAATAAGTTTATTGGTTTTTATTTGGCTGCGCACATAGGCGCCATCTATTATCAAATTGCTGTAACTGCCCTGTCTTGCCTGTCTTGTGCTGCCACCTATCAATCGGCTTTTGATTTAGGGTTGGATGAGCCTATTTTCCATTGAAAGTGCCATAAATTTAGGTTTTTGGCTCCACCTTTTTGAAATTAGTTGACGGATTCATTACATATTGACACACATGGTAGTCATGTATGCAAGTAACATAAATGCGTTGGAATTTTTATTCTATATCCATTTGTTACAAAATTATAACAAATTAAAGTTTTTACGTCCCCATGCGGATATCTCGAAAATTATTAACCGGAGATGAAAATGAATATCAAATTCGGACTCAGCGTTAAAAAGTCTATAAAGTGACCCATAAACCAATATCAAATTCAGAGTAACACTTCGCGCCGTTCCCTTGTAAGTGAATTTTTATTGTCAGTTGTCAATATTTTTATTGTGCTTTGCATCTAACAGTTGATCTTTAAAAGTTAAGAAAAGTTTTAACAGTTGATCTTTAAAAATTAAGAAAGTTTTAAAGTCACGTTAATTATTTCATAAATTTCTGATTAAATCTGACAGTGACTATAAGAACTGATTCCGTTCTTGCACCATTTCCTTTGATAAGAAACTTTATGGATGTAATTAACCCAGTAAAAAACATATTAAGTTTTCTCGTTGTAATCATTAAGTGATATTAAGGTGATAACCAAGCTATTGAAAGTTAATAAAAAAATTTCTTCTCAATAGATAGTGAAGCTGGAATTTTTCCCTTATAAAACTGCCAGATCAAACTCCTGTACTATAATAAATGCCTTGTGGTAAATGTAATGAACATCTTTTAACTCCATAACTGCCTTCTTCGAAATCCAATTGAAACCATCTAATAGAAAAGCCTGAGATATTAAATTTGATTTTCAATATGCCATAAAAATACTTCACTAGAAGCTAAAACTGCGGAGAATTTATTGGTTCTTCCGTTTTCTAATTTTGTATTTGAGGAAATAGTTATAAAAGCTAAAACTTATTTTAATATCTTTTAACTTAATAAATCAAACTTTAGTTATTCGGTTAATCTCAAAAACCTTCGTCTAACGCAAAGAAACACTTAGCAAAACCGCTCTAGGAAACAATAAATAAAACATTCAACGAACTATAGTCAGTAGGAATATCCTTTGCTAGTCAATCTTCGTTTCATCATTTATGGTTTTATTTATATATTGTTTGTTAGTATCTCTCTAATATCAAGAATTAAGTAAAAGATATAAAATATTTTTTTTTGGTTTTGTTAAAAGTTTAAATTTCCAAAATTATTGGAAAAGATAAAAATCCCGATTAAACGACGAATAATGAATAATATTCTTTGGCACTGAAAAGTGTAGTTGTAGATGCATTCCACTGGGAACCACTGTGGCCCACGTTTCATTGACCTCAGGACTGAGATGAGGACAGGTGGTCAGCCAACGCTCGCCCGCCTGTACCCCTGAGAAAGTAACTCAATATCCATTCCACAGAGGGTTGTGTGGACTTTAGGATCCATTTAGAGAGGAATTAGGTTTTGTTCAATCTCAGACATCCGCCGAGGTCGAGGTTGGAACCCGTATCCCTTGACAGCACTTTACCACTTGGCCACCGGAATGGAGAGGATAAAAGTATACAGATGTAATCCAATATCTAAAGAGTGTATGAAACCACATTAAACTCTTCAAGAAACTGAACCAATAAGTTGAATTCGTAGTGAAGAATACCTCTAAAAGCTAGAATACACCAAGGGATAAAGTCGCGGAACATGTGTCTCGGGACAAAGTCGCGGGCTGTTCCGCGACTGTTGCGATACATTTTTATCGTGTTCTGGGACTGCCGCGATACAAAAGTCGCAAGTCTCATGTTCCCCATCGAAACGGGAAACACGAGACAATGCTGGATGACATTTCGTAGTCTGTACGTGTTCCGGGACTTCTGAGTCAGTTTCTACTTGTCCGCCCTGGAAGCAACATTAAAAATGATCGAAGATTTTCAGGCCCTCCCATGTCTTTGGGATATCACAAGTCTAGATTATAAAACATAAATAAAAGGTGGGATGCTGGGGCATCTGGCCCAAAATTTTCTGAAACCCATGCCATCTTGAAGTTTTAATTTTTTGAGAAGATTAATAGCAACAGTAATGCCTCCCGAAAATAGAGTTCTCCTCCAGTACAGTTTGGTTTTTCCTTTTTAACAACATTAAATTATTTAAGCATAAATTAAGCGCACAGCGAGCATCTGTTGGGACATCGTGTTCTGATATCTGTAGTGCAAATGGCTGTTAGGTGTGAACGCGCGACATTGTATAGCGACAGTCTAGGGACTATGTATCGCGACTGTCCCGAGACACACGTTCCGCGTATTTATCCCTTGGTGTGTACTAGCCTTAAAGAAGCGGTACTTTCGATTATTTACACAGCCATTCACACGGGAATGATGACATTACCTTCTATCTGGATAATGAAGCAAGTGGAATTTAAAATCTTCACTAATACTGCAATGTCATTAAAATTTTATAAATCGTAAGATAGAAGAGTAAGCTTTCTCTAATTACTTGCCGGAAATCCTTTTTAGCATATTTTTACAAAGAAAACGTATGTAGAAAAATATGCTAAATCCTGTTAGAAATTAACAGGATTTCCGGTTTGAACATTTTAGATACAGGAATGTCTCATATGCTTAATAACGACAGAATGAAAGTATACAAAATCGTGCTCATATTTTTTATGTCTTACCTAAAATAAGGCAGTATGTTTGTGTTTGTATATGTTCTACCTCCGTCTCTTACCTTAAATCACCAAAGTGATATATATATTAGTTTTTATAGAAAACAAATAATTTTTTTTGTTTTGTTTTTGTAAATTTTTAGTGTGATCTCAACGCAGAAGTGTTCACGTGAAGGTGATAAAAATCTCCTTATAAAAGAAGTACATACGAATCTATTAAGACTAACACTGCATAGCATTTTGTACTCCAGTATAAATTCGCGCATGCTCTGATTTAATAAAATTACTGAATTTACGCGACTTATCTCAGTAATTGTTCATTGAATCGAATTTAATAAAAGAAAAGATACTTCCCAGTCGAATGTGATATTTAGTTTTCAGTAAGTGTGTTTTCTTTTGAAGTTTTTCTCGTGACTTAATAACAACAAAGACAAATAAAAAAGGGCCAATTTAAGGAAACTAAGCTCCGAAACTGTTGTTAAATACTGCATTGTAAGCAAAGTTTATCAATTTCTCCAGCGCTAGTAATGGGTAGGTGTCAGAGGCTTACTTCATAAGAGAGAGACTTAGTGGTTTGGAGGAGCACTACAAGGCTGTTGAGGTTTCATTTCCAACAGGTCATTCATTCTGGAATCCTCAGTCAATTAGAAATCCTTAATTATCTTGTATTCTACGAGATTGCAAAGAGGATCGAACGAGACAAAGGGCGCCACAATCGCCATGGTAACGTAAGGGCGTCAGTCAGTCGTCTGTCAGGAAATTAATCAACAAACTACAAGTGGAATCAGTGACGTCCAATGGACAAATCAATCAAAGGAGCTTGAAGACAGAAAATGAACCAAACATCAATGACGCAGACATAAGTACATCTGTTGTTTTTTTAATTAGATCTATCGTCTAAGTTTATTATTTGAACAATAAATTAAGGCCACCACACATTGATGATTGAAAAAAAATTATGTACAAATTAAAAATTACACTAGTTCTTTCGGGGTGGACCACACCCCCTTTTCAAGTGAGCTAATACAAGTATGAACTAACTTGAAAAGGGGTGTGGTCCACCCCGAAAGTACTAGTGTAATTTTTAATTTGTACATAAAGTTTTTTTAATCTTCAATGTGTGGTGGCCTTAATTTCATCCTTATTATTAATATTATATACACACGTTAAACCTGCAAGTAAACAAATAAACTTCACATAAAAAACCTATCTGTTGAACTATGTCTTGTTTTTGGATAAAAGATAATTAATAATAAATAATCTATAATAGTGAACGTACAGTGAAGAAGAAATCAATTAGTAGGAGATAATTTCGTAGGTTTACTTCTAAAATAAATTGCAGCTAAACCGTTAAACAATGCTGTTTTACTTAAAAACTGAAAAAAAAATCATCAATGGTACTTTAGAAGTTATACCAACATTAACCTACTTTCATAAAAACTATTAACATTACTTTAGCTTTAAAGATATTTACCATTTTTATAAAAGTTACCAGTTTTACTAGTTTTTACCAGTTTCTCCACCACATACCAATTCATTCAACCATTACTGTTTTTCTTAAATATAGTGAAGGCTATACATATTTATATGTAAATATAAATTATATTTAAAATTATACATACTTTAATAATCTTTATTTAATCCGTCATAGATTTAATTATTACATTTCCATTAAATTCACCTTTATTAAACATTCAAATATTTGCCCATTACATTTACGCATTATATTTACATATGTATTACATTTACTTATATGTATTTGTTAACCTGATAATCTATTGCCCTTTGGCTTGACATTTGCTTGGTAAAAATTCTTCAAGACTTAATTCTATTATTCTTTTACTGCACTACCTTGGAGCAATTTAGAAATTTTTGCTTCTTCTCCTGGAAGCATTAAGAGATCTTTTAAGCACCCAAGGACAGATCTGCAGTTAAGGAATTAAGAGTCTTGTAGAAATCAGAAGCAAAACTTCTATGTGAAGAGCCATCGTGAGATATAATAACAGAAATCCGTTGCCCAAAAAATTCTTGTAAAAATAGCCTTAAGAAATTCAAGATAAACTTTAAATACCAGTTAAATAAACAGGGATTGTTGATTTTACGAATAGATCCTTTAAACAGATTAATATATTACATAAAAAATAGCTTCAAACTATTTCACCACAAATTTTAACAGGATCTAATCCATTTTTAAACTTAAATTCATAAAATTGATTTGTGTTAAATATTATTAAATATTATATATTTTAAAAATCCTTTAGTAGTTAAATTTTGATAGAACATTTTTAAATGAACTTAAATAAAATAAAAAAACTTTTTGACTTTCATAATCACGATTACTGGCAAATTAAACTCATTAAATTATATTTACGAATACATGGAATTAATAATAAATTAAATCAAGCTAAATCAACATACATATATTTACATTCTTTACAAATGTCATGACCGATTCATGATTAATTACAGGATTTCCAATGATTAGATAATTTGACTGAATTAAAATATCAGAGAATAAAGCAATTCAATTTCAACCCGAAAACAAATTAATTGAAAAGTTTTAGAACTATTTAGTTTGAAAAATTTCACTGGAAGTATTAATAACGTTTTTTAATATTCATTATTTTGAATCCAAGTATGGGAAATAGAAATCAAAGTAGAATTTTAAACGTATAAGCAAATACTATTACAAGAAAAAAGAAATGTTTTCGAATTGGGAACCTGAATTTGTAAAAAAAGAAATTTTATCACAACTATGAAGTTTACATTATAGAAATACAAATACAGCAATACAGAACAGATACTAAATGATAAAATGCAACATTATTGTTTATATCAAAAGTTTTGGAGCAATTCTGTGGTGAATCTGTGAATAAAGCAAGTTTTAAATACCTTTCTTAATGAATATAATCAAAAGTAATTTTGCAGGAATTCAAAAAGAGAAAACAAAAGCGATTATGATGTTTTCGTTGTTGTTCTGCAATATTTAATGAAATGTTCTTGTATCGATTATCATGTAATTCATAAACACATCAATTCATGAATAATTCAAAACAATCATCAGATACACAGACGTTTGAATGAAACAACAATTAATGAAGGTGAGATTAAATATTTCAAGTGTTCACGTGAATTATTTCAACGCTGCGAATTGTTGCACGACAATAAATGAACAAAGATTTTTCACTTCTATAATTTTGTTTTCATTTTGTTAATACTTTAAACTTTTTATCAAAAACTAAATGTAAAGAATTGAGAAAAGACGGATTTTATGTTTCTGAAAATTACGAAGTATGATTTTCAGTTGTGGTTTTTCCTTTAGGCATTGTAAAGTTTTAGTTTTCTTTTTAATATTATCTTATGGTGAGTAAAATAGGATTTTTTAATACTTTCTTCTACTTGAAAACTTTCTTTTAAAATAAAATATTTTTAGTTATTATTAAAATTATTTTCATTTAGTTAATAGTTTAATACTTATTCAAATTAATTTATTATTTTAAATACTTGTTACGTTTGCTATTATTTTTTTCTATATGTTACCCTTATTATTTTTATTACAATATTCATTCCTTTTTTATTCTGTTACATTTTGTTTTCTTCTGGCAATTTCATGAAAATCAACAGACAGATGTTAATTCTATTCCATAATGTTGGAAGCAGAACTAACTTATGCAAATAACTTAAGGTCGGTTTCTTCAATCAGTATTAGCTCCTACTGGATTCAACTGGACTTAATACTAGAGTAGTTACGACTATTTGGAGACCTTCTCAGGCGTTTATTTTTACTATTGTATTACAGTAAACTCGCGATTATCCGCGGACCTCTCCTACTTCCATTTTTTTTTTTTACTACACAATAAATTACGGAATCAACAAGCATTTTTTAAATCTAGAATAAGGTAAACAATAAAAGAGGCACATTTAGCTACGTCCAAGTAGGGGTTTTCGTGTTTCGACATGAAAAAACAAAAACAATTAATCGATTTTTTTTTTAAAAAGTATGAAAATGAAGTAAAATAAAATAAAATAATTGGTTATAATGTATATACTACCATTTTAATGTAAATAAAACATGTTAAAAGCATTTTTGTGTTGATTTTCGTGCTTTTTCGTCCTATTTCGGATTATCCGCGGAATTCGCTTATCCGTGGTTGCCGCGCCACCCAACTCCGCGGATAATCGGGAGTTTACTGTATTACATTCTGAAAGGGGATGTGTTGTTGAACTTATGTTGATTTATTAATGCAAAGATGGTTCCCGAATTTTCCGTTTTTGTTGGTAGTTTTCATACTATAGACTTTCTGATTTTTTTTTTTTTTCATAATATAATGAATTAAGTTTCTTTTAGGTTTTACTCAATAATTTACAAGATTATTCTTCTGTATTTGTAACGTTTTTAGTTACACTTGAATAAGTTTTATAACGTTTAATTTAAACTTATTAAACTTATATAACAGCTCACTATAATCAGGAAATTGCGAAATTCGATAATTAATCCTTTAATTACTTTAATATCAGTAGGAGAAACTTTATTTTCTTGAAAATGACTTCTTCCCACATTTACAGCAAAATATTTCAATATATTTACAACCTTATTATGATTTCTTAATGGAGCTACTGGAGAACCTTAGAAGATAATGATTTTTAAAAAATGTTTCCAAATCCACAACCTTAATTTCTAAACTCTTGTTGAGTGTAAGTCAAAAACACTATTTCTGGCTGAAATACATTTTGTAAACTGTTGGACTACGCTGAATTCTTAATCAACCATAATCTACGTTCAGCTAACCATTATTGAAATTAGATTCTTCTTAAAATTTTAGAACACTGAAATATTTCCAATTACATGACTGAATATTAATTTAAATTATAATTTGAGCTCCCTGTGAACTTTCTATGCAGATATTTTCATAACACGTCTTGTTTTAACAAGAAATCTTTCAGTTGAAGTGCTTTCTGTACCTACATGGTAGGTTCGAAACAGGGTATTATAATTTTGATACAATCCTTATGCATCAACACTATAAGATTACGATTAAGGTTTAGGAAGGTTTTCAAATACGCAAGTCCGTCCGTCCGTTGGTGATTACCATAACCGAAGCACTTTAAATTCCAGAACTATATATTTTGAATAGCTGAAATTTTAGAAGTAGGTGTAGGCTATAATACTTATTGATTTTCAAAGTCGGTCCAGAAGATAAGGAAATACGTGCCAAAAATTGTCAACATATTGAATAAGCAATATTTTTTAACAACGTTTTATGCGGTTATCACGCGGATATTCAAAAATTGGCACATCAACTACATCTTCTTTTTAACTCGTAATTAATCAAAAGTTGATTGCTCATTTTGTATTTAAACTGACCTCATTAACAATGGCGTTTTTCAAGAATATCTATGTTCTTTTATTTTCATTTTTACAGTTGTAAAAATTAGCTCTTTTTTCTGTTTAATTTCGCTTATTGATCATTTCTAGCCTTACCAAAATCAGAGACAGCCATTAAAATGAATGTTTTAGAAGGCGGGACAGTCACCCTTCCTTGTAAAATCAATATGAATGTGATTGCTTGTATGTGGGAAAAAGGAACAACGCTCATCACTATTAGCAAGAAGGAGAAGTATGAGACAGCGCAGGATCCAGTTGGGTCACATGACTGCACCATCACGATTAAGAATGTGGAATTATCAGACGGCGAAATATGGAAATGTGCTCCTGTGGTAGAATCAAAAGGAAACATCAGGGATTTACCAAAATATGAAGTTGTTGTAAACAGTGAGTATTGGAATATTATGAGATAATCCCGAAACAATTTTGTAAATCATTCCAGTTCATAGTAAAAAAAGTTTATTTCAGTAAATTACATTTCTTATTACTAAGGTTCTATTAAACAGTAGAATCTGTTTACTTTGTTATTCAAGAAGTGGTTAGACCAAACGTCTAAATACTTCTTGAATAACAAACAAATAGCATTCAAACAATGCTAATTTCAAACATAAAATTTTAACAGAATATTTCTTGAGTGGAGATGGAATGTGTTGTTGATAATCAAGTCCAGTGGCAAAGGACAGTTTTGCAGCAGTACTCTCACCTGTCTCAAGTCAACATTCTTTATTATTGTAATTGCAATGCCTTTGGCAGAGTTTCCGAAAAAATCACAATCATGAGTTTGTCTACTCGACAAAACCAAGACATTTGTTATCTTTATTTAATGAGACATTTCAAATATTGCCACACGCAACTAATAAGATTAAATCTCTGTAAGGATAATTATTCCTTCCCAAAATGTCTTTTTTTGCGGAAGCGATGATTACACAGAAATTAGTCTTCGTTATATCAGAAGAGTGATTTTAATGCACTAAGAAAAGGTTGTAGGCTGATCGCATGCGATGTCATCTTCTAAATGTTTTTTTTTAAATTTCTTCCGCAGTTTTAAAAATACTACCAATAATAAATATTAACTCTTACAACAACGGAACAATATGTTTAATCTACTTTGATTAACTGGAAATAATTGTGTTCATGGCATTTCGTTTTGTTTTGCTAAATGGATGTATAGGAACTGTATGGAAATGAATAATTCAGAATAAGAACTACAGTAAAACCCCGTTATTACGCTCGTCAAGGGACCATGAACTACAAGCGTTATAAGCGGGATAGCGCTGTAGACGGGAAATGATTTATAAGATGGAGAAACATTTAGACACCATTTTACAGGAAAGATACTTGATTCTGCAAATAGACAAAGTGCAAATGTGAGCTTATTTTCTATTAAAAAAATCTTTAATTGTGGTTTGCCGTGTGTGTGTGCTACTATTATGAATTATGACATTTTCAATGCGGTTCAAGTAACTATTAACATCAATTGATACACCACTAGGAGCAACACTAATATATTTTCGGAGCAGATTTAGTGCACTGCCCGCTATTTCACGCGCCTTTTCTTGAATGACTGGGCCACTTAAAGGCACTGATGCATCACGGGACTGATGAATCCATTCAATTAGAATTTTCTCGGCATCTTCATATTTTCCACACTATTTTTTTTACGTTTGCAACCACCCTTCGCTGCATTGGTAATTCCATTCTTATTTTTTATTATTGTTCTCAGACTGGATGAAGGAATTCCTAGAGATTCTGCGAAATCCTTCTAACTTAGTGTAGAATTCTCGTCGTAATTACGGAGAATTTGCAATTTTTCACTTATAGAAAGGGATTTCCGCTTCGACATTTTGCACAACTGTATCACAGACCCGCACTTCAAAGAGTTCAAAGATTCCCTCCTACCAGGGAAAGAAAAGAATCTTTACAGTGTTACATTTCTTTTCGATACAAAATTTCCAATATAAAAAAAGCGCTACAAGCGGGATTTGAAGCGTTATAAGAGGGTAAAAGTATACAGAGTTACATAGAAAATTCCAGGGACCGTATGAAAGGAGCGTAAAGAACGGGATAGTATTATAAGCGGGAGCGTAATAACGGGGTTTTACTGTATTTATCTTAGAAATGTAACATATAATTGTTTTGAATGTTATTTCAATTTAAACTTTGTTTTTCTTTTCCACAATTACTAACAATTTAACAACCTTCTCAATGTTATTGATTACCTTCCAGAGGCTATATTTTGATACAACAACGAAATGCATCCTATTTATTCTAATATCATTTGTAATTCTAACAATTCCGTCATCTACTTATAGTAAAATGCGTCTCATAAGAAATAAAACCAAAATAAAGCATACAGAAAAGAAACCTCGAAAGAAGAAAACAAAATTATTCTTTATCATAATCAAAAATATATATATCATATACAACAAAATTAATAATGAATATTTCTATAATTAAGAAGAACTTACATAATAATTTAAAGAGGTTTCGCTATCCAGAGAGAGATTTTTGTAACCATTGATAGAACATAAACTTTATGTTCTATAATATAACATATATATATATATAGCTAAGCCGGACAGCTTTCTGAAACATAAAATCCCAAATAATTTCAAAAAACTGTTTCTGTGAATGTATCGGCTTCGAATTACATTCACTTCGTCAGCGGCATCTGGTGTTAAATTTTGAAACTAAAATAAAATTTGGAAGTCACAAAAGCGCATTATTTTGAGAAATTTGCTCTTTCTTATTGTAAATATTCTTTTTTAAGTTTTCCTTTTTAATTCTATTTTTAATTTCTTTTGTATAATATTTTTTTACTTTTTTTTTAATGTTTTTTATATTTTTATATATATATATATATATATATATATATATACATTTAAAATAAAAATTAAAAATAAAATAAAATAAAAACAAATAAAAATTTAAAATTAAAAATTAAATAGATGACAGTTATCAAGTCAAACGCAAAACTTCCTTAAATAAAGGATTTATTGAAATCTTTGCATCGCTAAACTTGAAATTATGCATCATTCGAGTTTGGCCATTCGATATATATATACACTAAACTCCCTCTTAACCGGTCTGGGATCCGCCCACGGTTCCCATGCTCCGCACGGACAAGTCACCGCTTGTTTGTTTTGAACTGATTGTTTTATCGTATCCATCAGTCTAATGGTTGATTTATACAAGTGAAGACGTGTGCTCGGTTTTGAGTGAGTTTTTTTTGCGAGTGTATTTGTGTGTTTGTGGAAATGAGTATCGTGAAAAGGAAACTTACTATTCTTACTATTGAACAGAAGCTTAAAGCTTTAAGCGATAAGGTAAGGGCGAATCGGTGAACATAATTTGTAACGAATTAGGCATGGGAAAAGTTACTGTAAATGATTGGCGATGAAACAGACAATCGCTGCAGGATTTTTCTACAAAAGTTGAATCCGAGAAAGTTTCACGTTAAACACTATATTTAAATATAGTTTCGGTTTAACCGGCTATTCTGCCAACCAGCTTACACTCCGGTCCGAAGCTTAACGATTAAGAGTGAGTCTACTGTATATACTATATATGTGGCAAAATAGCGAAAAAAGTTATTTGAGCAATAAGTACACAGGTTATGCTGTATTTCTGCCATGTAGGCTAAACGGGAACGTTTACAAGCATTTCCTGGAAACCGATTTACGTGCATTGCTGGAGAATGATTCATTACACATCCGTCATCAACTGTGGTTCATGATGATGTGGTTCCAGTTCATTTCAGCCTCACTGCTCAACGAGATCTTAAACGCTTTGGTCTTTCTGAGGAAGACCAAAAGCTTGGCTTGCACGCTCTCCTGATCTAAATCTTCTGAACTTTTTCTCTGGTGCTATCTGAAATCGCTAGTGTACGTTACACCGGTTCCAATGCACAAACATTGCGTGGCCGCATTGTGGATTGGTGAACAAAGATTCAGGGTACCCCTGGCATGCTTGAGTTTGTCCGGCAATCCTCACGGCCATGGTCTGAGACATTTATTGCTACTGCTGGAGGTCACTTCGAACATCTCATCTAACAATGGCTATACCATAACCTATGTATGTGTTAATCATTCTGTAACATCTGAAGAAAGTATTTCCGCATTCATTCGTTATTTTGCGCCAGACCCTGAAGTCTGATTTCAGGATAATGTATATGTAAACCTATTCCGTGCTACATATGTGCAGTATAATTAGTAAGCTGATGTGAAGAAAGCAAATTATTAAGTTTCTTTACTTACTATTTACATCAGTTTCAATTGCACTCAAGACTTTTTACTTTTTTCGTTTCAGTGATGCCTGAAGATCCTGTGATGTACGAGGGAACAAAGCTGTTGCTTGCAGATGAGACAAATTACAATGTAATCGAACATTCTAAAGCTAAGCTGAAGTTAAATTTAAGATGCGAAGCGTTGCGCGGTAATCCAGCAGCAGTGCTGAATTGGAGGGTTAATAAAATACCAGTAGAAAACATCCCAACCATTGTGGAATCATCTCATCACGTCAAAAACGCTAAAAGCACACTGTATTTTGAACTTCCACCTAAAGCAAAACTGACAGAAGTCATGTGTATATCTCATCATGTAGCGTACAAAGATGGAGAGGACAGAAGAATTAAAGTCAACTTTCAAGCTATCTGTTAGTTAGTAATAAAGTTAAATTAACAATAATAATAAAGATTTTTTTTTCACTATCATTTAAGTTTAAACGTTTTTAGCGGCCCCTAGATTACAGCTTGGCTGTAAAACATAGGGGACCGCTCTTGCTTTTATGCTTGCTGGATGTAATGTACTCTGTAGTGGCCAAACGGTTAGAGATATTAGAATGAAACCGTCACCATTCTGTTCAGCATCAAAATGTAGGTGACCACGTCCAAAAAAATCAGACCTCTAGGACCATTCCCTGACCGGATTGGAGGAGGGGGGGGTTGTTCAAAAGTCGGTGCTTCAATACGTTTTTCTTTTATCATATCTCATCAACCGTTTGCCTGGCAAAAACATAACCATCACCAATGTGTTCAGAAGGGTCGATATTGGAGGGACGTCTTTCGCAGTTTTCCTCTTTATCGAAAGCGACCACTTTTTACCACCTAACTTCCGGTTTGCTGAAGCGTCCATTACGTTCATTGTAAACGCTAGTTAGGTTCACTCTGCTTTTGTTATAAAATTTTGCATATTATGGGGCCGCTTTGCTTTTGACACTGTCTAAAAGCATTAATTATCTTGTACTAAAATGAAGATAGAGATATAGTTTCCCTCTAAATACTTTGCTGTATCCCTTCACTGCATATTCCTCTAAACTATCTTGTTTTTAAATTAACTAGTAAATAATATCGTATAAGTACTCTTTCTTTAATTTACGTATCACTTCCATAATTAGCAGTAATATATAAAATCCTCATTAAGTCATTCTAACAGAAGTAAAGAATCTTGTGAAGTATAAGCTCTTTACAATTTTAATCGAATAAGAAGGTTTTCGCACTATACGATACTTGAAAGGACACGATTAGATAGAAACCGATAAATATTTTTTGTTTCAAATTGATATTTTAATAAATAAAGTTATTACTTAAATAAAATATGTAACTGGAGGTATTCAAAAGAATCAACAATAATAATAAAAAAGTATTGCTCCTAGATAGATCCTTGTTTGAGAGATTTTCCCTCTCCGGGGTGAGATTTATTAGATATTTCGGTCGAGTGCCTCGGGCGTTCTTCAAGTGATGTATATTAATTACATTTAGATTTAGATTACATTTACATTTAGGCCATTCTAAATGTAATTAATATATATCTCCTGAAAAAGGCTGGAGGCATCGGACCGAAATATCGAATAAACCTCAGTCCGGAGTGAGAAAAATCCCTTAAACAAGAATCTATCCAGTGACATACACCAATCCTCAATCCAAAATAGTTTTGTTTTTATCGTTCTTTATTCAAGTGTCGCATTGATGTATTTTAAATTAGAAATACAGACTCATGAATTGATGTCAAAATATTCGAATAAATTCTTATATTAAGAAGTTTAAGTTAATTTTAAAGTTAAATTGTACCGCAACAGTCCATGCAGGTCTGCAAGAGGTTTGGGATCCCAGATTTTCTCCCAGAGGTTTAGGTTGAACGGGACTAGTTGAGGTCGGTTGGTTAGCCCGACACTAATTTAATTTTAATTTACTGTTATAAAATCACAGAACTCAATCCAATGACATTACGATGGTTTCTGTGAGTTATCACTGAAAATTTATTGTTTGCCATCAGCAAGAATCAATTACGTCGTTTCTTTTGAAATTTTCTCTACCAAATCTATATAGAGATCGACATAAGGATACTTTCAAATGTAAAAGATAGTTGATCTCTTGGCAAAGTCTCAAGAAGATCCTTCACTGGTTCAAAAGTCATTGCGATGGTGGATGGAGATAGAAACACTGATGTTAGAAAATAGCTGTTCTTATTAAAATTGAATAAAAAGTCGGTTTTGAGATGCCATCTTTGTGGCTTTCATCGATTTTTATTTCACGTGGGTTAGGACTGATCCGAAAGTATTGTCATTTGTCAGTTCTTAACAGCTGCTTTCAACTATCAATACAGCTACTATACATTCATTCACATTTTAAAGATGATGTCATTAGCCAAGTTACAATGAGTATACGGAAACGTATAACATCTTAATGCTGGATTGGGGCCGCGCGGTTGGCGTTGTCGCTGTGACATTGGCCTCTCACCTCTGAGTACCGGGTTCGATTCTCATGTGGGTTTCGTGATGTTGGACGATCCGCGCTGGGCAGGTTTTCTCGGAGTTCTCCCGTTTCCCCTGCACTTCTCCCACCATACTTTCTCAGTCTTTCTCTCCATCTGTCCATATTTCCGTGGGATAGTACAACAGACCTCCGATCGCAGTGCTTGACTTCTCTGCCACCCACATTCATTACATAACCTAACATAATGCTGGATTGATGAAAAGAAGTCTTATAAGCCAATACAGGTAAGAATATAACAAAAGGCTTCATCGTATAATAAAAGGTCACCTTTGTTGTAATTATGCTCAGCTATTTATCTCTTTAGAAAAGAAGAAAAAGAAGTTAATTATTCTTAGTTGATAACAGACAATACAGAGCTCATTTGATAAAAAACGTCTAGATTAATTTCATTCAGATTATTTCAGAGCGCTTACAATTATTATCGTTTTGTAGCAAAATTGGAAATCTTTTCCTGTAATTCAAATAAGGAATCCAGACAACATTTACCTTCTTGTGGTTTTAACGCCCAAAGTGGTGGAGTTCGGAAACTATTCAAAAAGACAGCGCAGTCTTAATTTTGCAGTTCTCCTTCTTTGAAACAAAAACACTGTAAGTAGATATAGGAAAATTTTCATGGGAACATTAAAAATACTTAAAATTCTATGAATTCTTAGCAGAAATGGTCTATCCTTTCAGTTATATAGTACATGAGTTAGACATTTGATTGTTATTTCATAGCGATAATTTTGATTGGCAAGGATTCAGAGAGAGAAGAATGTCAATCGAAAATCAACTAAACTTACAAAAACTTTCTTTTAATGATATTATTTTTAACATTGCTAAATACCCAAACCCAAAACCTTCTGAACATATATTTGCTTTTAGAACAGTGTGAATAATATGTAAGGGAATAGCAATTGAGGTCAAATAATTTTTATTACTTATTCATTTGACAGATCCCACAACGATGACGAGATTCTTTCCCAGAGATCCCTACCTTATTTTGGACAATGACACCCCTCCGACGAAGTACGTGTGTACTGCGGATGGAAATCCACTTCCTAGAATCCAATGGAAAATACAAGATAAAACCAAATTGTGGTCAACGGTTAGCATTGAGCCCAACCTTATTATAACTCGCCCTGGGAACTACCGATGCTCTGCTGGGAATAATCTCAACACCAAACAAGTTCATTCCATGACTCTTATAGTTACGAAAAGAATAGGTTAGTATTTGCTATATAGAATACATTTCAAAAATACTTGATCCACTCTATTCAGAAGTATTATTCAAAAACTTTCATGTACTCTTCTAAATGTGCTTATCAACTTTTCTTCAATTTCTTGACATAGGCCTACTATAAAAGTAGGTCAATCATAAATACTCGAACAGCCCACCTGGAACTTTAGCTGAAACCCCTAATATTTCTACCCATTCTACAAAATTATTAATACTATTCAAAAGATTCAGTTGAAATATTATCTTGATAAACATTTGTGAGACCAAGTCTTTAGTATTAAGGGAATGGTTAGGCTTGTCAGGTCGAAACCTCCCTTGAAATTTTTATCATTATTCAGGATCTCAAGTAGTTATTGTGTACCAAATTTTAGCTGCTCTGATTGGAAGGGGGTTAAAAAAATGCTAAAATTATAAGAAATAGTGATGTGATGTCATCACTGTTTGCGAGCCACCCATGACGTCATTCTATCTCCTGCTGCCAGCGACCACACAAGGTCAGCCAAAACGGACGGCGCGCCAAAGCAAAATACTTAATTTATAAAATAGTACTAATATAATTACTCTGTTTATTATATTAAAAGCAATAACTTTTTATTTTATTAACAACAAAAAATAATTTTTAACCCCCTTCCAATGCATAAAAGCAGCTAAAATTGGTATACAATAACTACTTGAGGTTCTGAACAAATGATAAAAATTTCAAGGGAGGTTTCGACCTGTCAAGCCTAACTATTCCCTTGTAAGTGACATCCTAGAACACATGTTTCGCGCCTTATTTCTCATCCTGTATATACAGGGTGTATCGGAAATGGTAGACAAAGCGCAGAGATACGAGGTGATTTTGAGTCGAAAATATTCTTTGATATTTTGTTGTAGTTTTAGAGCCGTAATTTTAGAGTTAGGAGAAGAATGCTTTAGGAATGGCCCCATTTAAAGAAAGCTGAGTTCACATTGGGAAGTGTAAGTAAATAAGGTAAAGGTTTATTACAAAAAGCAATCCGGATAACAAATGTCATGATTGAAATCAGGTAAAGAAAATGTTGAAATTGGCCAGAACTGAGCTTTCTTTGATTAGGGACCATTCCCCAAGCATTCATTTCCTAACTCAAAAACTACGGCCCGTACAACAAAATGTCATAGAACATTTTCGACTCAAAATGACCTTTGGAACCCGTATCTCTTCGCTTTGTCTAACATTTCCGAAACACCCTGTATATAAAAGAGTTTGGAAGTCCTTTTTCTCGGTAACTATACGAGATACAAGAGTAAATATGTTGTAAATGTGGGTAAATGTAAAAGATCCTAATGCGGAGGCGTGCATGAGAATATTGATTTTTGTGAAAAATAATTTTTAATAAAAAAATTCATAAAAAATTGACGACTCCTGGATCCCTGTTATTGCGTTTTTCTACAACTAGGAAGTGGTTGAATTTGTTCGCATCGAAGTAATCGCTATTATTAAGTATTTTTTTTCAGTGAAATATGATTAAAAGATCTTATTTAATTTGAATTGTCATTTCATTATAATTATATTTCCAACCGTAGAATTCCTACAGGTTCCACTTGTAACTTTACAATACACTTGTTTATGTTTGATTGAGGTTATTGCCTGGATTTGAGATCAAGCTTGAAATTATTATTCTATATTTTATCCATTTACTATCTTAAAAAAATCATTATAAAATGCAATTAATCTACCTTTAATTTCAAAATGAATCGAATATACATTCTTCTTATCCCACGCTTTTGTTTGTAATTCTATAATATTCTGTATTAACATTGTATTAAATTTTTGCAGAAAGTACAACCACGACCGAAGAGCCTCCTCCTGCGTTTCATTTCCTTCAAGAACCTTTTAGTTTAGAGATCTTTGAGGGTCACTGGTTTATTCTGCCTTGTGTGACTAATGTACCAGTGACTAGTTGCCTGTGGAGCAGAGGCTCTATCACTATCAATCCCAGCAGATTGCCAGACACCTTCGAACAATTAGGCGCGATTAAAGTGGGCGACTGTACCATCAAAGTCCTCAAAGCCAACAGGGAAGTGGATGAAACCAACTGGTCCTGCCAGCCCGTTCTAGAAAACAAAACAATCATGGCTTCCAAAACAATCTACGTTCACGTAATCGGTAACAGTTATTTCAACCGCTTCATAAATTTCTTCTATTTACAGAAGGAATAAGCAAATAATTTAATTCTTCTGTCCTTCGTTTCAGGTTCAAAAATTTTCTGATAATTATCTTTTTTTCCCACACACTGATAATTACATTCACAATTGGTTCATTATTCAATTGATTCTACAAAGAAATATAACACACAACATTTGGCAATGACTATTAAGAAAATATATAAAAACCATTAAATAAATAACTAATCAAAATTGGAACATTTGCTGAGCAACTTCATTTTAGAATATCCTTATGAAATTCAGTATGACGCGACAAACCTAAGTGGTCCACGGCAGTAAGTCACCGGCATTTACTAGCCTTGGAACTAGATTGGAGTAGGGTGGTCAGCCCAACACCCGCCAAACTAACCTCGGGAAAAGAAACTCAGTCCCATTCTACAGAGGGCTGGGTGGACCCTATGACCCGCCTGAAGGAGACTATCCTTATAGTTATATTAATTCGGACAAAAGTAATACTGGATCCTTATCGTTTCAAGAGATAATTTAGATGGCTTCTTTAAACAAATTAACATTAACATCTTTGTAATTTGTTAATGTTACTTTGATATTCAGATATGAGAACATCAAGTAATGTTTGGTCTGCTGTTGAGATGTGATGTCTTAATTACGATCATGTCTTTATTGTTCTTTTCCATACATTCATTTCTTAGATTATTTCATTTGGAAAAAAAGCTATAAAAAGACAGTTTTAGGGCATTTTTTTAAAAATTCTCAAAATCGAAGAGTAAACTTTAAGAAGGAATGCTTCTAGACGTTTTTTGGGAAAAACAGAATAATTGCATTCCAATCCAAAGACTTCAAATGAAAAGATAGAACAGAAATGTAATTAATTCATATAATTTTCAACAGGTAATGAAGCACCAACATTACTAATACAAAATAAATATTACGTAATTATTAAGCATAATTTCCGTTAATGAGAAAAGTTATTATCGAATTAAACAAACATTGAAGACAGTAAGTTATGAGATATTAAACGGCAATTATAATAAAACTATATAATGAACATAATATATTTTCAATGTATATTTATCTCAATTTTTATTGTTATCGTAAATTTAATTCCCAGTTTAATTAAAACTCATCGACACAAAAAAGTTTTAGTTCTATAATAAGATGGGTTCTTCATTCTTTAAAGCTATACTTATAGAGAATTAAAATAGTATCAGATATCTGAAACTGAGTTAGTGCTGCCATCTATCGATTTAAATACAAATCATTATCAAGTAATCATTTCATTGGGAAATAGGAAAACAAAAATAAGGGCAATTTAAATCTAACATCAGCTGTACAACTTTAATATATAATAATTAATACAGTTATTCATTCTGCGTCAAATAAGGAAGATAATAAATTATTTTAATTGTTCTCTTTTTGCAAAGAATCGTTTAGGATTCAAATAATCCAAAATCTCAATATATTCCAGCCTTAAATAAGAAATTGCGTGCAATTTCAATGATTGATTGATTCAATCAATCCCACAATGCAATCCCACAATTGCCTTATTTGATATAAAAAAGTATATGGATATATTTGCAGCAATATTGCATGAACTTATAAAAGCCATGTTTGAATATGGAACTTACCCAAGTATTTGGAAAACTGCGAAAATAACTCCAGTATATAAAAAAAGGAAAAATTGATGATATAAAAAATTATAGGCCAATTTCTGTTCTTTCCAATATGTCAAAAATTATAGAAACATGCTTAACTAATACAATATATAACTTTCTGTATAAATATAAATTACTAAAAAAAGAACAATTTGCATATCAAAAAAATTTAAGTACTGATAAACTCTTTCAAGATTTCCAAAAAATCATAAATTGTGCATTAAATAACGGTTATTATATATATATTATTTTTATAGATTTTGAGAAAGCATTTGATAGTATTAATCATAAGATATTGATAGAAAAATTATTTCATATTGGAATAAGAGGCAATATGATAGAAATATTAAAAAACTATTTAAAAAATAGAAAAATAAGAATTAATTTAAATTCAAAATTAGGTAAAACATATAAATTAAAAACAGGAATTCCTCAAGGTTCAAACTTAGGACCACTTTTATTTATTTTATACTTAAATACATTATATAGTACAATATCAACATCAAAAATTTTTGCTTATGCTGATGACATCATATTGATAAATATAAATGAAAATTATGAAACTGCAGAATACAATATACAAAAAGACTTTAATAAATTAATTATTTGGACACACAATAATAAAATGAAAATAAATAGTGAAAAAACAAAACTAATGATATTGAAAACAAAAAATAAATTTTTACATACAAATCCAGTAATAAAATATCATGATTATAATTGTTTATTCGATGATGACATAAACTTCCAAAGTTGTAATTGTGAAAATATTGAAATTATTAAAACAATTAGATATCTAGGTTTATATATTAATGATCAATTCTCTTGGAAAACACATTATTTATATATATTAAATAAACTTAATTCATTAATATATATGTTTCAACATATAAAGGGTATCTTTTCTATAAGATACAAGATGTTAATATATAAATCATTTATAGATTCATTAATAAATTATGGATTATGTTGTTGGGTACATTTAGGTAATACAGACACTAATAACATAAATAGAATATTAAATAAAATAATGAATTACATAATACAAGATTATTGTATATTAACAAAGAATGAAAAAATACAGATAAGAATAAAATATAAAATTTTAATGCCAAAAGAAAAAATATTATATTCTTTAATAATAAATAACTTTTATAAAATTAGAAATCAAATTAGAAATTATAACTTAGAAAATATTACTAGAAATACATTAATAAAGATTTTATATTATGAAAATCCTAAGAACAACTTTGGATTAAGAAATAAAAATAGAATTCTATTAAAGATTTTTATGCAAATTACAAATGAATTAAAACAAAATAAATTTAATAAAATAAGTATATTAAAAAAGCAAATACTGAAAAAAATAATATTTGGCGAAATTATCTGGAATATTTAGGTATTTTTGATTACATATACTATATTTATATTTTGTGTGTTTTTGGTCTTGTGTATTGATATTTTGTTTATATATTTTTTTAGTTGAATAATTTTGGCATGAGAGATTGTTATTTAAAGTTTTATTTTCACAATTAGATTTAGAAATTTTTAATGTTATACAGTATAAACATTATGTTATACAGTAATGTTATACAGTATAAACTTTGAAAGAAAGAAATTGTAATTAGAATAATAAGTAAAAAATAATTTGGGAACCTTAAATTTGATTGTAATGAATGATATTTATAATAATTTTCTTTTTGTATTTGATTTTCTTTTTATATTTCTGTGATATATTGATTTTTATATAATTATATAATTGAATCTAATTTAAGTATAATTCGTATAATTGCGTAATTATATAATTTTTATATGATTTTATATGATTAATACTTTTTAAATTACAAATATAAATTATTTATACTTTCAGCACCTGCATCACAGGATTTCATTTTGAAAACCTAGCAGGACTGTAATTTTAAATTTAGAAATAAATAAATAAAAAAAAATTCAATATTAAAATGTAGATTCTGATAATAAATTAAAAGATTTATTTTATTCAGGTTTTTTTTTTCATAATATCTTAAATGACGAGTAATATTAAAAAATAACGGAAATAGTAAGCTTTTTTTTCTTTTTTTTTTATGCTATTCGATATTTGCTTTACCCAATGGATATGAAAAGCTGTTTTTGCTGGAGTAAAAGACACAGGCTTTTTTATTTTTTTACTAAATATTTGTTTCAAAAAATGCTGAATGAAAATATATAAATATACTTTATTTTCAAAAAAATATTTCCCCCCCCCCCCCAAAAAAAAAAAAAAATATGCCCCTAAAACGGGTGTCTTAAACGTGGGCAAATACGGTTGATTAGTTAAAAGACTCTTTGCAGATAAAGTTTGATTAACACAAGTCATTAATTAAATATCGATTTAGAAAAGAGAAATATAGTCCTAGAATATCATCTGTTTCTAATAATGAGATGTTAAAAATTGAAAATGTTTCACCAAAGTGTTATCAAAAACAGCAATTAAAAAAATTAAAGATTTCGGATGGAAAATATTAGATTCATTTAAGATTTGATAGAAATTATTAAGGATTTTTTATTGATTTTTTGTTTTAAATTACTTGATTCTTTATTGAATTATTTGTGTTTGTTTGTTTGTAGATTATCAGAGCAATCCTGTACTTGAATATAAGTCTCAAACTGTGTATGCGGGGGACCATGTTTATATCGACTTTTTAGGTGACGCCAATTCGATCAACGTGACAGTCAGGTGTGTTTATACAGCCAGTCACAGGCGGCTGATTGTCCGCTGGAAAATAGAAAGTGAAGTCAAAGCAGCGGACGTTAGAATTGAAAAGAATCAGGCTAAGCCCCACAGCTATCTCATGACATCCACAGTCACTTTCCCAATGGACAGAAAAACCCACGATAGCACTTATCAAAACAACGAGAAACTGGTCATTTGTGAAGTGAAGGAAATAGCTTTTGGAAACAAACCAGTGACAACAGAAGCAGTGTTTATCACTAGATGTAAGACATCAATTTAAGCATCTTCTCTATTGTAAGTAAATCATTCGAAATTTAAAATATTTTCAGTTTTCGCAAACACTGTTTTATCTAAACAGAAGGTATGTCTGTTTTTAATTTGTTTTTTAAAACAACATTTGATTTGTTTTACTTTAATATTTGGTTTAGTTTCCATTTAAAAATTCAACTTTGTTCTGTTGTATCAAAAAGGAATGCCTGAAAGTAACTGTTAATTCTACAAATAACAACCAAAAATCTAGTTTAGAAAAAAATTACAAATATAGCAATATATTTTTATATACACTCTTTGACAAAAAAAAGACCCATAAAAAACCAAAAGACGATTAATGCTGTGGAACAACTGCGAAACTTAATATACAAAGACCTCATGGGTAGACATGCAAATTGTAAAACTGGATCGTATTTTTTTTGTCGTAGAGTGTATATATATTAAATAAGGCATGTTGAAGTACATCCTATATGTATTCGATGGCGTTTAAATCCGGCGAAAGCGGGTGCCAAACATGAAGGCGAACTCAGGAGGAATGTTCTTCCAGGTATAATCGAGCGACTATGGCCTAGTGCGATGGTGCATTGACCTGTTGAAAGAGCCCGCTCCCAACGAGGTAAATGCAGGGCATAAACAATGCAAATGATCCGCATAGATAGTAACGTAGCGGTTACCGGTTACAGAGGTCTGGAGACATATGAGGGGTACTAAAGTGTGCCAGCTGAACACACCCCATACAGAGCCACCACTGTCCTGTATTGTTCTTAATTAGCATGAAGGATCCAGTGCCGCGTGGGATTTTCGCAATACCCAGAGTCGCCCATTCGCGTAAAATAGTTAAAAATCGCGATTAGTCGGACCAGACTATAGGTTTCGGTGGCGGAGTTTCAGAGTACAGGCGAGGTGAAGAGGCTTGTTTTGTGTGGTCAGCAATGGCATCCGGGTGGCTTAGCTCAGGAACCCCATAGAACACAGGAAACGTTGTACTGTTCGAATGCTAATGATGGCACCAACACTAAATTCCGTTGTTATGTGCGGCAATGTTGTACGTGGGTCGGATGTTACGATGAATGCCATATGCTGCTGTCAGAGGTTTTTTTTCGGCCACACCGGTGTCGTAATCTGTATTTCGTGTAATCTAGATACACCCCTGAAATTGTTGAACGTATGAATCCGAAGTTCGTCGTAATTTTGGAGATGGACATAGCCATCTGTATGGCCCCTACCATCCTACCTCTTTCGAAATCGCTTAAATCCTGATAAGTTGCCATCGGGACCGCCAATGCTACTACTTGAGATTGCGGATATATCTGCCGTTATATATGCATCGTTTGTGGACGATTCCATTAACCACAAGGGTGTGATGACATGAAATAGACGTGGTAACAATCTTCTATCTATTATTCTATATATCTATTACAACCTTACTTTGTAATTAATTTTTTTATCAAAGACAGAAAAGGCCAGACAACTGTAAATAATAAATATTTACATTTTAAGCACTTCCATTTTAAATTAAAATATGCGCCAAAATATACAGTACTGAAATGAAAAGATGAACAAAATTACATTATTTTCATCTGTGAGTTTATTTCTCCTCAAAAGAAATTAACATACCCACTACATACACACACTATTAGCGTGTTGATTTACCACGGTATGAGTAATGTAAGTGTTCAAAGTGTTCACCGCCTCGTTGAAGACAGTTTTCATATCGTTCACGTAGATTCTCAAACGTATCCTGAAACAAAGGTTGCTGCAGACTCCTGCAAAAGGAGATGATTTGCTCATGTAATGCAGGCACAGTTCTTGGTGGATCTTCACAGTTGAACACACTCTCCTTTAACATTCCCCACAAGTTAGGCATCAGGTGGTGTAAGATCGGGGGAATGGGACGGGTATGGGAAGTCAATATTACGTGAAATGATTTGTCCTGGAAAGTTTTCCTGCAGCATGGCTAGAGATGCTCGAGTGGTATGACTGGTCGCCCCGTCCTGTTGATACCACTGTCTATTCATCTGAATGTTCCTTGCACGACAGAACCTTCTCAAATCCTGAAGAAACGGCTCGATCACTTTCCCTGTAGCGTTCTTGGGTGACGGTAAGAGCATTGCCTTCCGCATCTTCAACAAAATAGGGGCCTAATAAACCGTGTGCTGAGATGGCACACCATATCGTCACACGTGCACTAGGTAGCGGTTTCCGAACGATAACATCTGGCCGCTCAAAACCAAGGAAGCGAGTTGTCTGGCGATTGATGTAGCTGTTCAAGTGAATGTGACTTTCGTCGGTGAACCACATATTATTCAAAAAATCTGGATCCTGATACACCATGGCCAAAAATGTTCCACAATACACCATCCTGGCTCGCAAATCTGGCTCTGTCAAGCGTTGACCAATCTGTATCTGGTACAGAAATCCACCTATGTCCTTAAACAATCGGCGAACGGACGTACCGCTGACGTTCAGTTTCAAGGCCATTCGTCGTACACTTCGTCGGGGCGAATGCAGCACCTGCTGGAGAACACGTGCATGATTCTCATTTGTCCAAACAGTTTCTGGTCGACCAGACTTCCTCTTCCGCTGACACAGTACACTACCAGAACGGCGAAATTTCGTAACAATAGACAGCATAACTGTGTTACTTGGTGCCGTCTTATTAAACTCCTCTTGGAATTGTTCTGCCACCATTTTCAAACTCGGTCCACCTTCACGACCGCTTCCGTATGTGCGGAAATAATACTCAACTATGAATACTTTTTCCTCCACCGAGAGACTTATTTCCAACAACAACTGCACAACCCAACTTCCTTTTCACTACTGCGAACACGTGCAGCGGGAGCTATACCCCGACGACAAACGCAACCACGTGTTCGAGATGCACGAGTTTCAGTACTGTATATTTTGGCGCATACCGTACTTTGCTTTTTCATTGGCAAAAAAGTAAATGATTAATAATGTAGAAAAAAGTTTCTAAAAAAATGTCTGCATTTGTTAACAAAGAAATACGAGATGAAGATAAAATTTTTCTCTTATTATTATTATTTTGTTTAGATCCGACTTCGAATGTAGGTACGATTCCAGATGGACCTGAATATTTTCTTGGCAATTATGAAATGAGGTTTTATTGTATGGCAGATGGATTCCCACCGCCTTCCTTCTTGTGGCAAATAAAAGAGCCCGAAGGGTGGGGAAACATGGGAATGGGAGGCTTCAAGTTGACTCCAACTACACCAGGATTATACAGATGTACAGCCGGAAATATATTAAACCATGAGTTCGTCGAGTCACCAATCATCAACATCATTGCTGTAGGTAAGTTGAATCACTCTGTAAGTATTCTCCATAACTTGACAGAATCAAATACTGCTCTGCATTTTCTATTGAAAAACAAAAATTCCTTCATTGAAAACAAAAGATCTACCATTTAATCCCAAGCATGGAGCAAGTAATGGATGCACCTTTCAATTAACGGAAGAACTTTGTGTAGAAGTAACAGCCTTCCATTATGTGAAATAAGAAAACTACAGATAGATCAACAACACAATAAATCTCCAACAAATTTAGTAGCACGACTATCAATATCGCTTCGTAATTTGTAGTCTAAGATTCAGAATTCTTTTAGCACAAGTGTGCACAACCCGCAGCCCGCCGTATATTTGCTTCGCCCCGGTAGTGTCAAACTTAAAATTAAATTTGAGCCTTTAAATTTGCTGCCAACAGATATTTTGAAAAATGTCATAACTTTTAAGTTATGCAATAAGCAACTGTATCAGTCTTCACTATTGAAATGTTGGTATGAAACAGAACTACCGTATTATTTGATACTTTGAAGTTTGTGTAAATTACATTTATTATTAATTATTATTATAAATGGCACTATTAAATCATTAATTAGCAAGAGATTTATGTAAATTACATTATTATTAATTGTTATTATAAATGGCACTATTAAATCATTAATTAGTAAGACATTTATGTAAATTAGATGTATTATTAATAATTATTAGTATAAATGACATCAAAGCATTAATTAAGAAGATGTAGTTAGGGTTGGGGGAGAGGTGTTGGAGGATGGGATGCTGCGGTCCTCCATCAGAACTTTTATAAAAATGCTGGTTCTCAGACTTCCTAAGGTTGTGCTTTAGCACATTTCGTTTAAGATTTTATTCAGATTAGTTAAGTAATATTACCACAAGTCGTCTCTATAATAATTAAAAAATTAAGTATTTTAATTATGTTAAGTCAGTCTGGTTAAAAAGAAACAGTAAAGTATCTTTCACCGAAAAAATATCAAATGCTGCTTCTTCTACTCTCATGTCCAAAAGTTAAGCATAAGCGTCAAAACATACAAACGAAAGGAGGAAAACAAATAGAACAGTGGAAGGTTATATATAAATGAGTCACACTGCAAAAAACTAATCACGTGCACTTCCAAAGATCAATCGATGACGTCACATATTCAAATATATCGCAGTTCAAGAAATGCACCCTACCGTACCCTGACTGTCTTATTCCATTTTCGTGCAATCTCAGTGAAACGAGGTGTTATCATTGGTGAACAGGAACATAACGTTACCCAAAGACGCTGTATTGACCGTATTGTCATGCAGGGTAGAATAATCGGAAGGCTCGAAGCAGCACAGTCTCAGACGGAGGTCTCCAGAGCACTGAAAGTGCCGCAAAGTTGCAACTCCAGGCTTTGGAGTTTCAACATACAGGAGACTTTAGACACAACTAGTACAAGGTCGCCCAAGAGTCACAGTATCGAAGAGAATCGGTACTTTAGATTAACTGCACGACGTCACATAACGATGTCTGTGCTAAAAATTATTATACTGAAAATCATACACGCATATTAAAAGCATAACAATTACTAATCCGAAATTAACTTCTGGAACTCTATACTGAAATACCAGAAGAAATGAGACAATCGCTTCCATTACCAATTCCACCACATCCAGCATTAAATGCTATCTTCCGCAATTGAAGTATATATAAAGGCGGATATCTCTACAATCTGTTGTCATATTCTTTGCAGTGACGACGGCAGCGTATCAGGATTTAAGCGATTTTGAACGAGGCGAGATGCCAGAGAAATGGGTCACTCCATTTCCGAAATCAATACTAGATTTGGATTTTCAAGTGCAACAATTTCAAGGGTGTAACACATCTGATGTAGACATCAGAGAAGAAAGTGATGTGTGCCAACGACAGCGATGCGATACTGCTGCGGCCAACGACAGTCGTCTGGCACGTATTGTAACATCTGATAGCTGTGTGACATTGCAGCAGATAACAAAAGAATTCAACGCTTGGGTAAACGTAACATCAGCGTTGGGACTACATAGCAGTCTTTATCTTCTATGGGCGCAGGAGCAGATGGCCTACTCGGGTCCATTGCTGATCCGACCGCACATGGCTGTGCTCATTGCCTGGGCTCATCAAACTGGACAAAAAAAAACTGGAAATGTGCATCTTGGTCCGACGAATCGCCCTTCCAACTCTGTCAGGCAGCTGGACGAGTAGAACACATGGGATGCGGTTCAACGTGTCGTCAGTGCCAGGCTTCCACCATCGGCGAATATTAGGTAATTGTGGACCACGAGTATTGAGAAGGTCATGGAGTCCATACGCATGCCGTGTTGCTGCGGTAATCCGTTTGAGGCTTATTAGACAGGTGCCTCAGTTTTTCTGGTACATCAGTGTATATAAGTTAAGGATAATTACCCATTGTTAGCTACATCTTCTGGGAAAAACAGGAGTAGATAAGAATCTTTTTACCATTGGTGTAGATAAAGAGAAGAGGTTATTAAGTTTTATAAACTGTTACAATCCCTTAATCCGAGATAATGATCAGATGTTATTGGTATAGAAGAAATCCATTGAGGGCGACCGAAGGGAAGTTTGATCTAAAGATTTTCAATGGATGTTACGTTTTCCAAATATTGAATATAAGGTAAAGGCACCAGTTGTGGATCGGTCTAAGCATAAACTTGGTTTTCACCACGAGAAATAGCTAAATAATTTTCAGTTTTGCATTTATTCCTTTATTACGCTCTTATAATTGACATTGTATTACCTCAGTTCGATAAAAAAATATGTACTGCATTTTCACAGTCTTCATTTGTATTGTGACGTTTGATCCACAATTGGACCCCACGAACCGCTGAATTTCCGCCAGAACAAAAGGCTGCAGAATTTCCCGCAAACATGGCCAGAGGCAGAAAACACTATGTTTTATTTTTCCCCTGTTATATTAAACCCTGTACTATCATACATCCATTAATTCTAACGTATATCCATTCTAGAATAACTACAAATAACTTTCAGGCTAACTCACCTTAATTTTCTTTTGAAATTCTGACAATTATTTAACAAATTCACAGGATGGCTCCACTTGAAACTCCAAACAAACTGTAATACCAAAACGAAGCTCATGAAGGAATCGGGATTCTATATATCTGAACCATCTGTTGATAAGTGTGATAATTAAGACGGTAAACGACTTGATCCGCAATTGGTTCCTGATCCACAAATGAAGGAATCGGGATTCTATATATCTGAACCATCTGTTGATAAGTGTGATAATTAAGACGGTAAACGACTTGATCCGCAATTGGTTCCTGATCCACAACTGGTTCCCTTACCTTATTAGTATCAGAATTAATTCTCCTGTTATTAAAAATCTATTTTTTTTCTCTAAATAAGATTTGCTTTAAAAATAATTTTATTTCTCTTTTTCTTTCCAGATAAGACATCAAAGCGGGAACTCAGCATTGTTTTAATGTTCTACTATTTTTTTCTACAAGTAAACATAAGAATTTATATTTCAATCTGATTAGTAACAAAATCTTACTTGGAAAAAGTAAATTTCTAATTTGTAGATTAAATGATGAAAAAAAAGTTTCGTATGAAAACTAATGTGAGTTAATTAATTTGGATCCCAGAGGTTTGTTTATGTTAATTTGTTTACAAAGCACAGCATAGCGCTGAGGAGTCCACGTGACATTATTAGTGTATTTGAAGAAGTCTTGATCAAGAGGGATAGGTTGCAACCGACGTCATAAATTTCGTGCTTTCTCTTTTATGACAGAGCTCTGCATCAGAATTGGTAAGTTGCCTCCGCTTTGCCGTTTTGTTAATCTACTGTGATGCTAATGAGAGTTCACCTAAGATGGAAATTGTTTTTTTTTCTTGCAGAAACATTTTGCCGTTTCATTACAATTTCTTTTTATTGTTAGTTTGTTTCATCAATTCTTATATTTATGTTCAGTGAATTCTGTGTAGTTTCGTAAAGTCTTTATTTACTAATGTTTCCAACACGAATCTTAGATTAAAGAGAAGTGGATGCAAATGAGAATGTAAACTAACTCCACATTTCGATCGAGGTCTTCAATACCAGTGATTCCAAACTGAATAACTTCAAATTAAACAGTTAGCAATATCCAACAAAGTCATTTCCGGTAATTTCTCTTTACCTTTCTAACAAAAACCATTCAACACGATTTAGTTGCTCCAACTGCTTCAAAGCCTGAAAGCTTTACCAAAGCCTCACTAAGAAATAAATCATCTGAAAGAGGAAACAAGAAAACGAGAAGATTTAACGACATTCATATGAAAGAGCTACTGAAGAAGAAACAGGAAGGATAGCAAAGAAATTAGAAGACAGAACAGAAAACAATTCATAAAAAAGAAATCAGAAGATGATAAACAGGATTTGAAACCTGCTCAGCTAAGAAAGAAGAGAACACTCTCTTTTCCTGTAATAAGTATGTTTGGAATCAAGGTTAGTTGTAATTTACAATTAAAATAACTACAGTAAAACCCCGTTATTACGCTTGTCAAGGGACCATGACCTACAAGCGTAATAAGCGGGATAGCGCTATAGACGGGTAATGATTTATGAGATGGGGAAACATTTAGATACCATTTTACAGGAAAGATACTTGATTCTGCAATAGATATAGTGCAAATGTGAGCTTATTTCCTATTAAAAAAATCTTTGATTGTGGTTTGCCTTGTGTGTGTGCTACTGTTATGAATTATGACATTTTCAATGCGGTTCAAGTAACTATTAACATCAATTGATACACCAATAGGAGCAACACTAATATATTTTCGGTGCAGATTTAGTGCACTGCCCGCTATTTCAGGCGCCTTTTCTTGAATGATTGGGGCCACTTAATGGCACTGATGCATCACAGGACTGATGAATCCATTCAATTAGAATTTCCTCGGCATCTTAATATTTTCCACACTTTACTTTTTTACGTTTGCAACCACCCTTCGCTGCATTGGTAATTCCATTCTTATTTTTTATTGTTGTTCTCAGACTGGATAAGGGATTCCTAGAGATTCTGCGAAATCCTTCTGATTTAGTGTAGAATTCTCGTCATACTTACGGAGAATTTGCAATTTTTCACTTATAGAAAGAGATTTCCGCTTCGACATTTTGCACTAACTTACTGTATCACAGACCCGCACTTCAAAGAGTTCAAAGATTCCCTCCTACCAGGGAAAGAAAAGAATCTTTACAGTGTTACATTTCTTTTCGATACAAAATTTCCGATCTTAAAAAAGCGCTACAAGCGGGATTTGAAGCGTTATACGAGGGTAAAAGTATACAGAGTTATATAGAAAATTCCAGGGACCGTAGGAAAGGAGCGTAAAGAACGGGATAGTGCTATAAGCGGGAGCGTAATAACGGGGTTTTACTGTATTAGATACAACTTATATGTGCAAGAAACGATCCACGATATAGCAAACAGGAAATGGGCTCCTGTAAAAAGTGACTGATGCAACTTCTACCAGTTTAATATTACATTGCATTTTAAATTTATAATAGTATCAACTGCAATTTAAGTATCCATTTTACTTAACATTTCACATTATCTAACTCTGAATTTTGTTTAGAAAAAACTTTAATGTTATCTTCATGTAAACTCGAAAATTTTGTATAATTAAGGAGAAGAAATTTTAATTATGTAATTTTAATACAATATCTATTTCTTAAAAATAATAAACAATAAATTTTAATTAGTGCTGGAATTGGATGATTGACGTCTTCTTTAAGGAAATCTCCTTTGTTTACAGTAAAATCATGAATGACAGAATGTCTCTTTCCTTCGTTTTTGATAAAACATGTTGTTTTTACCAGATTCAGTTTAATTCAAATTTAAAGGAAAGTTTAAAGATCTAGGAAAATCCATTTGATCTTTTTTTTTTCTCGCTTTTACCTTTGCTACGATAACCATTGGAAGGCATTACTACAAACGAATTCAGAAGAAACACATTTCTATTGTCCTCCAAATGAAAGGTGGCCGGCGGAAGTTTGAACTGCGCAGCCCTTCCGGTAGCTGATCAATTATGTTTTCCTGTCACAATGGACGACGGGGTCTGTTTTCACTAAGACATGTTGATAACGCCAAATTAAAACTTCTCTCGACTATTTAGCGTTATTTCAATACCAGTTGCTAACAATAAGTATTTATATAAATAAATAAATATATATTATTTATAAATACAATGCTCTTTTGCAAAGTAACAAGCTATTACCGTAATGGCGGCGTCCTGTCTTAAAATCAGACGGAAGTGCCTGACCAGACTAATCGATGATACATGCGCAGATCTCACAAAAACAGGGCGGCCATCTCTCATTTGGAGGACAGTACAGTACCTTGAAAACCTATAGTTGAATGAAACGCGATTGCTTTTCATATTTCAGTATTTTAATAAAATACTGTTCTTAATATTTCAATGAATTCAATTCATGTAATAATTTGAAAAACTCAACTTAATATTACGATGAAACAATGGCGGGCGATTCTTTATTTAAAGATACAGTTGATAATGGACGTCTTAATAAACTGATTACGAATAGAGAAAGTTTAAGAAATGGTTTCTTGAAATTTTGTGCCCCTTTATTTCCTTCAAGGCGGAAAGGTTTTAGAATAGTTTCCTTCCGGAAATTACACACAAGTATTTAATAATGCAGTTCTCTGTAATATCTCGGAGAGGTTTTCCTTGTAAGACGTTTTTTTCATAAACTATTTAATTATTCAGTTGTTGTTGTTTCATTTTGTTCCAACTATGATACCAAAAACCGAAGATTCCGCGGACGTTTTCCATGTTAAAAGGAATCACGGAAATAAAGAGATTGCGGATGCCCTCTTACCAATCCCATCAAAAGAATCAGCAATGAGAGGAAATTGAAGGAAAAACTTCTAAAGGGAATTCCTTCAGTAAAGAGACAGAACTAAATGATAACTATTATCTTATTGAAATTGTTATCAGCGAAGGTACTTGCACAATTAGCTCTGGATAGGTTAGTGAAGGGTTTATTTATTTATTTATCTAAAATAGTAAATTATTAATACTATTCTCCAAAGTACTAATAATTGAGAAATACCTGTTACCAGCTTGCTTCCTCCATCAAACGATGAAGTATAGTCAATATAGTCCGTCATTCCACTCTTGCAAATAATGATTAGTTGAGCTGTCGTTGCAGGAGTTCTTTGTCTGTGAATGGGACTCAACTTTATCCTAACAATATAAGTGATGGTTATACCTATAAAGAAATCAATACTTTCGTAATTAACCAGCCTATGGAAACAGTTGTTTTTATTCCAAATGTATAAATAGAACTATTATAAAACTATATAATTTACCTCTGTCGAAATCTAATGCTTATGATTTTATTAGAATTTAATCAACAGTATAAAGTAAGTTCTAAACAACAGCCAAATATTAAAATTGGCACGGAAATCTCTAAAAAAATAAGATAATAAGGGGTTAGTAAAATACGCTACATTCTGCTCGACTGGGATTCATGTAAGAGAATTTAACTTTAAAACAAATTTTTAACTAAACAACGAAATTTAAGAAAATTCTTTAAGTAAAGAATTTTAAACTTGAAAATTATTTAAGGATTTATGTTGTAAATATAACATAAGGAATATTTGGTTATACTAATTATAATGGCATTTAAATTTCACTGTAAATGAAACAATGAGAAAGTACATTACTACAATCCGGTTCACTGTTTGTGATGCAATTATTATCACCAGCCCATTCACGATTTTCATTCTGAAATGCGGTGGTCATTCCATTGTTGTACATTTTTATACAATTTCAAATTAAAGAGTACATAGGCTACCAGAATAACAGAATCAAAGGTTAACAATTATATAGCAAATTATAAAGCATTTTATAAATTTGTTGGAAGAAATTATTAAGTGGAGCCAAAACCTTTCTCAGCCCCCCCCCCAAATTTTACCTAAGGATATCGTTATTACTAGAGCAAAATTATTTTCAAATTTTTAATAAGTAATAAATTAACAGTAAAGTCGTAGTTATAAATAACTATACAGAGTGATTGAAGATGGAGTTTACAGCTTTGTAAGGGTGTAGAAATTATTCAGAAAAAGTATGTAAGTGATTGAAGAGCCACTTTATAGCAAAACACATCAAATTCTACCTCATACAGTTAGTGTGGTTCTATGTGACTGCCATTGGTGATATGACAGACATCCTTAAAGATTTCTTGACAAACTCGATGCAGGATGTCTGGTGACACTGATTCGATGATTCTAGTTTTGAATACAGTGAGATTGGCAGATAAAGATGGAACCAACACTAAGTTTTAATGAAACCCCACAAAAAGAAATCTAGGGGTGTCAAGTTTCGAGAACGAGGTGGCCATGCTATAGGCGCTATTCCACCTAGCCAACGACCTGGGAAACGGTTATTAAGGAAATCTCTGATCTCTGTGAGGTAGTGATAGTCTTGCTCAAACTGAATGTGATCATCGTAGTCTAGCTATGGAATGAGAAAATTTCTCGAGCATATCCAGATAGACGAAACCATTGATGGGTTTTATCGTGGAAAAAGAAGGGGCCATACACTTTAACTTTGCTAAGGACCCAAAAACCATTCACCTTTGGACGGTCACGAACATGTTCCAGAGTTAAACGTGGATTTTCACGAAATTTCCGTTGAACCTTTGTTTCGTTTCTTCAAGCCAAATAATTAGCGAACACGCGAGAACCAGTGAAATGGAAGCCGCTGCGCTGGAGCTCACTGTGACGACATTCGTTACTTCGGCAATACGTCAGCCAAACTTGATGTGTTTTGCTATAAAATAACACTTCAACTACTTATGTACTTTTTCTGATGAAGTTTCTGTACCCTTAAATGCTGTAAAATCCTTTTTGAATCACCCTGTACATGACAATTTTCAGTTAAACTTTTTCACTTTGATTACTAAAGAATTCCATCAAACAAATTCCATGAAAATCTGATCGCATAAAGCGGTACTATAAATTTATTATAGTGTGCTACTGCGTGAACTAAATGTTTGTAATATTTTTCTTAGGTCTCCATAATTTAAAGTTTGAAAGTTTATATAAGGGGAATTGAAAAATTTTATGATCGTCTGAAGCGCAGTGGCGCCTCAAAGGAAAAAATACACCTTTATTCATTCAAATACACTGATCATTCATATTAACCTCAGTACGGTGACCTTGTTATTTACTGGTGACTGCTCCTAGCTGATCGTCAAAGAGCGTGAAACAGCTGTTTCAGGATGTCACTTGGTAAAGAATTTGGTCTAACCATTGTTATGAAAAGTTTTGTATTTACATTATTTAATTATTTATAAAATAACTAAGTAGCTAGAAACATTAGCTTTAAGTTGAACATTAACATTTAGCTTAAATGAGTGTTCTCAGACACACAGCATTGGGTTTAAGTCAAACTTCACAGTTTGCGGTTTTTCAGAGATGGTGGCGCTATCGCGCGGTGAAAATTGATATTAACTATTTACATGAGAAATCCTTTTAAGAGGTTTTTATTATGAATAGACATACATTTTTAAATAAACTACGATATTTCAAATTTTGTTTGTGAAAAATTTCACGTTTGAGTATCGAAAATTCAGATTCAAGAAGATACTCCTTTTCAAAACTAAGTACTATTTTATCCTGTATTAGAATCGTTAACTGGATAATTTTTGGTTTGCTATTATAAATTTAAATTTTTAATTTCAGTTCTAAATAATTCGCTAAAAAACTGCATTTTGGAGTTTTGTTTAATCCACAGAAGATCAAATCTGCAAAGTTTAGTTTTTAAAAGATAGAACTGTTCTTTTTTTTTTTCTTTTTTCTATTTTTACTAAATGAGATACAAAAAGGAAACTTTTTTATTTTGAAGGTTATTTAAGAACTCTTTGAAAAACAGAAACCCTTTATGCTATGTTTACATTTTGAAAAATCTCGTTTTTATTTCGAAAATTAGGAAAACAAACAATGGGAAAGTACTGTTCGTTTTCAAAAGCGTGATGCGCCAGTCGCGGACGATTGTATTCCGCCGAGGGGTGATACGCTGAGATGGGCACTTTCCTAAGACCTGTTTTTTTTTTTAGAAAAAAATTACGGAGGAGCATTTTTGCAATAGTATTTATTCTTTCCATAATTCTTTCCCGAAAATCGCAAATAGAACGCAACTACTAGTAAACTAACACAATGAAAAGTAGACATCCCCTCTTTATTTCTCCTCACCTCTATTTTGATGAAATCGAAGAGACCTGACGCATGCGCAAAAGCGCTGAAGGTTCTCGTGAACAAAAACGAACAGTATTTTTGTACTCTTGGATGGAAACTTCTACGGACAGGGAATTGTTAGCATTGATGTCAATCTGACAAAACTATGTCTTTGCGGAAATATAAGATACACAAGATAAAAAACTGATTTTACATCCTCAGGAAGGTTAAGTATTTCCTAAAGTCAATTTAGAAAAGAGTCTCTGTCTAAATATAAAGTAGTTCTTAAACATCTGATGAAGAACTTTCTAAGTTCGAAACAGTCCCGCTTATTACATGTTTCCATTTCCTTAATTTGTTCTGTCTGATTGTATTTAACTGTGATTATCAACACACATCAAAGGAAGAGTAGGAGAGCTTTTGTATTCGATCTCTTTTGTGATCAGTTCTCCTATTTTTGTCATTTTGGATATTAAATTAATGCTAGGAATAATTCGCGGCAAATTAAATAGAAAAATGTAAAACTGTACAGAATAGCCCAACAGTTTAATAGAACAGTGGAATGACGTCACTATCAAAATTTTCTCACGCCTTTTGACTAATTATTTTATTTTTCCTAAATATTTGACTAATTATCCTAAATCAATCATCTTTTGCAAGAAATATGATGTCCAACAAATTCTATATTTTAGAAAGGCGTTAAAACATCCTTGAATCTCAAGATATCAACTAAGGAATATTTATTTTGCTTAAATCAATAAAATAATCAACTGTAAACATGTCATCTTTGTAAACACAGTCAATGATAGCAAGCATCGGCGTCACAGCATAAAATAATGATATCGTATCAATTGGAAATGGGTGTTTATAATGTGTCAAACTTCACATTTCAAAAAGTTAGTCAATATTCTCTGTTGATTGAAGTTCTAAGATAGATTGTGTAATTAAACATCATCTTACTTCAATCAACATCGAAATCAAATGCTTATCTTTTTTATATAAAACGTCTTAGACTAGAAATGACGAGTAAAGTTAAATCAATTAAAGCAAAGTTGTCACTTGACAAACAAACAGCAAAAGGTTTAACAGATACCCACTAAAAATAAGCCTTACAAGTAAAGTTACGTTGAAACTTATATTCCAAAGTTAGATATTAAACTTAAAATAAAAAGAAGCTTTGAAATCCTATCTGACGATCAGTTCAGATCAATCCTTAAGTGAGAAAATTAACAAATTCAAAGTTATTCCTAAATATAAAAAGAATTGACGTTACCGCAATGGAAAAGCTGAGTCATGGTTGAGCCTAAATCACGCTTCCGTCACGTGATCAATTATTGGTGAGTATTGTCGTATTTACAAGTCGCCTATGTTATACAATAAACCAGCAACGCATTACTGCTAAAAAACTGCAGTAATGCGTTCATTGTAGTGAAGTACAGTTGTAATTTACTGCTGATGTATTGTAGAAGTACACTAACATACACTATAACAATATACTTCACTGTTGCTGCTATGCGTTGATAAATAATCAATGTTGAATAAGAAATGGTGATGGATAATATTCTCTATGTCTTGCAAATAATACGTATCTTTTCCATTCTTCTATGTTTTGTTCCATTCTTTATTTTCCAATGTTATTTACTATGAGTGAGAATAAGCAAATTCAATGTTGATTATTTCAAATTGAAGTAAATATTAAATAATTCATGTTACTTAATTTTCAAATCAGCAAGCAGGCTTTACTTAATCAGAATAGTTCTCCAAATGGTTATAAATCTGAGGGATCCAAAAGGCAACGTAATGGAAAATGTCGTTAATTCAAGACCTCAAACTGTATTATTCTAAAAAGATCATCATAGGTGACAAAAAGATTAAGCTTTATGTCATAATTTCGCACGTTACAGAAACATATCATTTGTTATCATAAACATATCTAATGACCTTTAGCTAACAATCTTGTAAGTTAAAGTCATTCTAAACACAATTTTGTCAATCAAGAAACACAATGAACGTGTGTTTCTTGATTAGTTCACTCCGCACGTTAAAGAACGTTTAACAATTTTGTCAAGTATTCCATAAAATAAGCAATTCATTTAGCTCATTAAGCCAGAATCTAACGATATTTATATATTTATAAATACTCTAACTAATACTTCTGTGAAAAGTAAATACTTGAGAACCTCAACCTTCATAGGAGTTCTTTATCTATTTTATCACCAACTTGTTTGTTTCTGATTCCAATGTTAATAAGAATAAAATTATGTTTGGCGTACAAGTTTTTGAATCTCTTATGAAAGCGTTTATGTAAAATGTTTATACATTTTTAGAGACGAGAACAAAATTTTGGAAGGAAAATCAATACAAATTCTTGTTGGATAACTTAAACTGAATCGAGTTTTACCTTCTTAAGCTAAATATTTGAGTGGGTTATCATCAGTTCAAGTGAGATTGTTTCGATTAGATTCTGGAATCTAAAGTATTTTTGTATAACTTTTTCATCATGGGTTCTGTAACGAGTGATGTAACATAGAACCAAATTTAGGCTCTTTAAATGCGATCAATACATGAGACAGAGATCTGCTTTAGCATAAGATCAAAATATCGAAATAAAAATATGCTGATTAAAACTAGTTACGATTTAACGTCTGCTTATAAAAAAACAAAGTTTTACAATTTTTAGTAAACAGAAATTGAAGATGTCAAAACGTATTTCAGGAATCGGTGAAACATTTGTAAAATCCTTAATACAAATTGTTCAGCAAAAGAACTTAGAATAACATTGGAAAGCAAATTTAA
Source organism: Thereuonema tuberculata (assembly GCA_023159025.1). Classification (NCBI taxonomy): domain Eukaryota; kingdom Metazoa; phylum Arthropoda; class Chilopoda; order Scutigeromorpha; family Scutigeridae; genus Thereuonema; species Thereuonema tuberculata. The sequence goes on along the minus strand of JAFIDM010005346.1, from coordinate 28,230,119 downwards.
TTTAAAATAGGCTGATGAAATCGTCTATGGTCGCTTTACATATCGCAGCAGATAGAGTAAGTTTTAGTGGTTGAGTTAACCTTATTCATTTCAATTTCCTATAATTTTAATACAGATTATACCCAAAAGGAAAAATAAAAATGAGACAAAACAGTTTATTTTTCCATAAGAAACTTCTGAAAACTTCCACTAAATACGTAGTTCATCAAACTTTATAAAAGCTTCTTTAATATATCCTGTAAATTATTTACTTCTAAAAATCCTTAAAATAACAACACTCCTTTAATTTCACGATATTTCTCATTATTCTTTCTTTCAGGTGGTGCCAGATGGAAAGTATTTTCGTTTGGGATGCATCATAATGAACTTTATACAAAACATAATAAGATAAATTAATGTTTTTAGACAGTGTCAAAAGCAAACCGGCCCCATAATATGCACAATTTTATAAACAAAATGTGTTCAAAAGGGTCGATATTGGGAGAACGTCTATCGCCGCTTTCCTCTTTATCGGAAGCGACCACTTTTGACCCCCCAACTTCCGGTCAGGGAGTGGTCCTAGAGGTCTGATTTTTTGGACGTGGTCACCTACTTTTTGATGCTGAACACAATGGTGAAGACTTCATTCTAATATCTCTATCCGTATAAAGAATGTGACATCCAGCAAGCATAAAAGCAAGAGCGGTCCTCTATGTTGTACAGGCAACGTGTAACCTAGAGGTCGCTAAAAAGGATATATGGACTTGAAGTATATCAATTGTTAAAATAGATTTATGGAAAAATAATTTTTTAGATATTAATAATGTAATGTGAGTATTGTTAATATTGTTATTATTGATATTTATGAAGCATCATTATTGTTAACGTGTTAATTGTTGTCATTATTAAAAACTATGCTAGTGAATACGATCATTTTCATTTGTTAACTTGAATACGAAAATGTTTTATTTTAATTCTTATTTGTAATCCTAATGAAATGTAGAGGAAGAAGAACAGTTTCTTATCCTCTATTACCACCTGATGAAGTCTCTCGCAAAGAAGGATGAAATATCGTGGGAATTAAAGGAGTTGTTGTTATATTAAGGATTTCTATGATCAAACTTCTGTTATAAGTAGAAAACATTTATTCTGAAGTGCTCTCAAGATACAGGAGATGAGAATGAATGAAACCAAAGCAAAATGGTTGTATTTGAAAGAGGTGAGAGCAAAGACTGAACTGAATGGAGTGTAAAATTGAACAAATCAATCAATCTGTGTATTTCCTTGTTAGTGTGCTTAATACGAAGGATGATGGAAGGAAGAGAAAGAGAAAGGTTTGGAAGTGATTGGTTCCCTCAGTCACTATGAGTGAATGAAACGCTCTCTATTGTCTCTGTATCTACTGATTTAAAAACTTGGTTTTGGCATAGAAAGGATCTGTTGCAATGAAATATAGGAGTCGAGTATTAATAGGTTGGAATGTGAAAATAATAATGGACTGAGTAGGAGGAATTGTGTTTATCAGCCTTAGGATAGTTTTGATAATTACAACATAGGAGTGATTAGTATTAATGCAAGTAGAAGTAGTACCTTGTATACAAGATGTTGGTGATGGTGGGCGACAACTAGCGAGAATGACATGAATGAGTTCCTCAAAGTGTGTAGGGTTCCATTTACGTAAAAGAGGAATAAATTACTCTTGAAGAAGAGAATATAAGTGTATTTGAAGAATACTTATTTCTAATTTGTGGAACTGGATTTTCCTAAGACTTCTCATTCTCTCTTGAAGATATGCCCATGATGTTGTTATTGCAGTATGTATGTACAGTAGAACCTCATTATAACGGACCCTATTATAACGGACGTCGCTTATAACGGACAGTTTTAAAAAAAAATTGGCAGCCTACAATTAAGGTGAGCGAAGTGAAAGACCATTTAAATTTTGTTATTCAATATGTTGAACAATCGGTAAATAAAAATGTGTTTGCATATTATGAACACTTACGGCACCTCCGTCAGTTATTAACTGAAGAAATAAGCAGCAAACAAACCCAGCAGAAAATAAATTATTTTTTAAAACCAATGAATGTAAGCAATCAACATGAACCAGGACCTTCTTTTGTTCTAAAAATTAATGCAGTGTATACGTACACATCTTTTTCAATTCAACCTACTGTGTTGAAGGCTGTTTTCATTTGATATATAATAAACACTTTTTGTAGCTAACTATTGTATAATACCTTCATTGATGTACACCCTGCTGTACTATACCCTTATAAGAATTATTTGTTATAAACCGGACTTTCATTAAAACGGACAACCTTCAGCCCCTATTAGTCCGTTATAATGAGGTTCTACTGTATCTGCAGTAATAACAATTTTTCAATTTCAACTTAACCAAATCTATAGTTGTGAAAATAAAAAAACAAAACAAATAAAAAACAAACATCTAAACCCATTATAGTATTTGAACATAATATAGAACGAATGAAGTCAATTGAAGTCAAGCTAGAATAAATATAGAAAGATGATTGTATTCATAAATTAAATCTCAAATTAATTCAAATTTACATAATTTTAATAGTGTCTATAATGACTAATAAATATAGAAATGGATTCCTGGTTCTAAAATTGAGTAATAGAGTAATATAAAATTTTAATGACGAATAAGGTTTTGGAAATCAACTATGAGAGTTTGACTGAATGTTAACTAATAGAATAACTGGAACCAAAATAAACATTCACTCCCAACATAATTTTCGAATTTTTATTCATTAACTAAAGTAAGTCTTAGTGGAAGACAATATAATTTGATTCCGATTTCTCATGGTCATTGGATATGTTTATTTGAGTCTAAAGTCACTGTATGGTCTTTGCGTCCATATAGTGACTTTATTTGAGTCTGCATCGTGACGCCATCTATTGACGGAAAAAGGAACTGAGTAATCCCGAAAACAATCTAGATTACTCTTTGTCAAGGATACTAACAAACTGTCAAGGATTCTTCAAAATCTCTTAGTTATTGATTAAAAGTAAAAAAGCGCCTTTACTTTCCCATTATTATTTTTCTAATTTTCTGCGATAATTATTAGAATATAAATTTTCAAGTCTAAGCTATTTATATAATATTTTATCCTGAGCAATTAGAAAGGACTATAATAAAATAATAATTTGATGAATGAAAAACCAACTCATGAAGGAAGAGGATTTTGTTTAGTTCACTTTCTCTTAATTTCGAATAATCATTTGAAAACAATCCACAGTAAGTAAAAGTAACTCCAACCCGACACTCCCTAAACTATCAATTATAAAAACGAACACGATTAGAATTATTCGATTTTAAAATTACTTTTTTCATTCGAAACAACACAAAACCAAAAGGAAACCATAATATGATTAATTACGCACTAATTAGATGAAGAATTTAAAAAATAAACAAAATCAATTAAAAAATATTAATGAATTGGAACTAAATGGGATCTGAAAAGAACTAAAACTAAAAATAATAATAACACGAATGACCTTAAAACAATATAAACAGAAACAAGAGAGCGAAAGCGATTAGTAAACCAATCACAATGCTTCGCAACGTCTTCTGATAAGAAAATATCATTGATATTGCTTTAATTTCCTAATTATTATAAATTTGTGATTGTTGCGAATGCAAAAGCCGCAATTGTTGCGTTTACTGGTATTGTTGCGATAGTTGTAGAGCTACATTATAAATGTGATTGTTGCGAATGTAAAAGGCGCAATTGTTGCGATTATAGTGATTGTTGAGATTGTTGTAAAGCTGTACTATAAATGTGATTGTTCCGCATGCAAATTGTTGTGATTGTTCTAATCATTCTATTAATAGGCAAAAATTGTCCGGATATTTGTATGGTTGTCATCCCAAAAGGGCTACAGACAAAGTATTTAAGCAAGAAACAAATTACAAGGTGGCGCAACCAACATTTCTGTGTCATCCCAACAGCGCTACAGAAACAGTATTGACGCCGAAACAAAATACAAGGTGGCGCCACAAACATTTCTTTGTCTGGATTGTCATTATTTTAGGGCAGGAGGTTAACTTATAATGACAAAGCATAGGACTACTACACATGTTTTGTTTTATTAATTACACATGATCTCACTTAATGACCCTTCAAGCATATTTCGAAACTAACCTCTAAATATGGATAATTACATGCTTGCAAGAGTTACCATGATCAAAATACTTATTTTGTTTTATTGCTTAGTCATCATTCAAATTACATGTGGGCTGTTATGGAAGTCATGGCTTTTAAAAATGAGCTGCGAACATCGTTTTTAACCTTGGGTTTTTGAAAAATGTCACGGAATTTTAAAAATGTGGCATTTGTTTTACTTCCGTGAATATTTCACGGGTTGCCACTAGTGATATTTTAATGATACTTGTCCAGAGACAAAACGGGAATATACGTCAGTTCAGGATTTGAATCGCTTGTAAAACAATTTTCAGATACCGAGCATTCACATGATGCTGTTTGTGCATCAGTGATTCTTTTGCAGGAATCCTTTACATAATGAAAAGTTGTGGACACTTATTACGTAACAGTAAAAATAAGTTTGTCTCTTTTTTTTATATCTGATAATGCCTTCGCGCACCCTAATTAAGAACCTCTGCTGTGTACAATGATTACTAGTGCTTCTAGTCTATCAGAAGAAACAATTACTTAATTTATTTGTAGGCAAATAATCTTTTTGTTGTCTGACCTTGTTTAAAAATACAAGAGATTTATTTATAATGTATTTGAACACATTATTTGTACTACGAAATTATTTAAAGTTTTAAACAGTGTTTTTACAATTAGTATCTGTTATTAATAACCTTTATTATTATACGTATAAATTTGTAAATTTGCGTGATTTACCTCAGTTCAGTTTTGTGCGTGAAATCACTGTTAAATGAAATTTTGTCGTTAAAAATCGTTTTATCAGCTTTATTATAATGATACACAACGCCTTTAAAAATGGCAACTGAAACTGAATGTCAATCAATGCATTAAAGCGCTATTATTTAAAGACCAAAGTTCAGTTTTTATGGATTTCACTAGTAGCAAATAAATTATTATTTATTAAAATTAATAATAATTTTATAATAAAGTCAGTCGTTTATCTTTTTGCTGATCTTCGCTAAAAAGGAAATAAATTATAACATTAAGTGCAGCTGAAACAATATGTTTAGATTACTAAAGTAGTAATTTCGGTATTTATATATTGTATCTTTTCTGTTCAATTAATTTTATTATAAACTATTATTAATGAATTTTAATTCGTATGTCTAAGGTTTTTCGCAAAAAACCCAAACAAACACGGACTTACTTCTAATATAAAATGAATGTGAAACAAATGAATTTTGCTAGTTTGTAGCTGTTTAGTGACTTTATGGTAATAATATCAAGCGCTTTAGCATAACAACTGAAACTGAATTTTAAATATAACATTAAAGCGCTTATAGAAAAAGACTGAATTTCATTTTCACCTGCGATAGATACCTAATATTTTGATAAATAATTATGCAACAATAAACGTTATATTTTTGTTCAAGACTTTCCTTAACAGAAGAAATTTGTAATTAAGAAGAAAATAAACGAAACCTCTGCACAGGATTTCAAATTTGGAACATACTATAAATAAATAGAAAAATAAATTTATGTTATGTTATGTAGCGAATGTGGGTGGCAGAGAAGTCAAGCACTGCGATCGGAGATCTATTGTACTATCCCACGGAAATAAGGATAGATGGAGAGAAAGTATGGTGGGAGAAGTGCAGGGCAAACGGGAGAACCCCGAGAAAACCTGCCCAGCGAGGATCGCCCACCATCACGAAACCCACATGAGAAAAATAAATCTATCTACCTATTTATTTATCTCAATTTTATTTTATTTTTATAATTTCTTGTAATTTTTATTTACTTATTTTCCTTTAATTGGACTTCTTTCTTTGGATTCCATATAAACACTGTCATCCGCCTACCCTTCGCCATTAAAAATATCTCCCACACGGCCTCTTGATGTTTTACCTGCTTTCATCTTTCCCATTCAACCAGTGTCTTTATAACGTCTAGTGTAAAGTATAAGACCACGAAATTGTCCGCTCCAAAATATTAACCTGAACCAAATAATAGTAAAGAATAATTTGTACTGTAATTCGTAAAAATCAGAAAAGGATCAAAGGACCGACCCAAGATATCGAATTAATTTTAATGTGCAGTAAGATCACCCATCCAATCTTATTTATATATAAGGGGCAGTCCCCGGGTTACGAACGAGATACGTTCCTGAGAATGTCTTTAGGTTGGATTTGTATGTAACTCGGATCCCTGATGAACAGAGCACATACGATAATAATAATATTAATAATAATAATAATAATTTCTGTAAATACACCGATCTAGCACATGAGCTCCAGAAGCAGTGGAGGCCGGACCGAGTATGTGTTGTACCCATCGTCCTGTCCGCCACTGGTCTGGTGCCTCACACATTGTACCACAGTCTCAGCACACTAGGACTTCATAAAACACTTATGCACAACTGCAGAAGGCTTGGTACTCAACACAACACGCATAGATAGAAAATTTATTGACACAACCACACATCCCTAATCATTCTTATACACGTCTTTACACTTGGCAATATGTGCTTTAGTCCTTGACCCGCCGTATTGTTTTTGCTGGGAAACCCAAGGTTTGAGACATGCAAACATAATAATAATAATCTTACAATTTCAGGGTTATTCCGGTCGAGATGAGAATCTCGCGCCCCTTTGACTATTCTAGCTCTTCCTGACATTGTCGGGTCGGGCTAGCTGCGTGGTCCGTTGTTGGCCGAAACGTCACAAAAATAATAATAATAATAACAACCCCTAGGGGACCCTACCTCCTCGCAACGTGGGCGGGAACTACCCTAGCTATAGGGTAGGCTAAAGGGTCCAATCATCTATGATGAGATCTTGTTCAAATATTGATCATGCTGCATCGGGTGTGGCGCGTTCGAGGCCTGTGTTCAAAAAATATACTACAGTCTCCCGCAGATGATGGTGGAGAAAGTGGCACCCCATTCTGTAGTAAGACTACCACAATGCCCGGGCAACACCATCCAGCCCGAACGGTCGAAAGTGTTTCGTCTGTGGCAGAGTAGGCGACCACCAAGACTGGGAAATCACGCCAGCGCATCCGATGGTCATCGCAGATGTACCAGGACTTCTACGCCTTTACACACTTAGGGATCATCTCACTGGATACAGCCACAACACCACGCATTCACTACACGTTATCCATCGTTAGGGTTTACCGAACAGCGGCCAGCGGATCAGCGACATTCCATAGTAGTAAACAATCTTATTCTTCCATGCATACTTATACAAATTAAAGAGGTCGCTGAATCCAACCACAGGACACCACACCCCACCCCTCTATGGCAAACACAGAAACAACCTCTACCCCTCAGTACACATGCCCCAACATTCAAAAAATGAGATATTACAAGCAGTACATGAGCATTTCTGCACTGCGCTAATACAATACAGAGGCACACACCCCACACTCAGTAGGCCACTCCCGAAAGTACACACATCAAAACAACTCTCCTCAGTCATACAGCATCTCAACACACACACACTACCCTACAACACCTTGACAATATCCAAACATTAGAAGAAATACACACAACATTGCATTGCGCGGCACAGGGCACCATGCGGGCACTTGGAATCAAACACCACCACATACATTCTACTGCACGGTCAAAAGAACACCCCCCCCCTTGGAGATGTCGCCTTGAGGGCCGCATCAGCGACATTAGAGGAGACATATCCAGGCTCACACAGTACTGTGCAGGAAACAAAACAAAGAAACTTATGTCGCAGATTAGGAAGATTTTCAAGCACATAAACACTTGCCCTTCACACTCAAACCATCATACCCAGGTTAAGGAACATCTCGACACACTAAAACAAAAACTGAGTGCACTTACAAAAAGAATACAAAGATACAAACAGTGCACTCTGCGCAAACAACAGAACAACACTTTCCAATACAATGAGAAAAAATTCTACCGATCCCTTACATCTCCCTCCACTACACCCAACACAAACACTCCCACCAGCGAAGCATTACATGAATACTGATCGTCTCTGTGGTCAAACCCCATCCCCCACAATGACAAAGCGCCATGGATCACAGAAGAACAACAACTCGCTGAACACTTACTCTACATGTCCTTCCATGAGATTACTCTCGCAGACATACAGACAAGCACTAAAACATGCACACAACTGGAAGGCTCTGGTGCAGACGGCGTCCAGAATTTCTGGATCAAGAGGTTCACGTCCCTACATCGGAAACTAGCTCTTAACACTCACTGACTCGAGCAAGAACACTGAAACAGCATATCCTGCAAATACCGTCCAATCACTTGCTTCCCCACATTTTACAAACTCCTCACTTCCTGTCTTGCAGACAAAATCTACTCCTAGTTGACGAGCGCCAAAGAGCGTGAAACAGCTGTTACAGGATTAAACACTTGGTTCACCCATCGATGTTTAAGAATTAAAAAACGGATAGATAGAAATAAGTACCCGAAACAAATTAATATCTGGAAGAAATAATGCATTCAATCAAATTTAAATGTTTTTAGTATTTTAAGTAGGTGTATTTTTGGATTCGTAAAATGTAAAATTTTTGGTTTTTATCAAGTAGCTATCCGAAATTTAGGACGTCACCGTATTATTATAACACTGTATTGTTTTTTCATATCCGATGAAAGATTTTTTTTTATTTTTAAATTTACTTTTTACCTTTTATATAAAAAGCATCGCTTCAAAACGAATAATAGTTAAAAAAAGTTTAAAGTTTATTATTTCTAATTTAAGGAACAAACAGTGACTGGAACACTAGAGAGGATCAGAGGAATAGATCCGTAGTAATAAAAATGTTTTCAATTGTCTGTCCTTCTATATTTGCAATCGAAAGAAAAACATTCAAAATTGAGTCATGCATTATTAGCCCTAGTTGAAAACTTTTTTACCCAGCAAAACTTCACTAGCAAAATTATTTTTGTTTTTCACTCACTGTTTCATTTAGGATGTATTGAGTTCTTCCGTTAACCAAAGTTCTCTATTTAAAAATAACAATGAATCACTTACTACAGAAATAGGCATCTCCGATGGCCGTCCACTAAGCATAGAAGTCCTTAAACTTATTGTCGTATTTACAAGGGAATTCGTCGGAATTATGAAGAGTCCTTAATAACAAAGAAGCTCTGACACTTGTTCCGTTCTCTTATTAAAAGATGCAAACTGTCTAACTTCACTGACGATCTCTCGAAAGAGATATCGGACTGTTTTCTGAACAGTAAACGAAGGCCATTTGTAAGGCTCTAAGGAAAACGTGATTCAACAGATGGTTCTACCACGAAATCGCGATGCACGAGACGTCGCTAAATTTTTAACGTTATACTTTGTAGCATAACTTTAACATTATCTAGGAATAAGTAAATTTCAGAAGTTTAAACAGTATCTACCAACTATTATAGAACTTTGGAAATTTTTTGATTTTTTTTTGTTTTGTTTTTTAGAAGAAAAAATATTCACGAAATCGGGATTTCCCAACAATATTCATGAAATAAATGTTTTTTTAAAAATATAGTGAAACTTCTAATCGTAACGAAAATGGAAGTATGAATACAATGATAATATAGTTAATATTGTATCTTGATTCAATAATTAGATATGGAAATTAACTGAAATGTTTGGTTTTTCAGTTTTCTTTATTTTATTTTATTAAAATATGGCTCTACAGAAACTTGTCTGTTTGTTTTCAGAACCTGGCGGAAGGTGGAGCCATCGTACGTGTTATGAGCTGTTTCCTGTCGGAAATTAGGCCTCCCCAAAAAAGTTCAAAAAATGTCACAGTGAGTATCAGTGAATTTTTACTTTCATTTTTTGATAAGACAGATTCTATGTCTGTATATCAGTATTCAAGAGAAATTCAAAAGATTATACAGTATTCATCTGTAATGACTTAGGCTTAAGGAATAACACTATTAATAATACTCTAATACAATAACAATAATACTATTAGATGCTAGACGTTATTTACAAAATATAAAATTTAGAATATTCAAAATCTATATTTTATAAGTTTTTAATTAGTTCTAATGTTAAACACGAATAAGGTTTATTAATATGAAGTAGAAAGGAAATTTGGTAAAATTCCAGTTTACGGTACTGCGGTGTTTTTTTTTTTTTTTTCGGAGTTGAGAAAGATGGCTGATTTGGAACTACAGTAGAACCTCATTATAACGGACCTCATTATAACGGACATCGCTTATAACGGACAGTTTTTTAAAAAAATATAATAAAAATAAAGGATGCATATGTTTATCTGACGAGTTTTACATTTCCAAGCAAGCGATTAAACATCGATCATTTAATGAAAAAAAAATTTAACGTGCCCGATGATTCAAAGAATTGAGTAAGCAAACGAAGGCACAACGCTACAAGGAAGGATTCGCAACTTTGTAGCGTTGTTCCTTCGTTTGCTTTCTCAATTCTATCGATCATTCAATTTCGTTATTGTCTGAAATTCCACAAATTGCCGCACACACTCATCAGTTTTTATTCAGTAACCTTTGAGTCATGTCGTTAAGTACTTTTTATAGCTAACTATTGTCCTTTCATTGATGTACACCCTGATGCATTACACCGATATAGAATTATTTGTTATAAACCGGAGTTTCATTAAAACGGACAACCTTCAGCCCCAATTAGTCCGTTATAATGAGGTTCTACTGTATTTTCATAAGGAGGAAGCGGAAGTTGACGTCATGTTTCAATTCCCGGTCAATGATGGAGACCGAATCTTTCACTTTCTAGAAGGCGGCGACCTTATTAAACCTTAAAAACACGCTGAATAATTAGATCGAAAGCGAATACATGAAATCTTTCTCTTGCTATAAGGTCGCAACCTTATTAAAGCATAAAAACACGGTGAATACATTAGAAAAGAAAGGAATTAGGCTTACCAGATTCATGTTTAGGCCTAAATCCAGCCCAGGTGTTTTGAAAGATATTCCTTTTCTCACGAGTACAAGGATGTTTGAAATGCATATCAAGATTGACGAAGAACTCTTTGGTATTCTCGTTCGTATATTATGCTGTAGGATCGGTCTGTAATATTCAAAATATTGAAGAAATCACAGAAATCCCTAGATCTATCCTGAGGACAACGGAATGCCGCCATCTTAAAATTCAAAATCAGTCACGTGATCCAACATGATAACAATCTTGA
>JAFIDM010005346.1:28157144-28177759 GCA_023159025.1 Thereuonema tuberculata | reverse complement strand
GATGGCTTTCCTTCCTCAGGTTCTTCTTCCTCTGTATATTCTTCAGGGGAAGTTTCATTCTGACCTGGCCGTTTCGGTTTACCATGTGGTCGTTTTGAAGATTCAGGTTGTTTGGGATGTTTGGATGGCTTTTCTTCCTCTGGTTCTTCTTCCTCTGGATTTTCTTCAGGGGAAGTTTCTTTTTGACCTGGCCGTTTTGGTTTACCACGTGGTCGTTTTGAAGATTTTGGTTCCTTGGGGTGTTTGAATGGCTGTCCTTCCTCAGGTTCTTCTTCCTCTGGATATTCTTCAGGGGAAGTTTCATTCTGACCTGGCCGTTTTGGTTTACCATGTGTTCGTTTTGAAGATTTAGGTCCTTTCGGGTGTCTGGATGGCTTTCCTTCCTCAGGTTCTTCTTCCTCTGGATAGTCTTCAGGGGAAGAGTCATTCTGACCTGGCCGTTTTGGTTTACCATGTGGTCGTTTTGAAGATTTAGGTTCTTTCGGGTGTTTGTATCGTTTTCCTTCCTTAGGTTCTTCTTCCTCTGGACCTTTCGGGTGTTTGGATGGCTTTCCTTCCTCAGGTTCTTCTTCCTCTGGATATTGTTCAGGGGAAATTTCATACTGATCTGGTCGTTTTGGTTTACCATGTGGTCTTTTTGAAGATTTAGGTTCCCTGGGGTGTTTCGATGGCTGTTCTTCCTCTAGATATTGTTTAGGTGATGTTTCATTCTGACCTGGCCGTTTTGGTTTACCGTGTGGTCTTCTTGAAGATTTCGGTGTTTTGGGGTGTTTTGATGGCTTTTTTCCTTCGGGTTCTTCTTCCTCTGGATATTCTTCTGGAGAAGTTTCTCTCTGACCTGGCCATTTTTGTTTACCATATGGTCTTCTTGAAGATTTAGGTTCCTTGATATGTTTCGATGGCTTTTCTTTTTCAGGTTCTTCTTCCTCTGGATATTTTGCAGGGGATATTTTTTTCTGACCAGGCCGTTTTGGTTTACCATGTGGTCTTCTTGAAGATTTAGGTTCTCTGGGGTGTTTGGAGGGTTTTCCTTCTTCGGGTTCTTCTTCTTCTGGATATTCTTCAGGAGAATTTCCATTCAATTCTGGATGTTTTGTCTTGTCTTCTTTTCTTGTTGAAGATTTTTGTTGCTTTGGATGCTTGGACGGCCTGAAATGTGCAATTCCTTCAAAATCTATATCTGGTAAAAATTCCGTCTCTTCATTTTTGGGTTGCAACTTTGTAGAAGTTTTATTATCCTTTGTTGGTTTTAATAAATGAAGCTTTCCTTCGAAGTCTACATCTATATGTTCCTCAGTTGGGTTTTGATTTTCAGTTGTTTTTGGATTTCTATAAATAAAAAACGAAATCTGTGTCTTTAGCATTAGATTCAGTACTTGAAATTTCTCTTATTCTTTACGTTTTAATAATTGGTAGTGAAACTTTTACAATTCTAAGGCGAATTGATAGCTATTTTCTTTTTTATTTTTCAATGAACTTTCTAAAATGTGTTTAGTTTTCATGATTGGCTTTCTTGGGTTTTGACAATTTTTCGTTTCGCCTGGGCTCTTTCAATCCAAAAAGCTTTTCTTAAAAATTTATTAAGTAGATGAAATATACATTATAGAATAGAATATTTATGCTAAATTACTGGTATTTAAACTCTTTTGTTTGTGCTATTTTTTGGAAATCGATAATGAAATTTTAATTTCATAATGTGAATTCACATTTTTTGATATCGTTGATGTATTTGACATAACCGAGAATAATAGTTGAATCTTAGATCAAGTTGAAATTCTATAAAAAAATAGTATAGTTAAAAGTTATTAAGATTATTTTCGGAATTGAAAAATTAACGAATTAATAAATTCCTAAAATTATCTGTGGGAGTTACTTTTTCTATAAAAATTATACATTTGTTTGTCTAAATTAATTCAATGCCTTAAATAACATGTTTAATATAATTATATTCTAATATATTTTATATTCTAATAATATATCATATCTAGCAATATCATTTAAATCTTTACTTTTTCTATATAATAATATTATTAATATGATTTGTAAAAACTGTTCTGAAATAGTATATGATTCCATCTTCTAGTTCATTTCTTTTTATCATAATATCTTCGGAATTTTTTTTAAATCATTCTTTTATACTTATTGAAATTACATTATAATCATGTGAAACTCCTTGATAAAAATAACAAAAACCTACAGTACCAAAATTCTTAAAACTATACATCGAGAACTAAATTTAAGAATAGAATGAAACCTAAAATTATTGTTCTAAATACATAACCGAAGCTATAGTAAGTGATATCACTATAAAATTTCAAACTTGTACTTCCAAAACAGCTAATTATCAGGCAAATAAGAAAACTTAATATAGTAATAATCAAAATCATTTAAAATAAAAATGATAAAACTATAGAAATACGAAAAACATCTACATAAAAACACCAATTAGATATTCTTTATCTGGTATAACATACCTAGGATGTTTCGATGGCTTTCCTTCCTCAGTTTCTTCTTCCTCTGGATATTCCTCAGGAGAAGTTTCTTTCTGACCTGGCCGTTTTGGTTTGCCATGTTGTCTTCTTGAAGATCTTGGTTGCTTAGGATGTTTCGGCTGCTTTCCTTCCTCAGGTTCTTCTTCGTCAGAATATTCTTCAGGAGTCGTTCCATGTTGACCATGATGATTAGGCTTTTTGGCGTGTGATCTTTGTTTCTTTTGTCTTTCAGGTTCTTCGTTCTCATTAGGATATTGTTGAGGAGTCCTTCCATATTTTCCAAGAGGTTTAGGTTTTCTGTCGTGTGGTCTTCTTGGTTTTCCTTCTTCTGGTTCTTCGTTCTCATCAGGATATTGTTCAGGAATCGTTGTATGTTTACCATGATGTTTAGGCTTTCTGGCGTGTGGTCTTATCTTTTTTCCATCAGGTTCTTCGTACTCCCCAGGATATTCTTCAGGTGTCGATCCATTTCTACCTAAATGTTTAGGCTTTCCGGCGTGTGATCGTCTTAGGTTTCTTCCATCAGGTTCTTCGTTCTCCTCAGGATATTCTTCAGGAGTCGATTCATGTTTGCCAGGATGTTTAGGCTTTCGGGTGTGTGGTCTTCTGGACTTTTCTCCTTCAGGATCTTGGTCTTCATCTGGATATTCTTCAGAACGCGTTCCTTGTTTACGAGGGTGTTTTGGCTTTCTGGCGTGTGGTCTTCGTGACTTTTCTCCTTCAGGTTCTTCGTTCTCATCATATTCTTCAGGAGTCGATCCATTTCTACCAAAATGTTTAGGCTTTCCGGCGTATGGTCTTCTTGGCTTTCCTTCTTCAGATTCTTCGTCATCTTCACCATATTCTTCAGGAGTTGCTCCACTTTGACCAGAATGTTTAGGATTTTTGGCGTGTGGTCTTCTCGCGTTTTCTCCTTTAGGTTCTTCGTCCTCCGCAGGATATTCTTCAGGAGTCGATCCATGTTTACCAGGATGTTTTGGCTTTCTGGCGTGTTTTCTTCTGGACTTTTCTTCTTCAGGTTCTTGGTCCTCCCCTGGATATTCTTCAGAAGGCGTTCCTCGTTTACGAGGGTGTTTTGTCTTTCTGGCGTAAGGTCTTTGTGACTTTTCTCCTTCAGGTTCTTCGTTCTGCTCAGGATATTCTTCAGGAGTCGATTCATATTTACCGGGATGTTTAGGCTTTCCGGTGTGTGGTCTTCTGGACTTTTCTCCTTCAGGTTCTTGGTCCTCCTCTGGATATTCTTCAGAAGGCGTTCCTCGCTTACGAGGGTGCTTTGGCTTTCTGGCGTGATGTCTTCGTGACTTTTCTCCTTCAGGTTCTTCGTTCTGCTCAGGATATTCTTCAGGAGGCGCGCCATATTGACCAGGATGATGAGGTTTTCCAGCATATTGTCTTCTTGGCCTTTCTCCTTCAGGTTCTTTTTGCTGAGGGTATTCTTCAGGGAACATTCCATATATTTCAGGATATGATTGATCATAATCCATTTGGGGCTTTTTAATATCTGAATGGAAAGTACTTGGGAAAGATGACAAGAAGGGTCTCCCTCCAAACAGTAGTTTTATTAAATCCAGAGGAGTATATATATTTACTGCTTTGATACTATCATTTACTGGAGTTATTGGATTGTTCAAAAAGACAAAATCAGTTTCGATGTTAGATTTTCTTTTTGTATTTATTGTCTTACTGACAGAATTCTCTTTTCTTTCTTCCTGAACTTCGCTAAATTCGTTATTTTCTACTTTTTTAATGGCAACAAACAGAGGTGCTGCTTGCTGAAAGTTTCTAAAAGATGGAGGTTCCTTACTGTCGTCTATAACATTTAGGGGATATTCAGTTGGTTTTTGTAAATCAGAAACAGGTAGATTAACATTGTTTGGATTAACATTGTTTTGACTATCGATTGTCTGAGTAGGTAAATGTATATTTGATTTTGACTTATTTGAAGATTTAGCATCTATATGATTTGTACGGATATTATTTTGATTCATTTCTTTTGGTTCTATTTTCACAATTTTGCTAGGCGAATGTTCATCTTCGTTTCTATCTTCATTTTTCTGCAATGTACTGTTTGTCAGGCTAACATTATTATTGTTTTTATAGACTTCATTTGGAGAATGTGATAAATCCCCCACGGAGTTTGTCCTTTTTAAGTTTTTCTGAAATCGATCATCTTGATTTGAAGAAGAATATCCTGATTTAGTTGAATTTGAAGATCTTTGATGCTTAGAATTTTGAAACTTGGAAACACGTAGATTGGAATCAAGTAATCCTAAATTTTGATTATTTCCAGAGATCTTCCGAGAATGAGTTTTTGCAGGCATTTTATCCGAAGAATTAGTTGTTTTTTTGTAGAAATATTTTATTCGAACTCTTCGAGGAGAACTTATTTCATCTTTGTTACCAGTTTCATACCATTCTTCCGGAGCTTGCCGCTCAATACGTCCTGAAGAAGTCTGTTCCGAGGTCTTCTCATTAACGCTAAGCGTTTCTGATTGAGTTTCTTTTGATGCTTCTTTCATTAGTATAACAGGATCTTGAGAGTTACATGGTCCGCTGCTCTGGTTTTCATTTTTAATCGATGGTAACATCTTCATTGATGTAGATTCCTTGCACGCAGCCATATGCTTAACTGCAATAGAAATAAAAAGAAAAGAAAAACAAACATAAGTATCACGTTGAACGTTTAAATTGCAATGAATAAACAAAGTGAACTGAAAATAAAAAGTAGGAGCAAAAAGTCAGCCAATACATGTCATCGTCTAAAAAATCATCATGGCTTCCATTTAAAAAAAAACAATCATCATAAGCCACCATTAATCATTCAAAGAGCGGGGTAAGTAAAAAAAAATTGATGAATGATAATAATAAAATTACAAATGTAAATAAAGGAATTATTGAAATCTTTAGAATCAATCAATCAAAGAATATGAGGAAATTAACCATTAATGATAACCATTTAATTAACCTTTTAATGATTTAAAAATATTCAATGTAAGTAGTATTTAAACTGTATTTGAAATATTCTTTATCTCTATTCTGTATTCGAGTAAGAAGAATTTCAATGTAATGCAATGAAATGAGAAATAAACGAAGAATGTGATAGTATTTTAGTTGACTGTTCATTTTTTCTGTTAAGAAGGGATTTATATTTTCATTTTTAGTGGATTTCTATTTTAAACATAGGGATACCTTAATTTTTTATTTTCTGTAAGATTTCTGTATTTTTATATTTCATTTCTATGAAGCCAAATATAAGTAGAAAAAAAATACAAGTCCTTTTTAAATTTCTAATTATTCAAACCAGTTTTATTAAATACAGGAACGATCTTTAAATTCCTATTCTGTAAATAGTATCTTATTATTTTGAAAAAGGATATCACATGATTTCAATTTGGTTCAAAGTTGCGCAAAGAATCAATTTCATTAGAAGGCTACCGTTATTAGAGGGCGATACTGTCATAGGAGCTTTTAGAACTGAAATAGACCCTAAGAATGATTTCTCTGCCTAACACTGTTGTATTACGTTGCAGCAATTACTGAACTTTTGACATAAAAAAATTGAATCTACTATGTCTTGCAGAGAGTCCATTCCTGAGGTCCATTTTTGTTGTTGTTGTTAATAGTTTGCAAAAAAGAAGACAAATAACCATAATTAGAGATTTCTTTGAAAAATAAGCTATTGCTGTTGGTTTTCACATAAACCAATAATCGTAAGACATTGACGTTGTAATAAAAAAAAGAAAAGAAAACAGAAGATCAAACGTAATTGTAAGTTCTTAGATAATAAAAAGGAGGTCAGTGAAAATCACTTGTAATTTTGAATTAGTGATTTCTACTATTTAGCTAATATTACAATAAGCTGCCAAGTCAGTTGTGCTCTTAAAAACAACCAAACACAGTTGCCTAAAAATTGTTACGTAATAGTGTAATAATAATCTGTTGGCCAATCAGGATCTTTTAAGAACCATCACAGGGTTCTGCGACGACTATGAAAGTCACCATTTTAAATGAAAATTCATTTATTAAGATAACTAATTTATTGAATGACAATTTTTCAGTGCTTGTTTTTCAAATTTTACAGCCCTATTGCCTTTTGACTATTCATTCAGGTAACAATTTACATATTTTTAACTACCGATATTTGTAATATCATGTCGTACCTATTTGTAAAAGAAATCAAAGTAACCTAAGAAATTATTTATACTTTAAACAATTCTTGTTATCTATTCTAATGAAACAGAATGGAATTTATAAAATTTCCTATTCAATAAGTGATTTTAATTTCATATAAATCAAGATTAATTTCAAGTATGTAAGTTATTGTTCTTTAATTTTAAACTTACTGTTATTAGATAGTCTAAGAAAGGCGACTTGTATTCGATGGAAAGGTGTAATGATTTTGAAAATTCAATAATGATATATCAATATGACATATTGTAAAGTTTTTATATCGATTTATTTTACAGGAGTTACGAAATCTTTGCTGATTTGCTAAAATCATCATATTTTTCATCAGAATAAAAACCCACTGTCATCAATTCGTTTATGTGTCCTTTTTTCGTGTACATGGATTTTAATATACGAATTGGTGACTATAAATTTTAACTTAAATTAGGTAAGTCTCATTTTTCTTCTTCAAAGAATAGTCTAAATTGTATAAATTTTGTTTTTACCTGACGATATGCCTACTATCATTAATAATATTATTGTGCTCACGCCGAAAGATGAAACTCCCAGAATGCAACGCAGATTATAGATTTTCGTTTCCTGGCCGTTTTTCTAACATTCAAATAGAAGAGAAGCGACCTCTTCTATTTGAATGTTAGCGAACGTCCAGGAAAGGACAATCTATAATCTGCTTTGCATTCTGGGAGTTTCATCTTTCGGCGTGAGCACAATAAATGTATTTAAGTACAATGAGAAAGAGAGAGAGAGAGAGTTCTTATAACTAACTAATATTGAGATATGTGCAATACATGAATTACATGAATACAGAAATAAATTTTAAAACAAAAACTGCTTTTATATAGTTCGCAGTTACAGACATTGGAAATCTGGAATTGCTTTCTCGGCTCAAACTATTTTCATTCTGAAAACTTTAATGTAATTTAGTCAGCTAGGATTTGAATAGCATTTATTTTGCTTTGCTTAGCTTTACTGTTAAGGCAACTGTAAATTTCGTTATCCATTATATGAGAAACTACAATTTTATTAAATAAGAATTAGATCAAAATTTTGAGTTGTCTGATTGGCAAAAATATCTTTTGTAGTGAAATATTCTGTTGACTTGCAAATTCAGAGGAATTTCATTCAAAATTCAAGAGTCCTCCAAGAATTTAACGTCAAACTTACTGTCTTATTAATAATATTAATTGATGGTTTCAAATAGATATTAGAAGAATTAGTAGTAATTATATAGATAAATTTGTATTCAGAAATGATTAGTGAAAAACATTCTTCAAAATTAAACTTGTGAATTTTTATAAAGCAAAACTTAAGATAAAATAAAGATAAAATAAAAGGAAAACTTACTTTCATCTTCTGTCACTGTTTGGTTGCTAACGGCCACTTTTGCAACATAGACATCGGCAGGATTACTTAACTGAAGTCCCCAGTAATAATTTACTGACAAAGGATTCGTTGCCTTCGGATTACTCGAAACTGCTATCTTGTTGCCATCGATGTAGAGCGTTGATGGTTGAGTTGATGACCACGTGCCGCAGATGTGGAACCACTTTCCTGGGCTCATGTCAAACTCCGTTTTTACGAAGAAAGGAGTTTCGCCCACAAAAGTGAATCCCATTTTCTGCGACTGGGGGTCCACTTTGGACTCGACCTTAATCCAAGCGCAGAGGGCAGCATCAGTGACATTTTGTGGAAAACACTCTTTAGGAATAGAGGACTGAATGTGAGTCGGTTGTAATGGAAGACTGACCGAGTCTTCTGCTTGGATCAGGAGTGGGATCAAAGAAACTATGAAGACACGGAGCCTGTGCTTACCGCCGGGCTCCATGACTTCCGTGTGGTCTGCCAAATCAGGGAAATGGTTGCCTTTATATAGATGGTACGAACACACAGGTGGTAGCCTCGGTGGCTGCGCGGGCCTATCACTTTGTAATAAATATTAAAAAGATTGATAGGTCAACAGCTTTCGAAATTAAAGCCAACTGTTTGTCCACATTTTTTCGTAAATATTTTATTTTTATGTTCTTGCTTTGCATCTGGACGTTTATAGTCAAATTTCTCTTTAACATTTAAATTTATTTTATTTCCGAAACTTTATTAATTTGTATAGAAAAATATTTTATTTATTTTTTTATTTCTTTTAGAATATTGAATAAAAATGTACTATTTGAAAGTATAATAAAATATTTATTTTCAACGGGGTAAAAGAGGTAAACTCCAAGGGTTTGGGTTCAAATCCGTGCTAAAGAATGGGTCTTTCTTTCTCTCTTCCTATCCTAGAAGCTACAGTCTTCCATTAAATGCTACAACCTCAGAATGTAAAGTGCTACATGTCTGCCGCGCAGTGAAGGGTAATGGGATGTCATCATAGTATCCTCCTTTGTTCGTCAGATACCCTGAAAACTGTAATATTGATGAAAAGCAGTTGAAGTCAGGTATTCCAAGGAATACAAAAAGAAGTAAATAAATGAACTTACAATTCAAAATAAAGGTTGAATATCTTTTTGAATAATTAAAAACTGTACTAATTATTTCATTCCATCCGATTTATGACTTGAATAAAATTTTTTATATGTTTAGGTTCCTTCTAATCTCGATTGCATATTTGTTTCAGTTCAGTAAATTATATTTTTTAAGCTAAAAATGTAGGATTCACACGGACGACGATTTAAATTTATTCATTTTTTCTGTTTAATTACACTCTTCTAAACAAATTTTTCCAATTGTTTTGAATTTTTTACTTTGTCTTTATGCTCTAAAATGAATATTGCAATTAATTTTCAGTTTAACTGGTCTTGAATATTGGTCTTGAATATTTGTCTTTGTTTGTCATCGTTTTCTTCGTCTGTCTGTCTGTCTGTCTACGTGCCTCACGCTAAAACGGCTCAGCGGATTTCCATAAAACTTGGTTCTTAGCTTATTTACGGTCCAATTTAAACTTAGGCACAATTATTTTGCTCGTCATCACTTCGATTCCTCAAAAATAATCTCGAAAATTTCTAGCTGAAATAGCTGGATTTATTACTTTAAAATTCGTTATGATGCTTATTGTCGATCCTATTCACAACACGAGTATTTTCGTCTCCCCCCTCCCAACCTCCCACAGATCCTCAAAATTGAACCCCGACTGCTGTTTACTAGGTCCCCACTGAGCGACAGATATAAAAACTAGTATAATTTATTACTGACTGAAAATGAAAAGTTTACTATTCCTCTTATAATCTCACTCTTCTCTTTTATCCATTTGTATGTTTGTATGGACACCATGCCAAATCGACAGGCGGATTTCGATTAATATTTCATAGATAGCTTATATATGGCCCAACTTAAAGCACTCGCACGTCTATTTTGATCTCCGTCCCCCAAAAAATGACTTCGAAATCTCTCGCTAAAATAGTTGGACCGATTTCTTTAAACTTTGAAAATTTTGAACTTAAAATAGTTGGACCGATTTCTTTAAACTTTGAAAATTTTGAACTTAAAATAGTTGGACCGATTTCTTTAAACTTAAAAATTTCCAACTTAAAATATGAGCATACATTTTTTTTAGTCTCCACTCACTCCCAATTTGAAAATGGATCCCCAACACTTCATGGCTAGTCTCCATTAAACGACGGATACTTGAGCTTATACCCATTTTTAGTCTATTTCTACTACAAAATATGCTAAGGTGATTTATCTAAATGAATTCATAGTCAGGACTCTTTTAACATTGATAATATTATGTTGTATGCAAACTATATGAAAGAATATTAATGAAATTCGCTGTAATTAAAGTTAGCAGCTTTAAATTTTATAATCTAAAGCAGTGGTCGGCAACCTTTTGTTGTAAAAGGGCCAAATATGTCATGCGGGATTACTGCGGGCCGCACTTGGACCAAAAAGGAAAATCTTATTTTAACAACAACAAAAAAAAAAAAAAAAAAAAAAAAGGAAAATCTTAATTTAATATTTTTATTTAAATCTAGTATAATCTTATACATTTACATCTTATATATTTATTTTAATCTATCAATACGCCTCGCGGGCCGCACCAAAACGCTTCGTGGGCTGCATGCGGCCCGCGGGCCGCGGTTTGCCGACCGCTGATTTAAAGTAAAGATTATACATTAATGATTAGGTCGAAACTGATAACAATGTTTCGCTTTTTACTTAAACATAGATAGAGATTATCAATTTTTGCTTGCAAACTTTATTATTTAAATATATGTTTATCTTATGCTTGCTGGATCTATTAATTCGAATGAAAAATACTTGATATAATAAATTGCGGACGTGAGGAGCCGGGTTTCATTCCCGGGGATTCACAGTGGTCTATTTCTCACTTTTAGGGGGAGATTACTATTTTTCGAGCTGAAATGACCTTGAAGTTTTTCTTTTTTTGTATACACTGTCCGGCCACTTTATTAGGTACACCCCTGCTATCCGCACAAATGCTGTGTCTCACAACAACTCTTCAAGCCGGTGGGGGCAGTGTCATGGTGTGGGGAATGTTTTCCTGGCACACGTTGGGTCCATTGATACCTCTGGAGGCACATCAGAATGCTAGAGCGTGCCTAAACATTGCAGCTCACCAAGTGCAACCGTACAGGTTAACAGTTTATCCTCATGCAGATGGCTACTTCCAGCAGGATAATGCGCCGGTGCCCAAAACCCTCATCACTATGGGATGGTTTGAGGAATATGACGATGACTTTTCCTTGCTGCAGTGGCCCGCTCAGTCCCCGGATCTCAGCCCGATTGAAAATTTGTGGGATGAGCTGGAATGGACTGTTCGCTCCAGACCTGCACCTCCACCAAATCTTCAGGAACTGCGTGACATACTCATGCCTTCATAGTATACAATAACTCAACAACGTTTTCAGCATCTTGTGGATTCCATGCCTCAACGAATTCAGGCTGTTTTGAGGATTAAAGGAGGCTCAACACGCTATTAGGGCCAAATTTTCAATTGGGGGACTGAGCGGGCCACTGCAGCAAGGAAAAGTCATCGTCATGTTCCTCAAACCATCCCATAGTCATGCGGACTTTGCCCACTGGCGCATTATCTTTCTGGAAGTAGCCATCTGCATGAGGATAAACTGTTAACATGTACGGTTACACTTTGTCAGCTACGATGTTTAGGTAAGCTCTAGCATCCTGACGTGCCTCCAGGGGTATCAATGGACCCAACATGAGCCAAGAAAACATCTCCCACACCATGACGCTGCCCCACCTGCTTGAAGAGTTGTTGTGAGACACAGAATTTGTGCGCACAGCAGGGGTGTATCTAATAAGGTGATCGGACACTGTATATATTCGTATAATTTAGGATATTTCAATCTCAATATTTACTTTTTCTTTATTTAGATATTATTGCTAAGTAAGTATCTATTTAACCTTTTTTTTAAAAGTAAAAATAGTTTTTTTATTATGCATTATTTGTACATGAATAGATTATAAATCTAAATCATTTTCCGAAGAATCTTCAGAATTATGTTCACACAATGAAGACGCTTCTGGATCCCGATGATCCACTCACGATTGCTAAGTACTATTGGGAACTTCAAGTAGGTTAATGTATTGTCATACACTTTGATGCATTATCCTCTTATTTATTCTCAGCGAATAAGGGCTTGTAATTGTAGATTTGTTTATAACATAAGCAACATTTCCCCTCCTTTTTTTTTTGAAGCTCGTTTGAATTGCAAATCCAAGTTCTTCTGGCTACTAAATTCTTTGTACGCCTTCTCTTTGTACTGGATATGTCAAATTCTTTTTATCTGCCGGTGTCCAATGGATATCGCAGTAACGGATTGTGACTGAGCAAATTGTGCATGTGATTTGTGTATTTCTTCTCCAATTCAATCCGCAATTCATTTCGAACACCTCTTTTTATTTCTTTCCCTTGCCTTCCAACGAATCAAAATTTTGTTGGAAAATAGCGAAATCTTGGTACTAATCTGCTCTTTCGGAATATCTGGTATTCTTGATGTGATGAAATCGTCCATCTGCTTCTTTACATTTATGGTATTTGCGCGAGAAAGAAGAAGTTCGTTTGAAAGAAATTGAAATAATTGCATTCGCGTCATTTCCATCCTGACAAACAAACAAAAAGAAAATAATAACTTCCGCAGATCTACACACCTTAGGAGTAGTGTCATTAGATAGGTATATAAGTATGTGGTAATACTAAGTAGGTTTTAGCTCGAAAGAAAGGGTACTTTTTTCCTACTCTAATGAAGTTTGAAAAATGGTTAAGGAAATGTATTTTTTCTTTAAATTTATAAAGAAATTACAATGTAGTCATCGCAACAGTAAATACAACGTAAAAGATAGTTTATAACTGAGCTGAAGGATCAGCAGACTTGGTTAGATAGAAATTTTCACTGTAAAAACACTCAAGCCACACTGTAAGCACTTATGAGAACAACTAGACTAATAGCGACGACAAAGAGGGACTGAGCGCGTTGTTTTGTTTGCGCACTTAATTGAATAGTTATTGCCCTTTGTATCTACGAATTCCGCCTATTAATACCAAATGGTACAGAATAGATATCTGGCTATAATCCTATCACGGGTTTTTTTTATTTCAAATTTGAGTTGAGTTTTGGAGCAGATGCCCCCCCCCCCCTACAAGTGGTAAACGGACCACTGTGTGGTGGTCAGGAATTTTTCCACGGTTGTTACTCTTCCAAACCGTAGGATTCATCCAGTCCTCTTTCAAATGGGTACCGGATTTCTTATTGGGGGGGGGGGGGGAGCCCAAACCTCCAAGGACCTGCGTAGCATATAGTGGAACACAATTGCCTAAATTGTTAAATTGGGCCATATATAAACAACAAATAAGCAACACAAATATTTAGGTATCTGTATTCATACTATATATAATTACGATATACGTTATTCTTTATATATATAATAGTGCTTTTTAAATAGTGAGTCGCGAATTATATATGTGGAGGATCCATCAAGCTCTAATAAAGAAATTAATATTAATATTATGTCTTTTGCATACAGATAAAACCATCAATCAAAACGGCCCGATATAGTTCTTCATAGTCTTCAAGAAAGGAAAGGTTTCCTAATCAATATCACCCATCCAAATGATAACAATATCAACAAGGCGGAATCAGATAAGATATCCAAATACTTCAATTTCGCAGAAGAATATAAAAAGATCCACAAGTATAACTCCATAGAAATAATTCCAATTGTTGTAACAGCTACTGGACTAATACATAAAAATTTACTAAATTATTTGGTCAATCTACAGGCCTAGTTAAACCCGGATAAAATTTTCTATACAGCATAAAAATCAGTGACTTTGGAGACATGCTGTATAGTTCGCAATGTTTTGAATATAACATCAGATAGCTTAGCATAAGGTTTGCTATTTTGGCCCCTTAATGCTAGTACGGTAATATTAATGCTTATTATTATTATTATGTTTGTATGTTTCAAACCTTGGGTTTCCCAGCAAAGACAATATGGCGGGTCAAGGACCAAAGCACATATTGCCAACCGTAGAAAAAAAAAAGTGTGGAAGAATAGTTAGGGATGTTTGGGTGTGTCCATAAATTTCCTAACTATGCGTGTTGTGTTGAGTTTCACAGCCTTCTGGAGTTGTGCATAAGTGTTTTTATGAAGTCCTACTGTGCTGAGGTTGTGGTGCAATGTGTGAGGCACCAGACCAGTGGCGGACATGACGATGGGTACAACACGTACTCACTTATTATTATCATATCGAAAAAGTTTCAAACCATGGGATTCCCCAGCTAAGACAATATGGCGGGTCAAGGACCAAAGCACATATTGCCAAGTGTATTAAAAAAAAAAAAAAAAAATTTGGAAGAATAGTTAGGGATGTGTGCTTGTGTCCATAAATTTCCGAACTATGCGTGTTGTGTTGAGTACTACAGCCTTCTGGAGTTGTGCATAAGTGTTTTTATGAAGTCCTAGTGTGCTGAGGCTGTGATGCAATGTGTGAGGCACCAGACCAGTAGCGGACAGGATGATGGGTACAACACGTACTCGGTCCTGCCTCCACTGCTTCTGGAGCTCGTGTGCTAGGTCTGTGTATTTACTTATCTTGTCAGCGTGAGTTTTCTGCATGTTCTTGCTGATGGGAACTGCAATATCAATGAGATAGGTCTGTTTGTTGACCTTATCAACAAGTGTAATGTCAGGTCTGTTGTGATGTATAGTTTTGTCTGTGTGAATGGGACGGTCCCAGTACAGCTTATGTGAGGTTGACTCTAGTACGCTTTGTGGTGTGTACTTGTAGTATGGGACCGTGTTCTTAATAAGTGAGTGTTTGTGTGCTAGTTGTTGATGAACGATCGATGCTACCTGATTGTGTCGGTGGAGGTAATCTGTTTGGGACAGAAGGGGACAGCCTGATATTATGTGGTCGATCGTCTCATGTGTAGTGTGGCATTTTCTGCATCTGTCGTCGTGTGTGTTTGCATCGTGTAGAATGTGTTTCTTGTAGTTGAGTGTGGGGATGACTTGGTCCTGTATCGCGATCATGAACCCTTCGGTCTCCCCAAACAGCTCACCACTCGTCAGCCATCTGTTCGACGCTTCCATGTCGACATGAGGTTGGCTGAGTTCGTGGCGATGTCTGCCATGGAGTTCCTTACGAGCCCATGATTCACGCAGCTGCTGTGTGTGGGTGTCGGGAGTGGTGAGTGTTAGAGAAGGGTTTGCGAGGTCCAGGGGTGTGAAGTGTGTGTCAGCCTTGACAATGGCTGAGTGGAGTGAGGAGTGTTGTGCTCTTTGGTGAAAGTGTTCCCTAAGTGTGTAAACTTGTTTTTCGTGTAGGGTGATGAGATTGATGAGTCCACGGCCTCCCTCCTTGCGGGGAAGAGTCATCCTTTCCGTAGCGGACTTGGGGTGGTGCATGTTGTGTTTCGTGAATGTAGTGCGTGTTGTGCGTTGTAGTGCTTCGAGTTCAGTGTTTGTCCATGAAATTATGCCGAACGAATACGTTAGTGTGGGGACGGCAAAAGTGTTAATGGCTTTAATTTTATTTCTGGCATTGAGTTGTGTTTTGAGGATGTTGTGAACGCGAGCACAGTATGTTTTCTTGAGTTTGTTTCTGATGTTTGCGTTGTCAATGACGCGCGCTTGCTGGAAGCCCAGGTACTTGTAGGTCTCTCCCTCTTCCATGGATTGGATGGCCAACCCATGGTCCAGTTCAAAACCCTCCA
Organism: Thereuonema tuberculata; assembly: GCA_023159025.1. Classification (NCBI taxonomy): domain Eukaryota; kingdom Metazoa; phylum Arthropoda; class Chilopoda; order Scutigeromorpha; family Scutigeridae; genus Thereuonema; species Thereuonema tuberculata. Next base: position 28,161,888 of record JAFIDM010005346.1, on the reverse strand, counting down.
AATTCGTAGTCTTCCCGCGTGTTATATGTAGCTTGCGGCATTTGTCGATTCCAAATTCCATCCCAATGTCTTTGGTGAACTGTGTTGTGACTTGTAGTAAATTAGTAAGTTGTGCGTTATTTGTGGCGTAGAGTTTAATATCATCCATGTAGAGTAAGTATGTGATTTTGTATGGTGTCAGAGTGTCTGAGGTAAGCCTATAACCGTGTTTTGTGTTGTCTAGCATGTGGCTTAATGGATTCAAGGCGAGGCAGAACCAAAGAGGACTCAAGGAATCTCCCTGGAAAATACCTCTCCTTATGGGAATGGGAACGGTAGTGATGGAGGTGTTGGAGGTGCGTAGGTGTAATGTTGTGTTCCAACTCTTCATCGTGGCATCCAAGAATGCCGTGATCTTGGGGTGTACTTTGTAGAGTTGAAGAGTGTGCAAAAGCCAGGAATGGGGGACTGAGTCAAATGCCTTCTTGTAGTCGATGTACGCGATGTGTAAGTTCCTATTCTTCGCGCGCGCCTGGCGTAGGATTACAGAGTCAATAAGGAGTTGCTCCTTACAACCCTGGGAATTTCTGCGACAGCCCTTCTGCTGTTCGGATAGAATGTTATGTGTCTCGATGTGTGTGTAAATTTTGTCTGTAAGGCAGGAGGTGAGGAGTTTGTAAGTGTGGGGAGGCAAGTGATTGGACGGTAATTTGCAGGGTGTGCTGTTTCAGTGTTCTTGCTCTGTAGGTAAGTTACACCCTGTGTGAGGAAAAGAGGCATATGTTCTGGGTGTTGGATTATGTCAGTGAGTGCAACAGCTAGCTTCCCATGCAGGGACGTGAGCCTCTTGATCCAGAAGTTCTGAACGCCGTCTGCACCAGGAGCCTTCCAGTTGTGTGCATGTTTTAGTGCTGTCTGTATGTCTGCGAGAGTAATATCATGGAAGGGCATGAAGGGTAAGTGTTCAGCGAGTTGTTCTTCATCTGTGATCCATGGTGCTTTGTCATTGTGGGGGATAGGGTTGGACCACAGAGACGACCAGGATTCATGTAATGCCTGGCTGGTGGGTGTGTTTGTGTTGGGTGCAGTGGAGGGAGATGAAAGGGATCTGTAGAATTTTTTCTCATTGTATTGGAAAGTATTGTTCTGTTGTTTGCGTAGAGTGCACTGTTTGTATCTTTGTAATCTTTTTGCAAGTGCACTGAGTTTTTGTTTTAGTGTGTCGAGATGTTCCTGAACCTGGTTATGATGGTTTGAGTGTGAGGGGCGAGTGTTTATGTGCTTGAATATCTTCCTGACCTGGGACATAAGTTTCTTTGTTTTGTTTCCTGCACAGTATTGTGTGAGCCTGGCTATGTCTCCTCTAAGGTCGCTGATGCGGCCTTCAAGGCGACGTCTCCAAGGGGGGGATGTATTCTTGTGACCGTGCAGTGGTAGGTATGTGGTGTTGTTTGATTCCAAGTGCCCGAATGGTTCCCTGTGCCGCACAGTAGAGTGTTGTATGTATGTCTTCTAATGTTTGGATATTGTCAAGGTGTTGTGGGATAGTGTGTGTGTTGAGATGATATATGATTTTGGCGAGTTGTTTTGATGTGTGTACTTTGGGGAGTGGAGGTCTGAGTGTGGGGTCTGTGCCTGTATATTGTGCTAGTGCGGTGTAGAAATTATCATGTGCTGCTTGTTGTATGTCATTAGTTGTATTGTTGGGGAATGTGGACTGAGGGGTAGAGGCTTCTGAGGCTTCTGTGTTTGCCATAAAGGTAATGTCTGCTGGTGGGGTGGGGTGTGGTGTCCTGTGGTTGGATTCAGCGACCTCTTCCCTAATTTGTGTAAGTATGCATGGAGGAATAAGATTGTTTACTACTATAGAACGTCGCTGATCCGCTACTCGCTGTTCGCTAAGCCCTAACGATGGATAACGTGTGGTGAATGCATGGTGTAGTGCCTGTCTGTATCCTGTGAGTTGAGTCCCTAACTGTGTAACAGTGTAGAAGTCGCGCATAAGATCCTGGTTCATCTGTGGTGACCATCGGATGCGCTGGCGTGGTTTCCCAGTCTTGGTGGTCGCCTGCTCTGACACAGACGAAACACTTCCGACTGTTCGGGCTGGATGGTGTTGCCCGGGCATTGTGGTAGCCATACTACAGGATGGGGTGCCACTTTCTCCACCACCACCTGCGGGAGACTGTAGCATATTTTTCGAACGGAGGCCTCTGCCTAACCCCTGAACGCGGGTGACTTTATCCTGCGCCACACCCGATGCAGCATGATCTATATTTGAACGAGTTCTCATCATGGATGGTTGGACCCTTTAGCCTACCCTAAAGCTAGTGTAGTTCCCACCCCCACCGCGAGGAGGTAGTTATTATTATTATTATTATTATTATTATTATTATTAAGAAACGTATTTCTTTTTAGGTTTAAGTAAAATCTCAAATTTGTTTCATCCAATGAGGTTCATTACATTCGAGATTTAATTGGATGAGAGTCGTCAACTCAAAAGTATTTAATTATGTGATGAAAATTGAATCTTTTTATTGTTAATAAAAGAAATTCATAAATTAATAAATTTAATTTTGATATGCAAATTTCTTAAGGTTGATGAAGTAAAGGCTCACAAAAACCAAAAATTGAAGGCCCACTGATTTGCTGATAATCCTCTTCGAGGTCTAAGTCAGGCATTATTGGATTCATTTCCAGAATTTTCCATCACGTCACGAGGTTTTGTTGCATTTCAGATATCATTAACGGCATCGTCTGAAGAGAGAGGAAGAGAAAGGAAAAAACCTCATAAAATTAAAAGACGAAAGTACAGTGTTACCTCCGAATAACGGACAGTCATGGGACCGGAAGTTTCGTCCGTTATTGGGAGGTGTCCGCTATTGGAGAGGACTACCTTTTTTTGATTTTTTAGCTTTTAGCATGTCATTTGATGAAAAAAAATAAAAATCTTAATTAAATTTCTACAATTATCATTGCGATAAGAGAGAATATGAACAATTGCAAATTATTTACTGTATTCCTTTATAAATGAGTGCTAATCCGTTTGTCTTACTTAAAATAATGATAAAATTAATTATAGTTAAATTAATTTCTAGCCGTCCATTTGATGCTTTAAACGTGTCCAATCCTAAAGTTGGACGGAATTCTCTGGCTTTTTTTTGAAGCAAAACACCTCTTAAAGAAATGTTCTTTGCACGAGCAGAGCGGAACCATTTTATGATCACTTCGTCGATTTTTCTTGTTTCAGTTTTACGAAACTTAAAATTCTTCGATTTTCGTTTGAATTCACCATCCACATTTTTTTAATCTCATCTTGGTCCTTCAAAAATCTCACTTATCTGAGATTTTTTCAACTTTAAAACGTTCAGCAAAACAACACCACTCAGCTTTTCTTTTTCAGCAACTTCAAGAACATCAATTTTTTCTTTCAGTGCCAATCTCTTCCTTTTTGACGCAATTTTAATTCGCATTAAATTTAATCAACACGTTATAGAATAGCTTTATGAGGGATTGATATTTACAAACAACTGCAGTGAAATAAAGGGCCTCAGATTCGTGGATTGAATCATGGGATACCGATACAATGTATCAGTATATGGGACACCGATGTAAATACAACCATGATGTGTTTGTCGAAATGTTAATCGAAAAAAAAATTTTTTTTTACAGTTAAAATAACTGTCCGCTATTCAGAGTGTCTGCTATTCGGAGTGGATAACATGGAATGTCCTATTTTAAGGGGCTGGGACCCGCAATAATGTCCGCTAATTAGAGGTGTCCGCTATTCAGGGTGTCCGTTAAAGGAGGTAACACTGTATTAGTATCGTTATTTTAATAAGAGAATAGTGTTTTGAAATAGGACGGTTCCAAGAAAAGATTCCATTTTCTAAAGTTTCTATAAATTAAAATTTAATTCAAATCATTTTTCCCACCCACTGCAAACGGTAAGATGTTTATGCATCGTTTATTACTGAAGGTAAATCTATAATTTGTTATTAATATATTTTATTTCCACTGGCAACACCTGAAAGAAATGTGCTCACCTTGAACTACATATTTCACTTTTTAAATTTTGTTTTTGGCAAAAGAAGAATAAACGTTAAATTTATTAATTATGAAGAAGCTTTCAATAAATGAGAATTAATTTAACCTTTATCAGATTAGAAAAATAAGTTTTTTACCTTTTTTATTAGGAAAATATATTAATTAAAATTATATTTAGATATAAAGACATCCATTCCTTTGCCTTTATAAATCATTACCTTCTGTTGACCACATGATCGTAAAACGCGTATGCAAAAACATCTGTTTTGGGAGGCAACGAGTGATTGAAGAAGAATTCGAATGGAATGAGGAACCTGTAATTATGGAAAATTATAGTTATTTCTTAAATATTCGATAGTTTCTATAACTACTCCTTTTTAGAAAAATTCGTTTTAGATTATTTATTCTGTATTAAATTAAAAAGCGTTCGTGCAAATTTACTTCACTGAAAGAAAGATGGTAGCAGAATTTCATTTGAAAGTTTGTGGGAAAAAATCCTAAATATATGTAGTTCAACGTTGTCACAGAACCAGTGGAGGTAAATTGATTTAAAATTGTTAAATTGAATTAGACCATGTTTGAAAAAAAGGATGAGTTATGAAATTGTTATCACGAAATTTGAAACATTTCAGTATCTTTAGCTGCATATCTTTAAATGTAAATATATATTCAAATTATGTACTTTTTTATTCTTATATACTTAAAGATTAATTAGTAT
>JAFIDM010005346.1:28127741-28147603 GCA_023159025.1 Thereuonema tuberculata | reverse complement strand
AAAATGTACAAAATATGAAAATCTGGCGATTGAAATACAGCGAATATGGAAACAGCAACGAATTCAAACAGCACCATTGGTGATATCGGCGACCGGAATTGTTTCAAAGAATTTTATTGATAATTTAGAAAAAATTGGGCTGCAACAAAATCTTATCAAAAATATCCAGAAAAGTGTATTATTACAAACATGTCATATCACCCGCAGATTTCTACAACAGATGGCGTGAGCTGAATTTCTCCGCCTACAAGGCTTCCGGACTTTGTATGAGATAAACACATGTATAATAATAATAATAATAATAATAAATAACATTATTAAACTCTATGATGACATTAAACTCTATGCCACAAACAATGCACAACTTACTAATTTACTACAAGCCACCACACAGTTCACAAAAGACATTGGGATGGAATTTGGAATTGACAAATGCCGCAAGTTACACATAATACGTGGGAAGACTTCGAATTTGGAGTGTTTTGAACTGGACCATGGTTTGGCCATCCAATCCATGGAACAGGGAGAGACCTACAAGTACCTGGGTTTCCAGCAAGCGCGCGTCATTGACAACGCAAACATCAAAAATGCACTGAAGAACACATACCTTGCTAGAGTTCACAAAATCCTCAAAACACAACTCAATGCCAGAAATAAAATTAAAGCTATCAACACTTTTGCCGTTCCCACACTAACATATTCGTTCGGCATAATTCCATGGACAAACACCGAACTCGAAGCACTACAACGCGCAACACGCACTACATTCACGAAACACAACATGCACCACCCCAAGTCCGCTACGGAAAGGATGACTCTTCCCCGCAAGGAGGGAGGCCGAGGACTCATCAACCTCATCACCCTACATGAAAAACAAGTACATACACTTAGGGAACATTTCCACCAAAGAGCAGAAGACTGCTCACTTCACTCAGCCATTGTCAAGGCTGACACACACCTCACACCCCTGAACCTCGAAAACTCTTCTCCAACACTCACCACCCCTGACACCCACACTCAGCAGCTGCGTGAATCATGGGCTCGTAAGGAACTCCATGGCAGACATCATCACGAACTCAGCCAGCCTCATGTCGACATGGAAGCGTCGAACAGATGGCTGACGAGTGGTGAGCTGTTTGGGGAGACCGAAGGGTTCATGATCGCAATACAGGACCAAGTCATCTCCACACGCAACTACAAGAAACACATTCTACACGATACAAACACACATGACGACAAATGCAGGAAATGCCACATTACGCATGAGACGATCGACCACGTAATATCAGGCTGTCCCGTTCTCTCTCAAACAGACTACCTCCACCGACACAATCAGGTAGCGTCGATCGTTCATCAACAACTAGCACACAAACATTCACTTATTAAGAGCACGGTCCCGTACTACAAGTACATACCACAAAGCGTATTAGAGTCACCCTCATATAAACTATACTGGGACCGCCCCATTCACACATACAAAACCATACATCACAACAGACCAGACATCACACTTGTTGATAAGGTCAACAAACAGACCTATCTAATTGATATTGCAGTTCCCATCAGCAAGAACATGCAGAAAACTCACGCAGACAAGATCAGTAAATACACTGATCTAGCACACGAGCTCCAGAAGCAGTGGAGGCAGGATCGAGTACGTGTTGTACCCATCGTTCTGTCTGCCACTGGTCTGGTGCCTCACACATTGCACCACAGTCTCAGCACACTAGGACTTCACAAAATCACTTATACACAACTGCAGAAGGCTGTGGTACTCAACACAACACGCATAGTTAGGAAATTTATGGACACAAGCATACATCCCTAATCATTCTTGCACACATCTTTACACTTGGCAGTATGTGCTTTGGTCCTTGACCCGCCATATTGTTTCTGCTGGGGAAACCCAAGGTTTGAAACATACAAATTAATAATAATAATATTTTTATATAATATCTATTTTACTTTGTACGTTGTGGTCTGTTCCATTAAGTATTGTAGTCGCACATTAAAGATGACTGCTTGAATATGTTCTTTAATGTGAGTATTTAACTTTGATCTATGTATAAGTTATTACAATAAGAGCAAAGAATTTTGTAAACAAAGTTAGATCTGTTAAGATTTTTGTGAGGATTTTGAATTGTTAAATGCGGTCATGAGGTCAAATACGAACACGGTAAAGCAAGAACACTTGTCGACTGACCAGCGGTCATGAGCAAATATGTCTGGTTGCTCGATCTGGTAGGGCGAATGGTTTATTTAAGATCACAACCAAAGACAGTAAAGCATTGGAACACGTCAGCCGTGACGTCATGTCCATTCTTTGAGTCCGCAACGAAATTTGTCTCCACTTCATCTGAACGGAAAACAATTATAAAATTACTATCACAGTATTGATATTATCTTTCCAAAAGAAATAGTTTATACTTAAATATATAAATTTTATAATTAATTTATAATTCATAAATATATTAATTTTTTAATTTTTTAATTTATCAGACAGTAATTATTTTACAATTTAAATTCTGGTCAAAATGGAAATTCACAGGATTTGTTTGTTAAATTTTATATATTAATTAATAATTAAAATATATACTAATTTTTTAATTTTATAATTTAGCAGAGAGTTTTAAAAACAATTTTTTTTTTCAGATTTCACACCATAGGCTGTGCTCTCATGGAATTCTGGGATCACCGATCACTCGTTTGGAAAGAATTGAAGAATTAATCCTAACTAATCTAAGAAATTCAAATCTAAAATATTTCAGGATAGATCCTGCTAATTTCTATTAATTTCTGAACGTGAATTTTGTCCTATTAAAGGCTTTAACAATTATCAAATTCAGAACTTTAAAAATATTGTCTGTTTGATTTACAGAGTAGAAACAGGCACTACACCATTCAATATCGTTCGAAACTCCTTCAAAATGTTTTCTAGCGTATTGTGATGCATAGAATTATAATATTTCAGTGTAAAGATTATTTTCTATTTGTTGAATTAACATTTATTGAATTTGCGATTGCAGATCGTATTTTTTTTTTTTTTTTTTTTTTTTAAGTACAGTAGAGCCCTTTTTAATTAAGAACCTCAAAAAAAACAAATTTTAATCCAAGCCAACAACAGGGAAAATATAATAGGCCCAACTGTACGAAGGTCGAAAATTACTGACAGGTTTATTGTGCATCGTGATCCTACTGGCCTTCTCGGAATTTGTGGATGCAAACATAGAGCAAAGGTTTCTGCTTTACTGTACATATTTTTAAAGTTTTACATATTATGTTTTTATACAATAAAAAGTAGTTTTTAATGGCGAAATGTTTTTATTTCGTGTTTCCACCTCCTTTTCAGTCTTTTTTCGGGTTATCCGCGAATTTCGTTATCCGCGAAGCTCTTGCCACCCAATCCCGCAGATAATCGGGGCTCTACTGTAATTGACTACTTAAGAAAGAACATAATAAAAATATAAATACCCATTTGGGAGCTATTGTGACAGCGACCAAAATCGGTAGCTATTGCGTCTGTCGTTCCCTAACAACTCCCGAACGGAAGGTCGGATCGATGAATGGACTTCAACATCGTGTTCAGTGGCCCGATCACCGTAGGAATGGAGTATTTTGAGGGGCCAACCCCCCCCCCCCCCTTTTTGAGATATTCGGCATTGTTTTCTTTGGATTTCCGCTATTACCTTAGAAGTTAGAAATGCAACCATCTCATTTTAGTTGTCAGCTATAGCTTGATGACTAATGTATCGGTCTCATATGATGAAAGTTGTCGATTCGAATCAGTGTACCTATTGTATTTTTTTTCTTATATTCCTAACTATTTTTTTTTTATTTTTTCCTAACATTTTTTTTTATTTTTCCTTGGGCTAATGTGCTTCCTTTTTATTATTATTTTAATTTTTGTTATTATTATTGTTATGGGTCGCCCTTAAATTTATGCTTTAGCCCAAAATTATATTCACTTGTTTATTAATGTTTCATTTAAAACTTCTTATGCGTTCGTTGTATATATCATAGGTTCACAAACTTATTTGGTCTACCGCCTCCTTTTCAGAAAAAAAAATTGCTCAGCGCCCCCCTGGAGATCTACCTTTTTTAAGGTAACAAACAGAAAGATGCTTTCTTTTATGTATCTGTATTTCTACCTACGTCCTACAACTACTACTACTACTACTACCGCCCCCCCAAAAGGCGCTATCGCCCACTTTGGGAAACACTGGTATATATATCATTCATACAACACAAACCGATGTATCATTAATAGCAATCATTTGTAATTTCAAGTTCACAGTTAAAAGTTCTTAGTTCAATTATCAGTTCAATATATATCACCTCACTATATATATATATACTTCACTAATTTTCCTCTGGTATATATATAATGTATAGTTTACTTACATTAATCCAGATATATACATATCACTTCTAGATTAACTCTTCCGCAGTCTTGGTCTACTTTGAATATATCTACTAGAATAAAGAACCATACATTACTTTACTCGTTGTCGATTCTCATTTTGCTAATTCATATTGTCATTGTACTTCCTGTCATTTGATTTCGCTCTGATAATGAAATCTGCATCTATACGCCAATCAATTCATGAAATCCGTTATGAATTCGGTTTACTTTGAATCGCCATTTTCTTCTCAGCGATACTTCTCGCAAACTCATCTTTTCGGCGATATTTTAAATCTGTTGTGTTTCTTTATTAACAATACATTATGTCACCCTTTACTGTTTGTAGTTCTTTTAAATGTATTGTTATTCATCACACATTCAGTTCTTGATTTAACTTTCTTTGATTTAAATTGTTAATATTATCATCATACTTTATTACTTCTTATAACAATACTATGGATAATCTTTCTTATTGCAATAACAGCTTTTTGATGGTTGTGTGCAGTTGAATTGAGAACAAAGCAGAGCAAAGTACAATGATGTCGCCAGTAACGTATTTCAATTCTAAAGTCTACTGGTTGGATTCGCGAAAGACATGTTCTACCGTGTTCTAAACTTCAAGTCCCATCAGTCGCACGGCCAGGTTGGATAGTGTTCGCCTAGCTTTACTTTATTGAAAATATGTACTTTAATGTAGTAAGTCTTGACGATGTTAATAAGGTAATGTACTTGTATTGGTAAAAAAAAAAACAGTATTGGCTAATACCAGTGTTATTCTGTTGATTAGTAGGAAATTCGATCTGGCTACTGCAGTGGTGTAAACATTGTTTTTTGAGGATATGTATTCTCATATTAATAAATAGAATAGGATAACTATTGAATTTTTTTTTTAATTTAAAAAAAATCAATTCTCTTACCTGATGTTACTTGTCTAAATCTATTATTTTCTTCAAATCATAAAGCTTCACTATTATTAGTCTCTCCTTTAATTTTTTTTATACGTTGCCCTCTTACGATATTGTACAGATCAGTTCCTGTTCTTTCTTTATTTATGTTTTTAAAGTTTCTTTTCGAATATATCTCCTTTGTGTCATCATACTTCAATTCTATAAAAATAGTATTTCTTCTTTCTCGATCTTCCATCCAATTTTTTTTTCTTTTAAAGTTATTACTTTTTAATACATCATTTTTCTTTCTCGCCAATATTCTCCACATTTAATATCTTCTCTTATATTTTCAGTTTTCTTCTTAGACTGCTATTTTATTTTCCTTTTTTTAAATGTTTTAGCAATTTTATTTCCTTTAACATTACCTTCCGCAACGCCAAGGACCTAAAGTGGAATACCTTTTTGTTTTTTAAATTTCTGTTGTTGTTAAATTTCTGTTCTGAAAATTGTCATTATATATGTTGGTGTTTTATTTCCTTTTCTTTGGACTTACTTCTTCTTGTTCCTCTTGTCCTGAGAATCTCTCTATTCTTTTCCCATTGATGATTTATTATTAATAATTTTAATAAATATTGAATATTACTCTTCTATGAAGCTGTTATCAGTACTCTCTTTAAATAAAAATGGAAAGAATTACTTACAGTTCTTCTAAGCTTTTCTTTTAATCCTTAAAGTTAAAGATTAAATATTAATCTTATTTTTTTTTTTCAATTTTAAACTCTTTAAAGTCCAAAAAATGAAATAGACAAAAATCACTGAATCATCTTTACACAAGCTTGATAACACTTCTATTTCCCACTCAAAATGACGGAATCTGATATGATTTAAATAATATATTTATAAATTATATAAAAAACATATTTATAAATGACGTAAAGTATAAATGACGTACGAAACATATACTAACAAAAAAGTCACATTTTGATTATTAATAAAGGTTAGGACCCCCTTTGCACCTAATATAGCTGAAATACGTCGAGGAATAGATAAATATGATTCTCTAACAACAATAATGTCAATTTGGTACCATTCTTCAACCTATGTTGATGCTAATTCCTTGACGGAAGCAGGGGAATCTACTCCTAATCTTGTTCTCAAAAATGCCCCACGCAGATTCAATAATATTCAAGTCTGGCGACTGTGGTGGCCAGGGTAGATGCTTGGTTCTGTTTTATGCTCCTCGAACCAAGATCGGACGCACCGAGCAGTGTGGATTGAAGCATTGCCGTCCTGGAAGGTTGCATCATCATCTGGAAGCCTGACCATGAGATGGAATTGGTCATTTAGAATCTCCAGATACCTCTGAGCTATGACTCTATCATCGAGGACGACTATTGGTCCCAATCAGTTCCATGATCTGTCACCCCAAACCATACAGAAACCTACGCCATGCTTGGCAGTGGGTTAAAGGCAGTCAACGTTGTAGGCTTCACGCGGTGATCTTCCACGTACATACGATCGGAACTAGGAATACAGTGAAACTTGACTCATCAGACCAAATCACGTTTTTCCATGTCTCCTGTGTCCATTTTTAGTGGTCTTTGCATCATTGTTTGATGTTTCGTGGCGTTAACAAAGGTTTGGCTATTGCAGCCCTACCGTTGATATTATATTTGTGCAGTATACACCGGAGCACTGATTCAGGTACCCTTGCAATTGCATTAAATTCTGCAGTAATTTGCGACGCCATACTTACTGGTCACAATTCGACGAAGCGTTCTTCGATACCTTGTATCCAGCTTTAACTTTCGATCACAGCTGTTTTTGTCTGCAGATATTTTTGTCGGTCTTTGTGTCCCGAGATATAATCAAGGATACAGTCTCGATACATCCAGCAAATCGGTAACTAGGATCACGGACGCCCCCACTAGGCTCGCACAAACAATCATCTCTCTTTCGAAGTCCGTAATGTCTGATGTCTCACGCCACCAAAAAAACAAAATACGGATTTTTTGTTCAGCAGTACTTCCAACTTTTTTTCGACAGCGATTACGCTACGTGACTGATAATAAAATAAGGCGTTATCGTTCATTGCGCGTGTCAGGAATAGTTCAACTTATCTGTACAAAAATAGGGGTGTTCGAATTATTTTGTCCAATCCCTGTATGCTTATCCTCGTACTTTTTATGCGCCCATTTAATTGAGTGAATATTGATGTAGTTATCTCACTTTTTAAACGATTTTTTTTTAATAATTATTTTTAGAGGTCGAACTGTCTTCTTTACGTGAGACGTCATAATTCTTACATCGGAGAATAAAAATCGACTGAGACCAGACGCATCCATTACGATTTAGGTGAAACCTCTCAGAGTCTGTTAGGCCTCCATAGCTATTTTCTCTATTATCAAAGTTAGTTACGATTCTTTCACCTCGGTAATGCTTAGCAAGACGAGTTAAGATCAGGCGAATTAAGTTGAAACTCAAATAAAAAAATAGATTTTTTAGAATACCATTCTTCCATTCCGTCTTCTCTTTTGTCTGTCCAATTTACAAAATAAATACGCCAGTTTCAGAGTAATATGCATCCCTTTATTGATAGTAGATTAATTAGAAACAGTGTACTATTCTCCACTCGAAAATGAAATCTCTTATTTCTTTATTTCCATTAAAATGTCAATAATCTACTTTTAACAATGTGTTTTGAATTAGAGCACAAATGTAGTTGGTTTCAGTGATATTTCTTTTTCATTGTAAATAAAATGACTTTATTTATTACTAATTATATTTCAACAGTTCAACTGCATCAGATTCCTACAACGGGAAGAGATACTAATTTAATGTTGTATTCAACACAATTATATCTTTTCCGTGTGTCAGTGGAAGATTCAAGGATGTAGATTATATATATTGCTTTTTTCAATTTATGATTTTTTTTTTCACATTTTCTTATTTTGTTCTTCAGTTTTGTGCCGGGTTACATTATAATTAAAAAATATATATAAGTTTTATTTTCTTTTATTAGATGCTGCATTTTCTTGTATCTTGCATAAACAAATACACACTTTCTATTGTAACAAAAACTACAAAAAAATACCATAACGCCTTATTTCCAATTTCAGTAGCGTCAGCAGTAATTTCGATACAATAGTGAGACAACACTCTGATTATCTGTTTTTCTAAAAATCGTTAAAACATTGGTTAAAAGTTTTATTGAAATAAATCTAAGTTGGAATCAATAAATTAATGCAAAAGTAAAAACAGAATCAATTTTGTGGTTATTTAAATTAATCTTTAATATGTAAAGAAAATTGTCAGTATCTAGAATATTAATCAAAATCAGAAGTATTGATCATTAAGTGATTCATTACTATGAATAATGATTAAAATTCAGGAGTAATTGCTGATCAAACCTAATTTGTCGTTTATTATTCGCAGATTGAAAAATAGACGTGACGTCTTCATTGAAAATTATTTGATTCTCAAAACTACAGAAAAATTTAAACAAATATGAAATAAAGTTAAAATTCAAATACCATTACTGGAACAATTATTTCAGGACTTTTTATACTTTTTATTAGAATCATGTAATTTTTATTTTATTTTTAATAAAATACCTCCTTAAGCATTGAACTTCTTAGCTCCGTAGATCTCCTTAGACTACCAATTTCTTTTAAAGTGATTATTATGATGTGTTTGTGCGAATGAATGTGACAATATGTCACTTCATGAATCATCTGCAAGAATCAGATATGTTATAAAACAGAGCTGGCGCTAAGGGTTTTTAGCTTGGAGATCGAAAATTGATATGAAATATGTCTCTTTCTTTCTGGAAAGCATCTGTTGTTTTCCCAAATATTTCCCAAGTACTTCAGAATCAAATTCAAACATTAAGTCAACTTAAAAATACGATATTACAATTGTAAACTTTGAAATTTAATCAATACTAAAAAATAAACGAAAACATTCACTTATTTCGTAAGAGATTTCTTTCTTAGCATCTTAAAAGGGATAAATACTGTAGGTCCTTTGCCTTCTGAGTCTGTCTTCTGATGATAACATACATTTTTTTTCCTTCTCAGTAAGTTGGTGCAAAATCTTCTTATGTCTCTCATAGACTTCCATAGGTACGTTTGGAGTAACCAGTTATTTGAACTGTGACGTCACGTCACTTGGTTTGTGACGACATATTTCAACTATCTATTCCATACCTGCTTTTCTTCAGGAAACAAATGGTTACATTGAAAGATTCTTCATCACTTTTATGCATTTTCGAATCGGATGAAGATTTGCAATTTAGTATCATATTATAATAACACATTTACGAATTTGTGACGTTATTTTAGCAGTTATGATTGTTTTATTTTGATTATGTAATAATTTTCATTATGTTATACATTTCACGTCTTTTACCTATTTTTCAAAGTTTTAAAACAAAGTAAAAATCGAAAAGAAATTCATCTAATTTCCTTATCCTTTATCAGAAAAGGTTTAACAGCTCAAGTTTCATCAGTAGACAAAGAAGAAGACTAAGTTCGAAACATCAGTATTTTTAATTTTTTGTTTTCAGTTAATATTGTATCACAGCTTTGGAATACATTAATTTTTTTATGAAACCATATATGAAATTAAAATGACGATTTTTTTTTTACTATAATCTTATTTTAAAATGTGGATGAAACATATTTTTTTTCATTTATCGTTCGATAATAATTCGATAATAATTCATAATAAGAAAGGTACAATAAAAAAATAAAAATAAAGAGACTTTTACTAATTTTAAGTTATTGAATTTTATTTTGTAAACGTCTTGCCATTTAGTACTATGTCTTCACAATATTTCGTTGATTAGTTACAAGTCTAATCAGTTATACTAAAAATATTGCTATTACAAAAGTTTTGTTATAACATTGTTAATATTTTCAAAAAATTACTGTTCTAAATATATTTAAGTATAAGTAATGCAAAATTAAAATGAAAGTTTAGGTAATAAATCAATTTTCAGGATACAATTTTTTTTAATAATTAATACTAAAATGAAGTTTGATATAATAAAAATGAACTGTCAGTAATAATAATAAGTAATATAATAAGTTTATTTAACAGTAAGTAATTATTAACCAGTAATTACAAAATTAAAAAGAAGTTTACATAATCAATGATTTTTCATTGTAACATTTTTTTAATAATTAATACTAAAATAAAGTTTAAGCTTTTTTTCAAAAGTTAATCAATACGATATCTGAATTGTAAATCTTCGACGAAAATTCTCCTTAATATTGACTTCATCTTTCTTATTGTAAGATAGAATTTTTCGGTTTTTAAAAATACAATAATTCACATAGAAACATTTTCTAAAAATTTTCATTTATAAAAAACAAAACAAAAAAAATTACTTGAATGAATATAAGAGAATTTATTTTGCGTTGTTTATTTATCTTAATAAATAAAAATAATTTTTTTCTCGATTTTTGTAATTCATTTTTATCAATTTTTTATTCTGGAATAAATTCAAGACTTTTCATTTTTCCCATTCAATCTACATACTATGGAAACCCTTCATTAATCTTTTTCAGCAAGTATTAATATCTTCTAATCAAATAGAACTAATAAAAGTTCTTGAAGAGTTCTTGTTATCTATTCCATTCTTTCTATCGATAAATGAATCATTATTATTCCTTATATTAAGCCATTTTATTAAATCATTTTATAACACCTATCAATCATTTATCAAATCATCTATATAATCATCTGATTTACCTTTCTTTGTATAATAAATAATTTTTGTTGGTTTACTTATCATTTTCAGGTTGTTCTTTTCTCCCAAAATCTTGTTTACTTTTATTAAAAAGAACTTTTGCTTTCTTCTTTCTGTTAACAAATGAAAATTTTGAAAAAATGCTATTTTGTGATTAGAATTACAATTCACCGCTAAATTCTGATCAATCTATAATAAAGAGCAGTTGTGAATAGTGAAAATTCATGGGATTTGTTTGTTACAAAACCTTTACAATTGAGATATCTAAGAACAACTTATGAAAGAAAATTTAATATTTGTTTGATTTTTGATTAGTGAAAATACAAATAATCAATGTTTTAATAAATCTACTTTTTAAAATTATTTTTTTTATTATTGTATGTAGATGTATGCAATAATAATCACATTTATCTTTACTACAAAGAACAATAATTTTAGAAGAGATTGGACTAAATTTTTTCGGTTTCTGACATATACGCAGAAATATCTTCTGCCAGATCATTCAAAAGTATGAGAAGCTTCTCTTCATTCACAAAAGCACTTGAGATTTTTTATTTTTTTTTCAATTATCAAACATATTTAAATTATTTAATGCCAACTGTTCTAAGAACCCTGATTATTTGTTTCTTATATGTAATTTTCAATAGGCCTATTCAAATTATGTACTGACTATTGGATATTAAATGGATGCTGGACAATTCCTAAAATTTAATTTTTATTTATGGCCAAGAGAATAATTGTAAATTAAAACATCCAAAAATTTTATTCTGTCTTATTTAAATTACTATTTATCAACTAGAATAACTGGCCCATCTCTGCAGGCAGGTATTACCTTCCTGCAGAATAGGGGCCAGTACTCTCTTTAAAATACTCTTCCCCAACAGTAACTTAATGCTGGTCCATTCCACCTGGACGGTGTCGTCCCATATTCATATTATGGTGTTGACCAGCACCATTACCTTGTTGATGGCTCATTCCTGCTGGACCGTGTCCTCTATTCATATGTTGTTGGCCATTAGAACTAACTTGATGCTGGCCCATTCCACCTGGACGGTGTCCCATATTCAAATTGTGGTGTTGACCAACAGGATTAACCAGATGATGACCCCTTCCTGCTCCACCATGGCCCCCATGGCCCCCATGGCCCAGTCCAATACCATGGCCCCCATGGCCCCCATGGCCCAGTCCAATACCATGGCCCCCATGGCCCCCATGACCCATTCCTAATCGATGGTTTCTAAAATTATGTCTTCCCCTGTGGGCAACAGGACGGAATGGAAAATGGCCTCTCCCATGTGCATGGCCTCCCATCTTATTGACTCGCCGTTGCCCAGCAGGAAAATGTCCTTTCCTTAATGATCGCATTCTAAGCCTCCAATTGCGTAGGAATAAGCGACCGATTTGGGTCATGGGAATGTGTCTTAACTTCAAGGGTCGGTTGCCTGAACGTAAGCCTCCTACTCTATAAGTCAAATATCTTCTTATAGGTATATATCTACCATTAACTATTCGATATATTATATAAAAATAACCCTTTCTACCTTCTTTAATAGGATAATAAGTGAATCTGCCATTAATGATCTTTCCATTTTTGTCTATCATTTCTTTGGTTAGAGGGTTTTCACTCACATATTTTTTTCTAGCTGTGCGTTTTCCACGGAATGTTTCAAAAATTATATAATAATACCCATTTTCATCTTGTTGCATTGGCTGGACCATGGAATTATCATTCGTTTTCTTGCTTCCTGGTTTGAACCGCAAATAGTTCTTTCGAGGTACCAGCTTTCCGTTAACCTCTTCATAAATTATGTAGAAAATGCCATTTTCATCTTCTTTCATTGGTTGATCATTGACATCTTCATTAATGACATTCTGATTTTGATCGAGTTGCACTTCTTTTTCTGGCTTCTCAGATAAATATTTTCTTCTTGGTATTTGCTTACCATTGACAGTTTCCTCAATTATATAATAAAACCCATTCCCGTCTTGTTCCAATGGCTTATCGATGTCATCCATGTTATTTCCTTCCTCGTCAACCACATATTGTTTCTTCGGTACTCGTTTGCCATTTACAGTTTCATAAATTATATAGTAGTACCCTTTTTCGTCTTGTTTCATTGGCTCGTCATCTTCATCTTCCTTTATTCCTTGATCTTCATTTTCCATCGGCTGTTCTTCTGTTCCTTCTTCTGTTGGTTTCTCAGTTACATATTTTTTCTTAGGTACTCTTTTTCCATCAACCATTTCATAAATTATATAGTAATAACCATTTTCATCTTTCATCGGTTCTTCTTCTGTTCCTTCTTCTGTTGGTTCCTCTGTTACGTATTTCTTCTTAGGTACTCGTTTTCCATCAACCATTTCATAAATTATATAGTAATAACCATTTTCATCTTTCTTCGGCTCTTCTTCCGTTCCGTCTTCTGTTGGTTCCTCGCTTATGTACTCCTTCTTAGGTACTTGCTTTCCATCGACCATTTCGTAGGTAATGTAGTAGTAACCGTTTTCATCTTTCTGTGGTTCATCTTCCGTTCCTTCTTCTATTGATTCATCATTTAGGTATTCCTTCTTAGGAACTTGCTTTCCATCGACCATTTCATAGGTAATGTAGTAGTAACCATTTTCATCTTTTTGTGGCTCATCTTCTTCTTCTTCTGTTGATTCCTCAGTTATATACTTCTTCTTAGCTACTGACTTTCCATCAACCATTTCATAAATTATATTGTAATATCCATTTTCATCTTTCTGTGGCTCATCTTCCGATTCTTCTGTAACTATATTTTCAGAGTTCTCATTCAGATATGTTTTCTTTTGTACTGGTTTCCCATCAATAATTTCGTTTGTGATATAGTAATATCCATTTTCATCTTTCATTGGCTGACCGTTGATTTTTACTCTCCTTACATTTCCATCATCTGTTGTTTTCTGTTGAGAGTTTGCATATGTTTTCTTTGGTACTGGCTTTCCATCAATAACTTCATAAACTACGACATCATTTCCATCTTCTTCTTCCATATCTGGATTGCCTTGTTGGTATTTGATATATTGTTTTGTGGGTACATTTCGCTCAATAGCTAGAAAAGAAAGAAAGATAACGATATGTTAATTTCTGGTTTTAGATATGTTAATACAAATTGAAAAATAATATTTCTACCAATAGAACTTTAAATTGTAATCATAAGTGCAAGCTTAATTCTTCACAATATCTTGCCTGCTTTAAATGGAAAAGGAGGAAATCTGCTCCAATAATTGAAAAACATCTTCTGACACTAAGTCAGAAAAAAATGTAGTACAACAAGCTCAGAACCAACTTGATTTTCGGATAGTTCATCCACCATTAACCGAGACTAGGTTCGTAAATAGATACTTTCCTAATGCTTGAATGGAACTAATCAGAAGATCGCTTTACTTATGATGATGTCAAACTGTCTTCCGTACTATAATTACACAAAGTGGTACGGGATCGAAACATTTATCAGATTCTGAAGATCAGTTGAAACAATTTGAATCAGGGATACTATTGATATTATTTCCGGCGTATATTCTATTGCCTTTCAATTAAAGCTGTAAACTTCTTTTTCAGATTGCCCTTAGTATCATTTACTAATAAAAAGAAAACTGATTTTAATTGAAAACAGTGAACATAAAAATTTCTAAATGCAGTGAGTTTATAGTCATCAAAAATAGTTTTGTTTTTCCACTGGTACAAGTGAACCAAAAAAAGATAAAAACACAACTTGTAAATAAACATAAAATAAAATAGTTTAACGAAATTAACCATTTATTCCCGGCTTGATGTTAATTTGGAGGATAACAGAAATCTTCCGAAGCAAATCTACCACAAGCAGTGTATATTGATTTTGCGCGTTGGTGATGAGGGAAGTTCCAATTTCCAGGTTTTAAGTTAGGATTTTTTGCTTCCCCTTTTTCTATTAATTTGACTCACGTTAATTCTTTGTTTAAATAAACCAGGTTGAGTTTACCATGACTGTTTTTTGTATTCAAATTCCTTTGTGCCTGATAGATTATCAGGACAAGATTTGAAATGATACTTGTTTTGTTTCTATTATTAAATGTATTTTCTTTTGAAGGGAAGCCACAGCCAGAAGCGGATGTGGATACCATTATTACTTTTGCACTATCTGAGCTTTTCAGCTGGTGACTGGGTTTGGCTGATGAGTCCCTCAAAAGGACGAAACTGTCCGTCCCAAACTCTCACCGAGGAATGCTAAGATATTTTTTTTATTTCTGTGTCTTTTTCCCACCCTTTTCTGTTAATTTGAGGCACGTTAATTCTTTGTTTAAAGGATTTTTTCTTTGATAAATATATTAACACAGGGGATATATCGACCCAACGTACAGCATTTCTTATCAATCTGCTCATGTTTTTGAAATCAGTGATTCCAATCTATCTCCATTATCAACTATCGTCTTTTACTCCTAAACAGCCCTAACTTTTTTTCCTGGAACGTTACTCTTCCCGATCATCCTGGAACTTTACTCTTAATTTCCTTTAAATATCAACCTAGTTCATATCTTTATAATCTTTCAACAATTTTGAAGTATGTAACTAATATTCTGATTTTCAATTTCTTTTTTTTCTTCCTTCCGCTTAAATAAAACTCAAGATGTCAACAGTGGCTTTGCCAAAGATTTCAACATTGGGAAGACTGTGATTATCTTTAATCTTTAAGAAAATGTTTAGGATGAATTTATTGCTTTCTCAGATTGTATTAAAGATAAAACTTTTCTAAATTAATTTTTTTTAATGCTGTATTTTTAATTACATTGTTAAACAATAATTTACCTAAAATATATAAGTAGAAACATAACAAGAAATTAGCTTCGTTTTGTATCAAAGGAAACTATCCTTTAAATAGTGTACATTTTATTCTAAAATAGCATTTCATTAGTATTTTTCTTGGCTATTTTCCGAAATATAA
Source organism: Thereuonema tuberculata (assembly GCA_023159025.1). Lineage (NCBI taxonomy): Eukaryota > Metazoa > Arthropoda > Chilopoda > Scutigeromorpha > Scutigeridae > Thereuonema > Thereuonema tuberculata. The sequence continues at coordinate 28,131,616 of JAFIDM010005346.1, read as the reverse complement.
GGATTTTAAAATTAAGAGGGGATTGAGGTTATAATATATTTACTTCATTCATTGCATTAAGAAAGTTTGATAATCTACATGTAATACAATGAATCAATTCAACCTTCCAAATTAAAAATTGAAATGAAGTGAAGAAATTATAAATTAGATAGCTGCAAAGATAAAAGTATTTGTAAATAAGAGCGTTTTTTGTGGATATAGTGAATCAAAAATGACACTTTTCTATAATCCGGCCTACTGGGCGCCACATTAGGCCGGATTTGAGAGGTTTCACTATATATATTGAAAAAAAAAATGATATTTTAAGTTAATTTCATTGATCGCTGTAGTTTGAACGCCAAGACAATTCTCTGCCTTTCTGACAGTATTTTTCTATTATTTCTGGAATACTCCAGAAAAATATCTTGATTCAAGGATTGCTTATTGCACTCATTATTTCAATTAATACCCACTGCCTTTATCATCAATGAATTCTATTTAAGAAAAATATTTAGAAGTCACTAAGAATAGATGTATGAACTATAGTAATAATTCTTTCAAAACTTTAGTAGGAAATAGTGCGATTAGATTAGTTTGTGGTAACTGTAGGTGGTAGGGAGACCAATCGTCCTTAGTTCTATTGTACGATTCCCCCACAAAGAAGGACAGACGGAGATAGCAAATGATAGAAAAATGATGTAAGGAAATCGGGAGAACCCCATGAAAACCTTTCTATCTAGCATGGATTACACCACAATCACGAAAATTACGTGAGAAACGATCCCTCGTAATTACAGGTGATAGCCCAACCTCTTAACAACAATGGCAATTGCGCGGGCGTAATATTATGAACAAATTCATTGAAATTGTCATAGTAATTTACGCCTATATTTAATTAGGAATTTTGAAAAGAAAACTAATAAATTGTAGAGAAAAGAATTGAAGTTTAATGTGCTATGCTAGATCGTGTACAGATTTAGTATTTCGATTTTTTTTTTTACATAAGATAAGTTTTAAAGCAAAATTTAACATCCATAATAATTCATAAGTAAAAATCACAACTGGACAGTAAATGTGCCTTTGCACATTGAACCAATGTCAACGGGAATCCTGAACAGCTGATGATTCCTAATGAGAATGAAACAGCCGTTCAGGATCCCAGTTGATATTGGCTCAATGTGCGAAGGCGTATTTACTGTCCAGTTGTGATATTTTTTTCTCTATTTAAGATATATTTTACTTAAAATGATTTCCTATTGATCTTACAAGCTTCCATAATTAGTCGTGTCTGTCCACTACTTACTTTCATCTTCAGAGACGTGAGATGGTTGATCTGGAACAGGATTTCGGTTGGCTTCGGATTGGTTAAGAGCTGCCAAAAGCAAGAGCAGCAGATAACCCAAGTGACCCATGGCTTCGGTTGCTAGGAGGACGACAAGAAGCATTTATATACTGTTTCGTAAAATAATTATTAACACCTGGTGAAGCAATTAATGTCTTGCAAAAAGTTCCGATGATGAAATATAGAATCAGATGGTCTAAATCTGTGAGTTCTGCCCTTTTCTAATAAAAATTTAATTGCGCAGATATTCTAAGTGTATTTTTTTTTATTTTATCAAACCTTTTCCTACAGTTGTTATATGCAATTATGTTTATTTTAATTCTATCTTTTCTTTATTCTTTCTTTAACCTAAAGAAAAAAATGAAAGAATATTTTATTTGAACCTCCTATTGGGATTTGAAGATTGTCATCATCTAAATCGCATTTGTATTAAATAATCTTTGTTATAGCTGATTTTATATTCTGAATTCGTTTATTTTTTCTTCCATACTATAGTTTTAAATTGCATTGTTTTTTAAATCTCGTCACTTTTATTGTAAATCATTGAAAACTAAACTTCGAAATATTAAAATATATAATTCAAACAAATCGTTTTTTGAATTGAATACTTTATTCAATGAGTGTTTTCATTTGAAACTTGAGAGAATTTTTTTTTCCCAAGATTTCTAGTATCATGGCCCTCACCTTAGTCAAACTGAACTCTACTTGAAGTTTTCATCGCAAATTTCTTATGACGCTCTTTTGACTGTCATCTCAACTTATTGCGATTGAACCCAATTAACTTATTTACTCTAATTTCGTGCAACCCTATCAAGAAAGTTCTAATTGATTATTGGGAATTTAGAAAAATGATAATATAAAATATGTCTATTCATAATTTTGTAATAAACCGAAAATCAAGCTGCCCGGTCCGGTACAATCAATCAAATATTTGTATTATAAAAATTGATACTAATGTTGATTGGCGCGAAAACTCATTTATTGAAGCGCCAAGTTGTAATCCAACCGTCAGGTAGAATCTCAAATAATGCTCGCATTGGGTTCATTAAATATGTTTGAACCTTCATTTTCCAGTATAGGAACCGTGCAGTGACTGGTGCTGCCAGTGGCGGCACTTTTAGAAACTTTGAAAGGAATCATTTTCAAAGTGAATTGCATACACGTGCTGCCAAGAAATCTAAATAATTGTCAAAATTAATTAATTGCTCCATTATTGGATGCAGTCGTATTTTGTATGAATATGGAAAATATTCACTTTTATTCCTTCCCAGAAGATAGTATGAACAATGGAAAAAGAACCAGTGGATTTCTGAAGTGCGACGAATCCTAAGTTTCTTCTTCAGGTTAATTTCTGAAGAAAAAAATAGCAATTATTTTCGAAATATTGTTAGTAAAGATGTTTATGGAAATTAATATTTTGAAATTACCATTTACATTATTCAAAAGATTGATGTAAGTATTAATGCTAAGTTTGTTTTGAAATGTCGAGATTTCGAAGTAAAAATTGAAAAGGATAACATAAAATTCACTATCTTTGCATAAATTAATATAATTACGCTCACTTGTAATATATTATAATTTATTATACGTGATAAAATTATGTTGCATTATTTATCGTTCCTAAGTCAAATAAGCAAATAAGAAATTAAAATAACCTATCAACAATTAACTGCAGTGTTTAGATGGAAGGTTCTTAAAAACGCCGTGAAAGGAAGAAATATTAAAATAGCTCGATATATTACATAATTTATAGCAAAGCTGGCAAATGGAAAAAAAAAATGATTCGTTACGTTTTTCGTTTCAAAAAGGAACTGATCTCGTTTTTCGTTACTCTAAAATGTAAATTTTGTTTTCCTTTATGTTTAAGTTATAATGAAATAAGTAGACAGACTATTATAATTTTTATTAGATATAATTTATGTAATATAAAAAAAAATTATATTAAATATTTTATATCTATAAATTACATGTCAAAAGTAAAAATAATTTATTATTATAAAAACATCATTACTAGGCACAAGTTATATTTTACGAAGATACTTGGACAATAAAAACATATGGAATAATATTAATAAAAGGAAACAAATATTATTAAAAAATAATATATTATATCCTAAACAAAAATTTATATATAATATAATAATAAATACTATATACAAACAAACCATACTTCTTCCTTAAATCTTCTCTTTTATAATAAATATTATTAAACATCATAACACCAGAAAATAAATGTCAAACTACATTTATTAACTGAAAAAACGAATTTTCAAGGAGATAAAAAATTAACCGTCTCCTCTTTTTCAAGCCTTTTTTACAATAATAATAAATTGACGAGATTCTATTACAACAATGACCTTAAAATATTGACATTAACAGTTAAAAAACGTCAATACAATAATAATAAAAGATCATAATCTACAATATAACAATCACACATTATTAATAATCACAAATTCTTATCAAACGAATACAAAAAATTAGATGGATAATAGAAAGCCTATTAACACTTTAATTTTTCGATTATTACCTTTTTGTTAGAGGTTACCAATTT
>JAFIDM010005346.1:28106831-28118664 GCA_023159025.1 Thereuonema tuberculata | reverse complement strand
GGATTTGGTTTTCATTTGATAAGAATGTATTAATGTAAGACAATGAAATTAGATTGGATTTCTTTTTAGTTGATTTAGGAATTTCAATAAATTGCAAAATTTCAAATTTATTAACCAACGTGGCTAATATTTTGGAAGGAGTTTAATATATTTGGCGCAGTCATAAAAAAAAAGGAAAAGTAGCTTAACATAATTTCCTTATCCTAAGTAAAATTTGCCTTTTATTTATTTATTTTTTTTAATTGCGCATTTTAAGTTTGCAATTCATAGTTTATAACTGATCGCATTATATATTTTCATTTCTCAAACATGGAAAATTTTTATGAAATTGATCAGTGTTATTCAGAGCCAAAACAAAAGTTTGATATTAATGAAATCACTATATATTATTTCTCAAAGGTGTTTTTGTGTCGGTATGCCATATCTCCCTTAATACTTCATCAAAATCAATGATTGAGACATCATTTTGAAGATTACGTTCCCCGCTACTGACGAAAAATAAACAAATTGTTTAAAGTTAATGCTTTCGTTAAAAACTTAATTTTAAAAACCTTTTTATAAAAATGGAGAAACGCTTTAACAGAAGCGGCTTATTTTTCGAAACCGAAACACTGCAGCGTCGTAATTCAAATATATCCTTTTTTGAATAAAAATGCATTTTAAAATTATTTTCCATCGTTTATTTAATAAGAACACATAAAAAAATTTTTATTTTAATAAAAATTACGATTTATTAGAATAAAAAAACAAAAATTTGTCAATTTCTCATATATTATTTTTTAAAGGTGTTTTTTTTTTTGTTTGTTTGTTTAGTTCCCTTAATACTTCATCAAAATCAAATGATTGAGATATCATTTTGAAGATTACGTTCACCGTTAAAGACAAAAAAATAAACAAATTCTTTAAAATTGATGGTTTCGCTAAAAAACTTTATTTAAAAATCTTTTTATAAAAATGTAAAAGGCAATCTGTTCAAAAAAAATGTAGAAGGCAATCTGTTCAGTAATTTATTTCTACATTACCATTCGGTGTCTGAATTATGCGAATTATTACAATATACCATGTAAATATTCCAGTATTCTAATATAGCGAATTATTTCAATATACCATACGAATTATTCGCAAGGGTCAACCTTTTTATAAAAATGGAAAAGGCGCCAGCTATTGACAATATGTTAACTAACGTACGACAGCTGTTGGATTTGTTTATTATTTCTCAAAGGTGGTTTTTTTGGTGCGAATTATTCGCACTGGTCAACTAGTATAATAAAATTTCGCTAAATTTATACAAAAATTCCAAACTGTAAACTTAGTGTATAATGGATCGATTCGTAGTTGGCAAATGCTTCTACTGAAGCTTTAAATTATCATTCACTAAACCATTGGTGTATCGGGGGTGGGAGGTTAGTAGAAGTTGTAACCCCCAATTGCATTGGATAATAAATAAAAAGAAAAATATTTGACTGTTTCAAAGTCCATTGTTTTTAACACCCCCCCCCCAAAAAAAAAAAAAAGTTCAGAATAAGAACATGACATAAGACCACAACCTTCGCATTCAGTCATTCGTCTCTGCCCTAAAACTATATGGATAGAATTTATCAGGGACCTTTGGGTAATAAAATTTTATTTTTCTCCTATTTCCTAATTTCTCTTTAAATAGTAGGATTCTTAGGATGTAACTTGGATGTAGTAAATAGCATATATATGCTATATACATAGTTTGCTATCCTATATTGCTGAAATAAAATTGAGTACAAGCCAATAGTTCGTAGTCGAGAAAGGTTCATTCCTAAATCGTAAGTCTGGTGTAATTTAAGTAATTTTCACTTAAAAGATGCCCATATACACAAAGCAAGTCATTATTTAATTTTTATGCAAAACAGTGGAAAATTATGGTACTCTAGTTTCAAAATCGTATATGTAAAATTTAAAATTTTTAAGTGAAAATATCTTGAGGTCAATATTTGTAATAGGAAGCTTAGTTTTAAAGTTGAGGGTAAAAATTTTAACGTGAATTCAGTTACGGATGAATTTTAAAAAGCTAACACTTATTACAACTTTTTATTTTTTTTTTAAAAAAAAAAGCTGAAATCTTTAATGTTAACAGGATTTCATCAGTGATTAAAGAGATCTAGTTTCTTCTATTACATGTTTTTTTTTAAAATAACTAAATTTTTTTAAAAACTTTTTTAAGTGTTAGTTTCTATAAATTCATCCATAAATTTCAAAGTCTTTGATATAAAATCTAAATATTTAAAACTTTGATAATTTCACTTTAAATGGACATTTTTTAAATTGTATTAGGTGGTTGGCAAATGGGAGATTCTGCTCCATACCAACGCATCTGAAGAGGCCCGAGGTTGTTGCAGGTGCGTTAAGTCCACTTACACAGAGGAAGACGGAGTCATCACAGCAGCAAGAAGAGGCATTGCCAAAGACGGGTAAAAGGAACTTAGTTTTTATGTCTTAGAAATAAAATTCGGTAAAAGTTGACAATACGGTGCGGGCCTTTGACGAACTTTTTTTTCGACGTCGTGATGTCACTTGTGATGTCACGACTATATTAAACATGGCGGATTTCGTAGAATGGATTAAGATATTAAAAATGGCGGACTTTCTAAAATGGCCCACCTATGGGGTTGAAGATATTAAAAATGGGGGACTTGCTAGAAGGGTGCTCCTCTGAAATTCACATAATGTGGCTTACCTTGAATTTGTTGAGGCCACATCAATCGTATTTAGGCCTAATCGTAGTTAGGCTTATGCATCGTCGTTTAATGTATTTCTGTTAGGTGATGGTGCCGTATCATCATCGAAAATCAGAGAAAACGGTTCTCCCTGGCGTAATAAAGCTGTTGATGAATCATCAGCATCTTACATCCATGTCTTAGCCATCCAAGATTAATGAAATTCATTTATCCACAGACAAGAAGCGAGACCCATTTGAATTTCGCTCTGGTGGGAAAGGAAGTAAAAAAACAAGGCCGACCAAACCACGTGATGTACACGTAGTGTATCACTCCGCGATGACGCAAGTGAAAAGCGAATGCAAAGCACATATCCTTACGACGCATCTGATTGACCCGCACCGTGTATGTCCTTTTAGCCTAAAATTCTACTAAGAGTACAGTAAATTGAGCATTTTTGAAATTACCAATAGTAATGGCAAAAAAAAAAAATTAAGATCTGAAATTAGAATATTTAACTGTATTGGCATCAGATCAAATGACTGGGAAGGGAAGCAGGAAAGTATCAAATAAAAAGTAGTTTAAGAATATTAACATATCATTGAATGAAAGCTGTTTAATCGATTTCTAAAAGATTTCGAGGATTGAATCTGTTCCACTGGTTGGGCTACTCAAAAAGCAGCATATTTCTTGTAGATTTTCTTTCCCATTTTCTAGTAGGTATTAAAACGATGTCAAGTTGGCATTTGTGTAACTACCACTGTTTTGAAGCTTATTACTAATTGCAGATCCTAAAAAACTTTTAGAATAAAAAACAAAAGTGTAGGTTTTTATGAATGGCAAATATCAAACATCTGAATTTCTTAATAGTATTTAAGGTTAATTGCTGAATATCAATCTTCTAAAAGATAAGAACGTGATATCTGACCAGCTGATGAACAGTCAGCTTAGTTTTGAGATTGGCATGCTTGAGAATTGCTGATATGCTTAACTTATTGTAATTCTGAAAAATTTCAGCTTTTTTAATGAAAATTTTATGGAAAACAGTAAAATTAATTTTTAGCTTAAATTTTTGTACTTTAATGTGGCTGCAGTATTGACTGGAGAATTCTTAAATACTGTGGAGGCCCAATCCACTGACATATTTCTTGTTACGAAGTCGGAAAAAAAATTTAAAAGAGAACTATTTAATAAAAAGATCTTTATTTCATTGTGGGGCTTCTCCAAAAGACAGGAATGAAAATTGAGGTGGAGAGAGAACGACATATTATATCAAAATTTCTTCATACGAGCTGCACATTCCTTTGATTTCTGGGGCATTTGTGTCCATACCTGTAATAGTGTATGAAAAGCTTCGTAAAGTTAGTGGAATTTGCTTGATATCAACAAAAGATTCGTTTTTTGCTGGTCAAATGCGATTTTGTAGTGTCTAGAATTGTAGACTGGTCACTCTAGCAATTAAATCTTGATATTAATATCTTTTATTATAAAAAATTTCAATTGGATTAAATTTTCTAATTTTTCAAATTTTAGAAAAGTTTTAAAAGCTACAACTGGACTTAAACCCGTATCCGAATCACTGTATACCCACTATGTGAAAGGTGAGTTCTAACCAGTTTTTAATATAACTTAACCAGTTTTTAATATAACTTAAAAATTTTTGTAGTGAAAAGAAGTCTTATCACTATTTGTGATAAATTTCCAAACATTTTTTAAAGATTATTTCTTTATCCCTAACTGAAAAAAATTACAATTAAAGACAACTACAAAGGAACTCTAAATAAAAAAAGGGTGATTTAAGTGTTAAATATACAGGTTTAAATTAAAGTGTAATTTCCGTTTTATACGATTATCTTAAGTTTAAAAAAAAAAACTTATTTCAATAAATTGAAAGGCTACATCTGTACCGCAACAGGCCAAACTGGGCCTTGGTTCCGTGGGAGATTTAGGCTCCCAGCGATTCTCGACCAACGGGACTAGTTGAGGTCGGATGGTCAGCACCCGATGCCCGCACGCCTTTAGCCCCCGATTAAAAAACCCGGCACTCAAGTTGACTGAGGGCTGGGTGACTCTAGGGTCCGTCTGGAAGAGATAAGTGGGGAAAAAAAAAACTCCGACCACCGACTTCAACCTGGGTTAGTCTGCAGTCCAGCTCCTAAACCAGTGGACTACAAGCCCCCCCCCCCCCCCAACAATATTTTACATAGGAAAAAAAATGGGATCTTCAAAAGATTCACTAAATTGAAGTTTGGATTTCTGGTATTCCTCTTTACTTTCATACGGCAGATGGAGGTGATTAAGCACTCGGAAGAGTGAGAAATTTCTTCCTATGGAACATAAGTTTTGCGAACCTAAAAGTTCTCATTGTTTATTTAAAAAACTAAATATTTCGATTCACCAGAAGACATTCAATTCACCAGAAGACATATCTTCTCCTTCAAAAGATACAGAACTGATAGTTTTAGAAATCGAAAAGGCAGGCTTCAGAAGTAATAACTACATAGTAATAGTATTGAAGCTAGTTTTCATTAATTTATTGCAGTGATCACTGGAGAAATGCCTCAATTTTTTCAGAAATCCATTTAGATGAGCTATTTTAATCAAAAGTTCAATTTTAAATTGCATATGTAATTGGTAACAATTAACTACCGTTAAATTAAAGTGATTTAATTTATAAAAATTCTTTTCAGTTAACGATGACTGGGTTGAAACTGGATCTAAGGTTGCAATTTATTCTGAGGAAGCAGACTGTTTGGGATTTTTCGCCTGTCAACCTATTGAGGAAAATTTGTTGAGTAAGTGTAAAATCACAGCAAATCTTTGAATATTAACATTTTATTTTAAATTGAAGAAAAAAATAGTTTTTAATAATATCATGGGGAATTTAAGAAGTTTAAGTGCGCGGTGCAAAATTATTTTAAAAACTAAAAAATGACAGTGAACAGGAAGCTGTACCGCTACTGGCCCTGCAGGCTCGAAGAGTGATCGGGAGATTAAGGCTTAACCTCCCAACGGATCTCAACCAATATAACTTTTTGAAATCGGATGCTCAGCTCGACTGCCGCCCGCTTTTAAACCCGAGTAGGAAACCAGGTAGCCATTCGACGGGTCTGGATGAACCCAAGGTCCATCTTGAGGAGGGAAGTATCAGTGGAAGAAAATCGCTGACCACTGCTGGGGAATTTACCCCTAACTACTTCAATCCCGCAGTCAGGACCTAAACCACTGACTATCTGATCCACTTAAATAGGAACTACTGAACTAAAACTGAATTATAATAGCAGCATGTTTTATAAAATTTCAAGACTTAACCGCTGAACTATATTTTTTTTTTAACTTAAAAATCTTGAAAATAGTGATACCGTCCGTGGCTGCGTACGTTGAGCAATTGAATTTTTGGAACAATTCGCACGCGCATTGCAGAAGTATGGGATGGACAATGCTGTCCGCAATGAGATTTCGCCCGCGCGTTGCCAAGCAACAGACTTATTGCTTAAGTCATTTCTGTCATTTCTGTCCGCGACAATGTAATTTCGCAAATTCGTTACTAGGCAACAAATTTCCTAATGTTACAAATAGGATTTCAATGCATGTAATTTTTAAATTTTAAATTAAAAAATGTTAACCTGCAGAAAAAATGTTGCAAAAGTGTTGGAAAAAAAAAAGGAAATCTCCCAGAAATACGAATTTATTTTAGAACATGATCCTTTAAATATTTTTATTTTTCGTTGTAAGTTTTAGTTATACTTAAAAAAAATGCTTTTCCGTGACATACGAGGCATTCCGAGCCAAGTCTACTCGTCGCTAAGTTTCCCATTCTAGTGTTATTAAAAGAAAAAAATTCCATTAGAAATGAAATTTTTAAATTTTAGAAAGCTTTTACCTGTTCTATTTTCGTTAAAAAAATAAATAAGAAAATTAGCAATCCACAATTACATTGAAGTATTTATTCAACAGCACTTTTCAACCGTCGTTGGAATTCGAAATGTCCTTGTTTGATCTAAGCAAAATTTCAATCTTTATAGATAAACGCAATTAGTCTGAAACTCCCAGATAAGAAACTTATCTGTAATGAAATTGCTTCCGTTATTTTGGAAATGAAACCATTGAAAATTAAACAAGAAATTTGATGAATGCTGATAAGTTTTAAATAAGAATAAATGTAGAAATAATACTTTAAATAAGAATAAATGTAGAAATATATAATACAAGCACTTTACTTTACTTTACACAAAGTACAAATTATTTTATGTAATGACATTTTAAGATATTGATGATTATTTTTATTTCTAGATAATGCCGTTTTCATGTGCCGAGCTAATGATGTTGAGAAGTCAGCAGGATTTAAGACTTGGCTTAAAAATAACGGAGTTAACTTTGACAGGTTTATTCAAATTGATCACACCGAATGCAAAGGAGATCCATAATTTGAAAACTTAAAATAAGTGTTAGTATTAAGTTGTTTGAAAATGTTACTTTTGAAATTTATGTAGACTAATAGAAGTAAAAAGCATCCTGGATTGTAAGAAACTTATGAAAACTTTGTTAAAATATTGTTCTATTAAAATAAGTGTACTATTTTGTTCAAATATTGTACTTTTTGAGCTTAAACAGTAATAAAATTGTTTCAAGCTGTAAAATATTTTGTTAATCTAAAAAAAAAAATCCGTTTGCATGAAAGATTTTTTTACATTGCATTTAAAATCTTTAAAAGAATAGATTTCCCCCCCCCCCCATATACGCCCCTAATTAAAAGTAACTTAAAATTAAAAATTTGTATAAAGCTTCGACGATAATAGGAACCTATAAAAATTTTCGAAATTAACTTTTACTTGAATCGTGAGCATTTCACAGAATTGTCTAAAAGCCACAGCAAATAGTTGATAAGAGTGGAAATGACCAAAGCTGTAATGGAAAGTTCCAGCTGTTAACATTGACCCACAAAACGAATCTACGAAAAGGAAGACCTAAATAGAGGATTTGAAAGGGAGTGTTATTAAGATCGTAATGGAGATAATGAAACACTAACGATAAAAAATACTGGATAGCTGTTTATAAGATAGGAAATATTTTGAGGTTAATAATCCTGGACTAGGCAAAATAGAAACTTTAAACTTTTTGTAATGCTAATTGACAAGGTTTACTCCAAAATTTCATAGTAACTAAAGGGCCTTTTTTGTGAAACTATAAAATTACACTTAATACAAAATTAATTTTTCTCCCAAAATTAATTTTTCTCCCAATTGATAACTACACCCCCTAAACCTTAAAATATTTTTCTTCAAAGATTTAAATTTTTTAATGCTTTAGATGCGAGTTTATTATTCGGGCACTATAAATGAGTGATAATTGTTAGTGAAAGCAGGCCCTTATTAATCATAAGAAATTTATAATCTCAATTTCATGTAGGAAAATGATACGTAACTTTAATGATAGTTTGTATACTTCTCTCATAAAAATAAAATCTGAAAATTATATAACACTACTAAGTGTTAAATAACTATAAATAAAAAGATCATTGTTAATGCATTATGAAAGCTAAGGTCAGGATTTATGACTCGTTTAATTGGATATACAGTAGACTTCTTCCAGTTTTTTTTAATGTTTTCATTTTGTATGTAACCCTATTTTTGACCTTTAATTTTTGGTTGAACAGACTCAGTTCTTAAATCGTTTTTAGGCGTTTTTAAGTCAATGCTGGCCCTCATAAATATATATTGTCATTGCATATTTTATTATTTTTTTTTAGTAGCAACCTGTAATTTTTCATGAACCACGGGTTCATTTAGGAAGGGTTAATTATGAACTTCCAATATGAAGTGAAAATTGGAGGGTATTTTGGGTGTTATAGCCACTTTTTTCTCAAAATCTAGAAGAAATCGATAGAAAAATGTTAAGTTATTTTTAGTTTGATTTTGGTTGGATAATAATCACCAAATTTAATTGACTTTTGATTTTTCTTATCTGAGTTTTCCCTGTTCTTTCATATTTAGTTGGTAATTTGGCATTTTAAAATTTAAAAACCACTAGTACAAAGTATTGTTTTAAAAGCATTTAAATTCCTTTTATATCCAATTATTCTTATCAGCATTTTTCGCCCAAAATATATTTTAATGCTGTCTACAAATTTACAAATCCGGTGGCGTAAATTTTAATAAAAATGCAGCTAATCTCTATTATCTCGTTCTTTAAGATAACAAAAGGGATGTAATGGGGATTAAAAAGGAATAAAATTATATCAGATAAAAGAATAGCATTTACGCCATTGAAAATTGAGAATTTCCCCCTGAATAGTATGGGCCCTGCTATTAATAATTTTGTAATACCTTAAGTCTGTGGACCTTAGAAATTAGTGGTCTAACAATAATATTTTGAAATAATAGTTATAAAATTGAGTGCATTACTGATCTTGTTTCAATCAAATAGAACCATAGAACCAGAGTTTTGTTTTGTAATATACAATAATTGCAAATTTCATACTCAAAATCATACTCAAACGCTTAAAGAAATTTTATTTGTCATTATTTAAAACAAAATCTACATTCCCAAGATTCATCTCGTTTCGAAGACATTCAGTGTTGGCAGTTGGTGTGGTCGACATCATAGTAGGTGTCAAATGCAGCTCCTTTGTCACTCAACCACTTCTTAAAGTTTTCTTTCTTTGTAGTTTCATCGTGAGATCGACACATAAATACTCCCATTTCTGAAATAAAGAAAATCCATTCTTACAACATAACCAATACAATATACACATTAACTCGCCTAATATTGATTGAGGTGCTTCATTCCATTCGAGCAAGCATCGAATTATTAGTATGAAAAATGTATCCTTTACAGAACTGCATTATATTCGGACAATGATAAACCCTAATCTATTCTAAAAAAGTATAACTTTATTTAGATTTGCTATAATGAAATACTTATATCATTTTTTCAACAGAAATTCAAAAGAAATTCAACAGAAATCAAATATATATATATATATATACAGTCGGACCTCTATTTAACGAAGTCGCTAAATCCCGAAAAAAAGTTCGTTATATGGAAAATTCGTTAAATAGAGATTCACCTTTAAAATTACTTTAAACTACATAAAACAGATTTAAAATACATAAACAATAAATATTATTAAAAAAGTAATAATTTTAATGAAATAAAGCATACATTACCACATGAGAACTTAAATCTTACTAATAAAAGTCTGTTAATTTTGTCTGAGTTTTTTTTTTTTTGAAAAAGTGTTTTCGCTCATAGTACGTCTCGCATCTTTGCAATGCACCAAAAACACCTTCAGGCGTATTTTCTTCAAATTGTAATCCGCGTCGGATTGTTTCAAATGATTTTAGCATTTCATCATACGAAGGTTTTTTTTTATTTTTGCATCATGATCATTTCCATTTTCATCATCTTCATCTTCATCGCAATTCATAGCTGTATTGTTTTTATTTTCACACTGTCCAAAATATCCAATTCAGTTAGTGTTTCCGAGGTCTCAACTTCAAAATCAAGTGAAAGATAATCATCAATCAGCACATCATCGTTAATTTCTTCTTTTTCCCTCAGCTGTATCCACATTTCTTTCATTTCCTCGAAGGGAATATTAATAATAAAAACATTTCAAGGAAAAAAAAAATTGATATCACGAAAAAGTTCGTTAAATAGAAAATGCACTTCGCTATTTGGAGGTTATTTTACGAAGAAATTAGCAAAATGTTCTTGGTTCCAAAGAAAAGTTCGCAAAATAGAGAAATTCGCAAAATAGAGGTTCGTTAAATAGAGGTCCGACTGTATATAGAAAACAGTAAACGTGTAAAAAAGCAGTTAGAATTCCAGAAGGAATTAGCAGACAATTGGACACACCTTGTGTACCATCTTGTTTATCATTCTACTAATGTCAATGTGAAATTAACGTGTAGTTTTAAAAGAGAACCAAATATAGATTCCAAATATTTATAATGACACTTTTTTTTTATTTTATCTATAAAAAATAACTATGAAATGATTACTCTAAAGATTCATATTTGTAACAACAATTTGTTAATAACAAAAATCTCCACTTTTAATTCAGAACGATAGGATACATATTGTTCAGAATAATGTGTGTGTATGTAATACAGTATTTTTCTCAAGATGTCAGCCTTACCGACCAATAATGAGAACCTTCATCATAGCCTTATTCAGCAATTTTAATACCACGTAGATATAAGATGCTAATTTTATAAATTATACTTACTATGGAATGAGTTGTCCTTTGGCATACAACCGAAAATCCCCATACAGTCATTGTCCTCCATATAGAATACAACCTTCATTCCAGTCTCAATCCAGCTGTCACCGGCTGAGAAAGAAAAGGATTAATTTCTTAAATTTATCAACATCATCATATAAATTTCTAAACAACAACGGCAGTGGCGGATTTAAGGATCGAGGGCCTGAGAGAGCAAGGGCAGACAGGGTCCCAATTTTCACATTTATTTGCGTATGATCTGTATTACTATTAATCTCGTATGGGCGAATTAATAAATTTACAATTTACTTTCAACAAAGCAATTTTAATTTAAATATATGTATGCACAATCTGAAGGGAGCCCGGAACAGATTGCCCCCCCCCCCAGTCCCCCTCCCATTAAATCCGCCATTGAACAACAGATGCTACTGCTAATATAATGACCATGAGTACCTTTTACTCTATTTTCCAAAAAAAAGACTTATACTAATTTTATGTGGCAAATGCTTCATGATATAATCCGAATCATGATCTAAAGTATTTAGTATTGGTTTTAGGAGAAAAGCAGAAGAGATTCAAGAAGCAAAATAGATCTAATTCTTTAAAAAAAAACCCTGTAACATTGGCAGCCATTGTCAAACATTGATTCTGAAGAGAAACTTTTTTGCACTTATGAAGAAGCTACAGCAAATTCCGATTCTGTAAGATTACTGTGAACTTAAGGAGTTTTTAAAAATCCTCATAGAACTTAAAGGAAACAACTTAGAAAAAACAGTAATTAGGAAAGCTACAAAATTTTACTACATCCCCTGTTTAGATAAGGGGTCATCCATTAATCACGTGAGGTTTTTTTAGGAACTTTTTAACCCCCCCTCCCCCCTGGTGATACGTGGTGAGATTTTAGACTACCCCCCCCCCC
>JAFIDM010005346.1:28084752-28099193 GCA_023159025.1 Thereuonema tuberculata | reverse complement strand
GTCTTGTCTGCTGTAGTGATGTTTGGGCTTTCTCCTGCAACGTCTGTGGAAGTTCTATTTTTTTCTTCATTGCTGATTGGTTGCGAATATACGATCTGCTGCAGATGTTGTTCGAGAACCGTTGAATGTTCTACTTTGATAACTGGAATATTGAAAAAGAAAATGTGGATTAGTGTTTTGCTAAAAATTATCGGAATTTGTTTTGAATTATTTATTGATAACTTATAATTTTTCCTTTGAAATATAGATTAGATCTGTTTTTATTTTTCTTTACATATTCGTAATCTAAGAGTCAAAAAAGTTAAGGTAACTTTTTAAAGTAGAAACAGAAAAGATTTTTATTAACATATTGATGAAATAATCGAGAACATTTAAAATGGTGTTTGAAATCATACCCTTTTTTTCCAATGGAATCCTTTTCATTGAATCCAATATATCTCAAGGTAAATCAGACAGTAAATTGTCAGATTTCGTGATTTATAAACATGATTAGATTGGCTACTTGTAATCGTGTAGTATTTAAAGGTCTATTTTTTTTTTATTTTGAGAGTTCGAAATTCGTGTATACAGTATATTGATAACTCCTCAGATGGATTCATTTATTCATAGAGTATACCAAATATCACATTTTAAAATTTGCTTAAATTCTTAATATATAATTAGAATTTGACTTACGTACATTAATTTTAAAGCCTCCTAAGAAATAGCTAATGAAACATTTTTCAGCATTTTGTTTATTTTCAAGCTATTTTGCATAATATTTGCTTTCTGGAACTATAATATTTTATAAATTCGTATTGCATTAAATACTGAATATTTAAAATTCTATCATTTATGTTATGTAAGGGTGGGATTTCGGCAATTACTATCCGATGCTTTTGTTATTGTCATTTCCCCATAGGTGTCACTAATCTAAGCACTTATTCTCACATGACTTGTTAGTGTTTAAAATTCAGCTTTATAATAAATCTCCAATTTTTAATTTTTTTTTATATAAGTTAGGCTTGAAATTAAGGATATCTTTGATTCACAAACATCTAAACCCAAACTAAATTAAAGCAAATGTTGGTTCTCCAAGCATTTGAATCGAAAACTAAAAATTTCACAAAATAAAAATTTTCTCTTTACTTTAACTACGTCCGATTTTTCGGCCTCCGAAAGCATTTTCGTGAATCATTATATTAAACAAAAGAATAAGCAAAGAAAGTTAAGAGAATTAATAAAATTTCATAAAATTAGTCATTGCAGTGTAATTTATCAATATACGTATAATTAAAGACTAAGTAATGACTAATCAACATACAGTATATTAAAGAGAAATATATTACAGAGAAGTATTAAATATTATTAATATTATAAATAGAAGTATTAAATATTAAAGAGAAATATATAACAATGTATTTGTCTGTTTGTTTACTACACACTTCTAGTCCCTTTGACCGATCTGGACCAAACTTTGCAGAATTACTCTATAGGATCCTGTGGGAAAAACAGCTACAATGAAACATGGACACATCTTCCCCGCTCCCTGATTGACACATTTGCATAATTTCCAAGTATTGGCCTATTAACTCACTTATCTTTCCTCAATGAAAGTGTTGGTGTGGCATAGCTGTTAAACGCTGGTCTTTAGAAGTTGGATTTAAAGTTTGGAGGTAAGGGTTCAAATCTCCAGGGAGGCAACAAGATTTTTTTTGGTATTTCATTTGTTTTTTCCTTTTTTTTCTTGTTTACTTCTTTCCTTCTTTATTTATGATAGTAAATTTTCTTTTCCTTTCTTATTATTTAGAAATAAATGATATTCTTACTAACTTTTTTTTAATTAAATGTTCTTAATTTAAGAACAACGAAAACCCGATCCGGACTAAGGGATATAAAGAGGGGTATAAAGAGTGGGGGGGGGGGCAAACTTTCTTAAAGGGTACGCATATTCTTTACGCATATCTGTGAAACCGCATTAGTTGAAAACATGAAATTTCACATGAATGTTCTTTGTGAAAATCAAAAAGATACGTATCGACGAAGTTTCGATATTCTCATCCTAAGGGGTGTAAACATATTTTGTAGGGAGGGGCAAACTATATTGAAGGGTCCTTTACGGGGTACAAAATAAGAATATAACATTACTTTGTAATCATTACGTGATTTTGTACCAACTGGGGAAGTTTTGAAATGATAGATATGACGAGCGATAGAAAAGAGTGGGAAGTCTTATATTCTCCTATCTCGATATTAATTTGATATCTAGAGGTTGTCCACTCACAAAATAGGAATATAACATTAATTTATAATTACCACGTGACTTTTTTACCAATTGGAAAAGTTTCAGTGATCACACAATTACACTTTCTTCAATTATCCACATCAGCACAACGCTTTTTTTCTAAACCGAGCGAAGGACGGGTATTTTTGCTAGTAATTTAATAAATAGTAATTTTTATACGAAGGACCAGGAAGTTATAATGTATTTGGAAAGGTGTTTAATGAATTTTTATTTAATAATTGGGTGAAATTTAAAGTTTTTAGACACTTCTTAAATGCATTTCATCTTCCTCTTTACTAGTAATTAATGGGCGAAATTCGTCGAGTTATTTACTTCTTTTGGTGTGATTGAACGATAATTATTAATAGGTTTTATTGAGTTTGATAGTATTATTTTTCTCAACTTTCTGCCATTTTTGAAATCTACTCAGGTGATTTGTCAAAGAATATCTGGGGGATATATCTTCAGCGAACTCATCTTAAATATACATAGTATATCTCAATAATAAGGAACTCCGTTTCTTTGCTTAATACTTACAGGATATCCGGTATTTTATGGATGTTAGTGCCCTTTTATGAGATAAAAAGGCTTCAAAAAACATAAATGGAGATTCCTTGCCAATACTCCACGGGTTTGAAATTTTGAATATTGTTTTTTATTGAATTTCCTTGTTTATATTGAATTTCCTTTATAGCTTAATGTTAATGTCAAATGATAAGTCCATGGTTGTCAGCAATAGGCTATTTCTTTTTTTTTATTAATTGTTACAGGTTCCTAGAAACTTGTATGCTTTGCGTTTTTCTTTTTTCTTTTATTGTTTTCTTTCTTCTTAATTTCCTTTTCTTCGTTTGTTTTGTTTTTCTCTTCCTTATGTTAACTTTACTTTTATTATTATTTTGTTTAACGTTTAGTACTACATTTTGACGAAAGTTTAGTATTTGCGATTATTCTTTCTAATTAGAAAAATAGCTTATGTAAGTATGTAAAACTTACCAGTACAGTTTCATCTTCTTAGCATAAATAGTAACTATATTTTACTACAGTAATATAATAATAAATTATAAAAAAAATATTCGCTGTAATTCCTTATATTCCAATATGTTTTTGATTTAGGAAAACAAAGTAAAATGTTCATTTACTTTTATTATTTTATTATTTATATAAATGATCAAATATGATTTACTTTATTCTTTCTGTTGTCTGTTTATCCTTTACTTCTTTTTTTTTTCCTTATCTGTATTTCTTTTTTATTTACATTTTTTATTATTATTCAGTTATTAGAAACTGAAAGTCGAATACATTGATAACCCCTTTAACTTTTTTAATGATAAATGCTATATTGTTAATTTCGAAAAGTAAAGTTTATATATAATACATAATTTATTAGCGTTTTATTGAATTTGTGTTAATTCATTTCACATTTTTATTTAATTTGGATAGGTCCATTTACTGAAAAGGGGTCACACTGTTTGCACGCGATGCTCGAAAAATCTTCATATCGGTAAATAAAAAAAATCATAAAAAAAATCTCGATATCGATGACCTTAACCCAAATATATTTTTAAAGCATTTCATTTGTACTTTCATTTGACAAAATGAAGTAAATTCAGTAACATACAGGGTGTGTCACCTGCTTATGTAACTTCATCTTTTTAACATATTAATATATGGAAAAAATGGAAGTGAGAAACAATGTGAAGCAAATAAAATACTAACTTCATTCCTAAACAAAAAATTAAATTTTATTCTACTCTTGAATCTAAGAAAATTGTAAAAAAAGATTATTAATTAATTATTCATTGCAGGTACTTTAATCACTTATGAAAATTGCACATATTTTCAATTGTGGTGGTTCTATCTAAGGATCATTATAATATTGCCTTGTATTTCTGGATCCAGAAGAGTACCGGAATGCTAGATGCACTATAATGTTTGTATTATCCTTTATATAAGGTAATAGTAACAGTTAGAACACTATATTAGTAACTGCTGTTTACCCTAGGAAGATAAAACTACGACTGTTAAGTTTAATATATCTATATAAGCTTTATTTTTCTTATTAGAAAGTGCAAATACGAAATATTGGTCAAAAACTATTTACTGGCTGGTTTACAATAATTACTATTTAACCTTGGAAGATTAGGCTTTAAAAAAGATATATGCTATCCAATAAAAGCTCCTTTGCATTTTGGTACAAATTAGGATACTGAAAAGAAGCATTGGATAAAAAGGAAATCATTAACATTCACGTGAATAGTTGCCATGTAAATATTCGAAGTTGGTATGCTAACTGTATTTTATATTAATATCCTTAGGGTATTTCTGTTTTCTCTTTTTCTCTATTTTCTCAGAAAGAATTAATTTAACTAACAATTACTTAATTTGTTAATGATCATGAATAGATCTATTGAAAGAAATTTCAGTTTCAGTTCATACAGTGCTTAAAACAATTAACGAAATCAAATATTTATTTATCTGAATTAAGGCAAATAGTTATAAGAAATTTAAAAGGGAATGTGAAAGTGATTCATTAGGCTTAAATTTTAGCGGGGTAGAATTTCATTTGCGTCCACAAAGTCTAAAGCCCTACATCCATGTCGTGGTAGACGATAACTAAGAAGTTATGAATTGCTCATCAGAGTGATGTACAGTGGCAACGTCATGTGTCCCAGGATCGTCAAGACAGTGTTAAGGTCTAATAAGAATTATGGAACTTTAGACTAACAAGGGCTCTGATGTAGTCATCGCAGAACCATAAAACCCTCATCGTAGATTACTAAAGGACTCAGAGAAGGATAAAAAGTGACACTGGAATGATTTTACGTAGAAGACGAACTGGCGTAAAAAAACATTTGATGATAGATACATGAAAAGAAGTGAAAACAGGAAAAGAAGTCTTCTTCTCTAACAGGAAAAGAAGTGAAAATTGTTTTGTTTTTTTTTGTTTTTTTTTTACAAATGCCCGGGCTCTTACACTGATCGTCTTTCTTTAGACCGACAACAAGGGGCGAGATGTGATGCCTTTAACCGACGAATCGTTGCCCAGGGTACGCCATAGGAGGCAGCATCAAATGATACCCGCAGGAAGGAACAGAAGAAGAAACAAAAGAAGAAAGAAACATCCATGCCACGACCGGGATTCGAACCCGGGTACCGGCATACTGGCCGCACGGCAGACCGCCGTCGAGACCGCTCGGCACGACTTAGAAGTGAAAATTGTACAAGAAATGGAAAAATATATATTGATAATCAGTGGTGGATTTGCGAGTCGAGGGCCCGGGGGACAATGAAAGGGACCCAGTTTTGATTATTTTAATTAATCTATTATTTACAGTATATTTATAATGTGCTTTAAATTACATTTATGCATCACAGAGTATAAATGTTACTCCTTTCATGAAATATGTAAAATCTCAATGGAGTCAGGGGGATTTGGGGGCAGTTGCCTCCCCCCATTAAATCCGCCACTGTTGATAATGTTATGAGAAGGAGTGGAAAATAAATTAAAGAAGTAAGAAACATGGCTTTAGATCGTTATAAGGCAGAAAGGAGAAGGAAAAGAAGATGAAGAAAAATAAAAAGAAGAAGAATTTCATTATTAATTAACTATTTCCGAAATTATTTTTTAGTGAAGTAGTCCATATTATACCAGAGGGAATGGTCTAACATAGCAGCAGTAAGTCACGTATCCTAGCCAACTCGGGGATTCGAATCCGGATTCAAATGTATCAGTTCAGTGGCAGGTGCCACATAGACCAGAAAACTGATAGTGTTTGATTTACCTCCTAATTAGACTTTTGAAAGATTAAAATGAAAGAACAGAAATAATAATGTTAAGACCTGTTTCATTTCAATATATATAATTACAAAGAATAGCGTAGCTCATTTGGTAACGTGTTCGTCTTCTACCAGAAGATCCCCAAGTTTAGAGAAGTTTTTTCTGGGCTGTTTATGCTTCACACTAATGCTGTGATTAACCCAAAGAGTACCTAGAGTCTTTCCTGTGGTTAAAACGCCTCCACTTTGCCCACTCCTGCTACCGACGAAGATACTTTAACTTCATTGCAGCCCACATTGTGACTCTTTCATTAACTCTGCTACTGAAACAGTTTTGTTTTTCTTTTATGTTTTTTGTTTTTTGTCAGTATATTGTTGACAAGAATTCTGTTTTTTACAACACTCCCATTCAAAGTTGCTTCAGAATTGAATTATAATATTTCGAGCTTTGTTCAACTCAGTGGTTCTTAACTTACTGGTTTTCAAATTTTATTTGTAGCCATTAACGAAAATATTCTAGCTATTTTAATATTTCATGTGATTTTTTATTTTATATGTAGTATTGCTAAAATGAATGCAGTTTATCTTTGATAGACCTGAGTTCATTAAGTCTTACAATACATATCATTAATTAAATTTAAAAATCAGTTTAACGTGTGTTGTATTTTAATATTTTATATTTCTAAAAAGCAGTAATAAAACATACCATATCTTATTAAAAATTGTATTTAAAACATTTAAAAATTGCTGCATATATTACATTGTCGTCGAGAGCTTTCGGATCGTTTATGCAGAGATTCCTTTTCAATCTTAAAAAAATCTTAAAATTTTTTTAAGACTGAAAAGAGATCGCTACATAAAGGACCGGAAAGCTCTCGACGACAATTAATGTATATAGCAATTTTTAAATGTTTTAAATACAATTTTTAATAAGATATGGTAATTCTTTATTATTGCTTTTTATAAATCATTAATTAAATTAAAAATAGATGGAAAAAATTACATTTTTTAACAAATATACATCTAATCGTTAAAAAGTGCATAATATCAATAACCCATACGTTGGTAAAACAATTAGTTTCCTTTTTCTGTTTAATTTCTAACTTTTATGATTTAAATCTTTTTGTATCTGGTAGCCTTCACATTTTGCTAAAGACGCCATTTCTCAACCCTTGCAAATCCAGCTACTGCAAGTTAAAAACCTCTGATTTAACTGAATGATTTAGGTGTGAATGTTTTAAATACGCCGACGATGAGACTTCTCACTAATCTGTTTTATCAGAAATTACTTAAATGTAATTTTTTAGGGAATTCTAAAAATTGAAGCTATTCTAATATTTCATGTGATTTATATATATATACTATTGATAAAATGAATGCAATTTATTTTAAATAAATGAACGGAAATTTAAATATATTAAAAAAAATTCATTAATAAAATTAGTTAAAAATAATAAAACTGAATTAAAAATAGAATAATTTAAACTTCATTAATAATTTGCTTACTTTCTTCCTTTGAGAGCATTCTCTTGAAGAAGCGAACATCAGACGAAGAAACATTAACATTAGAATTCACATGAACTCCACCGTAACAATCCTTTGGCAGTGAGTTTCCAGGGGACATTGGTTTGACACCTGAAGTTACATTTGTATCTCCAACGTAAACTGTAGGGCCCGATTCCAGGATCCAGGTAAAGCAGATTTGAAAGCGTTCCATCACTTTTACATTGAAAAGCAGTTGAACAGAGCAGACTTGAGGAATATCGACAGTCAAACCCACGGGCAAAACGACGTTGGTGTCTTCAAGAGTGAATTGACTTTCCAGCTCCAATGTCATCCAAGCACAAAAAGTGAAACCTTCTGTGATACTCACTAATGGAAAGTGTGAAAGTATCGTAAAAAGTCGAGAAAGTTCTTCTTGTTGAGGAAAAGGAAAATTGTCGAAGGATTTAGGCTTACTTGTACTCTGATTTTTCATGTTAGAATCTAATTTGACTGGCATAAACAGACAACCAAACATCACGAACAGCCACTGGAACCTCATGTTGCCTGACGAATGATTTAAGACGTCATCGAAGAATTAAATATAGGAAAACTTGTAGAACATTTGTGCCTGCTGGTCATTTACAACTTGCACAACAGCAAATCTAAAACACACGTGCCGATGGATGAAAATATGGTTTTGGTTAATTAAAAAAGACTTGCTTTGAGTCATAAAATCTTTTTAGTAGCATATTATATCTAGAATTAGAAAGATATAGAAAGAATGTTCAGCCTTGTACTACATTAAACTCGAAATAACGAAAATATTTATTGTATATACTTACATTTTTTTTAACGTGTTACGAAGTAGCTTTCGTAGTTTTGAAATGTATTATTTGGCCGAAACTATCAGCATCTAAGAATAAAAAGATAATAATAATTTATACTAAGACAAGAAACTGTTTTTCTTTTTTTTTTTGGTTTGTTTTTTGAGAGGGTGTGGAATGGTGAAGGGACCTTCGAAGTGAGATCCCTAAAAAAATATAAATAAAATTCACAACTTCCTATCTCAGCCTGAATTATTCAGTACTTGGGTAAATCAGGCTGATGAGTCTAAAAAGAACGAAACAGCTGTCGAAGATTCTTACTAATAACTTCTGAAAATGAGCTTTTTTTTTTTCATATTCGCCATTGCCGTTTAAATTTTCTTGTTCCTTATTTTATAGGGCCATTGATACTCCCCAGTAGTTCTTATGTCAATTGTACAACCCGGAAACACACAGACAAATCTAGGCAGCCGGAAGGAGAGAAACAGAAGAAGAAGCAGAAAAAATACAGGCCAATAAAAAAGCAAGTATCCAAATCGGCCCCTGGATTTGTATACAGTTTCAGAAAAATCAATCAAATCAATAGGCCACCGCCTAAATCAATCAGCTGTACACCCTTTTCCCTCACTCACTCATCCTCATCCGTACTTGTCGTGTTGAGGCTTCCATGGACCTTGAACAAGAAAGATGATGACATATACAGGGTGATTCTAAATTCGTAGGACAAACTTTAAAGGGTGGTAGGGCACATTAACCGGCGTGGTCGTGCGGTATCAGGTGGCGGTCTGCCGTGTGGCCGGTGTGCCGGTACCCGGGTTCAAATTCCGGTCGAGAGTTTCAAATTTCCTTTCCTGTGTTTGTTAGCATCTTCTTCACTTTCTCTTCGGTCATTCCTTAATGGCGTCCTGAGGAAGGCAACGGGAAACCACCTCAGTATCTTTCCCTAGAAATTCTCGGGAGTTGCTAGGGGTTCGCCAATTGGGAACACTAGCTCTCCCGGGAACACGGATGCTTCGCTACGAAGCTCGCACTTCGGTGCGTACCGTACCAATTAATTAATTAGGGCACATTAAAACAAATATTTTTTGTCAAACAATGTATGTCTGCAACTGTTGTGTTTATGCGGTAGAGGGCGCTGTTTGGACGTTGATGATACCCGCCCAAAGATTGGGGTTAGATTCGTTGCTGGTAAGCATGTGGCCGTGTAGCTTGTGAATTTACATTTGCCCACACTTGAGCATTGTGAACATTAAACACTTCCTCACGTGTAAACAATGCTTCATCTGTGAAGAGCAACATGTGCTGTAAAATCCGGCTGAACTGTACTCTTTCTGCCTGCCTCAGAAAACATGGAAATTGACTTCCATCTACCGCAAGCTTATTATTTGCATTCTGTATATCACATAAACCTTTTTAGCGGCCCTAGGTTACAGCTTGCCGCAAAATATAGGGGACCGCTCTTGCTTTTATGCTTGCTGGATGCCACACTTTGTAGCCAAACGGTTAGAGATATTAGAATGAAACCTTCATCATTGTGTTCAGCATCAAAAAGTAAGTGACCACGTCCAAAAAATCAGACCTCTAGGACCACTTCCTGACCGGATTTAGGGGGGGGGGGGATCAAAAGTGGTCGCGCTTTCTATAAAGAGGAAAACGGCATTAGACGTTCCCCAATATCGACTCTTCTGAACACATTTTGATATGAAATTGTGTATATTAGGGAGCCGCTTTGCTTTTGACACTGTCTAAAAGCATTAATTTATCTTGTTTGTATACAAGTATTTCTATATCGTTTGTTTTGGCGATTACTGTAATCAGGAAACTAATCTAACTGAATATATATTTTGGAAAGTTTGTCTGTTTGTCGTTGGACGATTCGTTACCAACAACGACTCTTCCCTATTTATTTATTCTCAGTCCCGGACAGTAGGTCCTCCCGATACTTTAGGACTAACTGAAGGTGGCTCGCACTATAAAGTTAAAATTCTATCAAATAGAAAAACTGAAGAAAATGTCTAAACATATCATTTTAATAATTATTTTAAACGAAAAAAAAAAAAAATAAAGCAATGGAACATTCTGAAAATTAAAAATCACTTAGGAGAAATCCTAAATAAGGAATTTCTCCCTTAAATAAATTTTGTCCTAAATAAGGGTCCAGCAAAATTATACATGACCAGGGCTTGTAAATGCTCTAAACCAGCGGTCGGCAACCCGCGGCCCATGAAGCGTTTTGGTGCGGCCCGCGGGGCGTGTTGGAATTTTTTTTTTTTTTGGTTGTCAAAGTAAGATTTTCCTTTTTTTTTTTGGTTGTTAAAATTTTTGGCCCAAGTGCGGCCCGCAGTAATCCCCACATAACATATTTGGCCCTTTTACAACAAAAGGTTGCCGACCACTGCTCTAAACGATCTGACAACACATACTGATTTAATGACTCTTAAAAGTAGATCAAAAAATTCTAGATTGAAATTTCATCAATAAATTATTTAAGTTATTACTAATAATTAACGGAAAAAATATCAAGTTTTCCATAAACTTTTAACATTTAAAAACCATAGAATTGCGTGACTAAAAATAATTTCTGAAAATAATTTGAATAATTTCTCTGTTCAACAGGTGAATGCATGTATTCCACCTACTCTACACAACTGGACGCGAGTAACAGCTGCCGTTAATCAAAATTGCATTTCGAAGGTGAAAATAAGCTCGGTTTCGTTACTCAAAAATTTATTATATTTACGTCTTTCCTTTGAAATTTTCTCACGTACAGGTAAGAGGGATATTATTAAAGTAAAAAAAAAAGAAACTTTTAACTGAGAATACAAAAATAATTTTTTATATGAATTGATAGCGAAACAGGTTGTAGTTGACGACCATTAAATACTTGGATTTTGTACATCTTGTATATTCTTAAAGTGTACTTTTATTTTTTTTTTATTTTTTTTTTTTTATTTATTTCCCGTATAGTTGAACAATTTCAAATGAACTAAAAATTAATTAAAGATATTTATAAAAAGGATTTTTTTTTAATGGTTATTCGTAGTTACAAAAAAGATTTTTTATAACCTTTGTAAAAACATTCACACCATTTTCCGAAAATAATTAAAAATGAAAGATTTATTTCAGTATAAAGAATGATTTCGATGAATTCATATTTTATAATTTATGAATTAATTTTAAAATATACAGATTAATTTTAAAGTAAATTTTTAGGTAATTTTCATTTAATAATTACAAGTTTAAATTAAAGAATGGTTTACAGAAAGTCAATAAAAATAAACTCTGCTGAACTTTCATGTATTATTTTGTAGCTAAATACAATGAGAATGCCCCAAATAATCTCTCATATTCCAGAAATCTCTCCCTGTAAAAGCATTATAAACCCGGAAGAAAGATTACTAAATTTTTAGACAAAAAAAATTATTTGTCAATATTTATTTTTACGTTCAAGTTAATAGCGTTTTTACTATTTATTTACGATTCTTTATTTATTAATGTCTCGCGGCAACATATATACATTTGTGGATTGATATAACTAAAAGTTTCATAATTATTGAAAGAAAAAATATAACTAGAAATAAATACAAATATGATTTCGTTGTTTCTGGTGACGTTATTTGGAGATCATCACTTTCGTAAATCGAAAATCTGATGTTTATTTATTTATTTTTTTTCTCCTCACGATTCTAACTTAACGGATCTAATGGAATTCAAGCCGAAATTTATCGAGAGTTGTTAAAGGTAAAAAGGAAGTCCACTTCCCGTACAACCTTTGCTTTAACATAGAATTGTAAAGTAACATATATTGATGATATTTCATTAATTTTAATAAAATGCATAGTTTACTATAAGTGAAAAGTAAGAATGAACGAAAAATGATTGAAAGCATGTGTATTCGTAACACGAAAGAAGGAAATATCAATAAGAGTGAAAGAATTGAAGTCAACTAATATTTCGTGAGAATAGCAAAAGAATTTATTGAGAAGCTGTGTGCAAATTCTAATAATAAGGTTGTAATAGCAGAAATAGAGCGATAGCAATAATTAACCAATAGAAAGTTTTCAAATTAAGGTTATTTGTTGTAAGTATCGACATATGAATATTGTTTTCTGTTTTAGGAAATTGTTAATAATAGAAAGTTGTATTATTATTATTTATTATTAACAAAATGTATATACGACGTGTAACAAAATTTGAATATTGGTAGCATGTAATAATTTGATTATTCGAAAGAATTTCGCTGACTTATTGTTGTAAATAGGCTTGAGAAAGAGGGAACGCATATTCGCCTCGAAAATTTGCTTTTAATTATAAATGTAAAATATTACGTTTAATTGTGAGATGTTGAAGATCTTTTATTATAAAATTAACGTAGTCAATTTAAAACTATTCTTCATTAACTATTCAAGATTATTAATTTAGAATTACTTAAAAAAAATACAGCTATTTCGAAATAGCTAACATTGATTGTATTATTATAATATAGTTAATTCATGATATTTAATATTATATGGGCATTAATTGTTTTAGCAATATTATAAATATAAAATAAGAAATCCATGAAAATGCGCTTGAAAATTGATTTTATTTTTTTAATTAAAGTACAGAGTTTCCGAATAATTTGAAAAAGAGAAAAGAGAAATCAAAACCAATCATTCCCACAATAACAAGAGATTCCAATTTCTAACAGCTATTGTTGTAACTCAATTGACTGCCAAATAACATGAAGTCATAGCAGGAGATGATATTTTGATTTCCCTTTTGCCCAAGCGAAGAACCGTGTTTTTAGTAACTGCAGGCGTTGTGTTCGATGTAGTAGAAGTTGTCAAACTTCAGATCCTTTTCATTCAGCCAGGTCTTGAAATCTTCTCTCTTATTGAACTTATTGTAATCACGGCAGAAGAACAAGGCAGTGCCTACGGAAAGAAAACAGAAATTTACCACATCATGTTAAAAATAAGATTCACATATTTCAAAAAAAATTTGTTAATGAAATCCGAAATACAGAAATATTTTATAAAGTTAAGTTAGGCCTATGTAGTTGTTTAGGTCTATATGATTACAATCAATTTGAAACTGAGCAATTTTTGAAAAAATATTGAAATTGAAAGTTAAAATATGCTTTTTGATTCTGACATTTTCTGTTCGTTTTTATTTAAAGTTGATGTTTGAGAACTAATTAGGCTAATAATACCATCGGAATATTTGGAATGAAACCAAACTGAGAAAGGTAGCCTTTCTATGTTACTAATATGAAATTTAAGATTTAAATTTAAAATGTAATTTTACAAAAAAGAAAAGATTCAACTATTCTTTTAAACTGCTTAAAAGATGTAGAGTAGACAAAGATGCAGCTTTTATAAGAAAATAACATTTTGCTTTGCAGTTCCGGCATGGCTGAGTGGTCTGGGCTGCGGTCATGTCGGAATGCTGCAGATATGTCGGAACATGGGCTCGAATCCCGGCGCGGGGCTTGGATATTTCTACTTTCTTCTTCTGTGTTTCGTCTGTTTGTACGGGTATAGTGTGAGCCGCCTTTTATGGTGTACCCTGGGCAACTATTCTTCGGCGAAATAACTCACAATTATCACCCATTGTCGAGGCCAATAGGCCAAAGTTCTAAGACCCGGGCGTTGGATAAAAAAAAAAAAAAAAAAAAAAAAAAAAACATTTTTGCTGAATACTACTGATGGCAACTCTATGGGAGTAAAAGTTGATTGACTCAGGACAGCAAAAAACGAAATCCACCCGTGGGCTTCATGAACATTAAACAATTATTCTAAAATAAAACATCTTAACTTTTCAATCGCAGTATGTTAAGTATGGTGATTAATTGACTTACTCTTCATTGTCTGGTCCTTAAGCATGCATCCGTAAATACCCATGCAGTCTTCGTTTGGCATATAGAAGGAAAGTTTCATTCCAGTCTCAACCCAGTTGTCACCAGCTGCAAATAAAGAATTATTTTGATCTATAAGGATGGTCTTATTAGCTGATACATTAAAGTAATTCAAATCGCTTTAATTTAGAATGTGCTTTTATTACATGTAATTATAAACTGAATTACTTCAAAATCAAAAGATTATAATTGA
>JAFIDM010005346.1:28048651-28069752 GCA_023159025.1 Thereuonema tuberculata | reverse complement strand
TTTGGAGAAGCCCCACAATGAAATAAAGATCTTTTTATTAAATAGTTTTCTCTTAAATTTTTTTTCCGACTTCGTAACAAGAAATGTCAGTGGATTGGGCCTCCACAGTATTTAAGAGTTCTCCAGTCAATACTGCAGCCACATTACAGTACAAAAATTTAAGCTAAAAATTAATTTTACTGTTTTCCATAAAATTTTCATTAAAAAAGCTGAAATTTTTCAGAATTACAATAAGTTAAGCATATCAGCAATTCTCAAGCATGCCAATCTCAAAACTAAGCTGACTGTTCATCAGCTGGTCAGATATCACGTTCTTATCTTTTAGAAGACTGATATTCAGCAATTAACCTTAAATACTAAGAAATTCAGACGTTTGATATTTGCCATTCATAAAAACCTACACTTTTGTTTTTTATTCTAAAAGTTTTTTAGGCTTCGAAAGAAATTTACAGATCTGCAATTAGTAATAAGCTACAAAACAAAGTGGTAGTTACACAAGTGCCAACTTGACATCCTTTTAATACCTACTAGAAAATGGGAAAGAAAATCTACAAGAAATATGCTGCTTTTTGAGTAGCCCAACCAGTGGAACAGATTCAGATCCTCGAAATCTTAGAAATCGATTAAACAACTTTCATTCAATGATATGTTCTTCTTTGGGGCATGGCTCCATGGGTTACGTCATAACACGAATTGCCCATGGTATGCCGTAGCCGCGTCCAAAATGATGTGTTTCCACCCAGTCCTAACTTGTGCATGTAGTGTAGCTGTTGGAATGTCATAATCGATATAACGGAGATCTTCTGAAATATTGTCTATCCATTTTTTTCGTGGTCGTCCTCGTGATCTGAATCCACTGCCTTATCGATTATATATTTGGTGGACTATACGGGTGTTATCCATGCGTGTAATGTGTCCAAACCATCTGAGCCTGGATTTCAAAATTAATTCTGAGGGTGGTTTTTCTTCTGCTGCTTTCCACACATCTTTGTTTGTCCAAAATAGCCACCACTTTATTTTCATGATTTTTCTTAGGCATCTAGCGGCAAAACTGTTTAGTTTCACTTGGTCTTGCTTTTTTTATAGTCCACGTTTCACATCAATGATATGTTAATATTCTTAAACTACTTTTTATTTGATACTTTCCTGCTTCCCTTCCCAGAGTCATTTGATCTGATGCCAATACAGTTAAATATTCTAATTTCATATTTTGTTTTTGCCATTACTATTGGTAATTTCTAAAATGCTCAATTTACTGTACTCTAAGTAGAATTTTATTTCTAAGACATAACAACTGAAGTTCTTTTTACCCATCCTTGGCAATGCCTCTTCTTGCTGCTGTGATGACTCCGTCTTCCTCTGTGTAAGTGGACTTAACGCACCTGCAACAACCTCGGGCCTCTTCTGATGCGTTGGTATGGAGCAGAATCTCCCATTTGCCAACCACCTAATACAATTTAAAAAACATGTCCATTAAAAGTGAAATTATCAAGTTTTAAATATTTAGATTTTATTTGATATCTAAGACTTTGAAACTTATGGATAAATTTATAGAACACTTAAAAAAAAAAAAGTTTAAAAAAAAAAAAAACTATGTAATAGAAGAAACTAGAGATAAGTGTTAAAAAAATTTTTTTAAAGATTTAATTTTTTTTTAAAAAAGCTGAAAAGTTGTAATAAAAGTGTTAGCTTTTTAAAATTCATCCGTAACTGCATTCACACGTTAAAATTTTTATCCTCAACTTTGAAACTTAGCTTCCTATTACAAATATTTGACCTCAGATTTTTCACCTAAAAATTTTAAATTTTACATATATTTGAAAGAGTACCATAATTTTCCACTGTTTTGCATAAAAATTAAATAATGATTTGCTTTGTGTATATGGGCAACTCAATCGTTATTTATGTTTTTATCATAAAGGCAATTTTTTTTTAAGTGAAAATTACTTAAATTACACCAGATTTATGAATGAACCTTTCTCGACTACGAACTATTGGCTTGAACTATTTTATTTCAGCAATATAGGATAGCAAACTATGTATATAGCATATGTATGCTACGAATATTGCATACTATGGATGTAGTAAAACTGACTAAACAATACAAGTTACATCCTAAGAATGCTACTGTTATAAGAGAAATTAGGAAATAAAGAGAAAAATAAAATAATTTTATTACCCAAAGGTCCCTGATAAATTCTATCCATATAGTTTTAGGGCAGAGGCGAGTGACTGAATGGGAAGGTTGTGGTCTTATGTCCTGTTCTTTTTTTTTATTTTTTTTTTTTTTGGGGGGTGGGGTTAAAAACTAAGTCAAATTTTTTTCTTTCTATTTATTATCGAATGCAATTGGGGGGTTACAACTTCTACCAAACCCCCCCCCCTCCACTCCCGATACCCCAATGGTTTAGTGAATGATAATTTAAAGCTTCAGTAGAAGCATTTACCAATTAAATGAAACCAATATGCTTTAAGTTTACAGTTTGGAATTTTTTGTAGAAATTTTAGTGAAATTTTATTATATATCATTAATATCAAACTTTGCTTCGGCTCTGAATGATACTAATCAATTTCAGAAAAATTTTTCATGTTTGAGAAATGAAAATATCTAATGCGATCAGTTATAAACTATGAATTGCAAACTTAAAATGCGCAATTAAAAAAAATGAATAAAAGGCAAATTTTACTTAGGATAAGGAAATTATGTTAAGCTACTTTTCCTTTTTTTTTATGACTGCGCCAAATATATTAAACCTACTTCCAAAATATTAGCCAAGTTGGTTAACAAATTTGAAATTTTGCAATTTATGAAATTCCTAAACAACTAAAAAGAAATCCAATCTAATTTCATTGTCTTACATTAATACATTCTTATCAAATGAAAACCAAATCCATATGAAAACCAAATCCATCATTCAATCACGGATAATTCATTGGGAAAAAAATTGAAAATCAAAATAGTAATTAAAATTTCCAGTGGGTTTTTAAATTATTTGCAGATAATTTATTCCTATCAAATTGAACTAAAACACTTTCTATTGGCCAGTTTCAAATATTATCCAACATTACAAACTGGTGAAATTAATCTATGCCGCTTGCAACCACCTCAAAAAACTTTTCAATAAGTTTTAGTATAAATTTAGTCTCGATTTAAATAATAAAATATAAAAGTGATATATTATAATTGAAAAATTAAAATTGAACTTCCAAATTTTATCCTATTTTACTAAGAGCAATTTCTTGAAGCCAAGAGAAGCTATTGAAATTTTTGAATTCCTTCAAAACTTGGTCTTCTTGTAACCGTAATTAAAACGTTTTGCTGATTTATCTAATGAGGATATTTCAAACAAAGTATTTCCTTGACTTGAATGCTCCTTCGTGAAACTATTATATCAAAAGCTTGTTGTTTTATGGTAGTCTGGTTTGATCTTTCACTTTTGACCTCATAATTTTTTTATTTGTTCATTTCCTTCCTGCTTCAAAAGTATTTTTCCATTCTCTTCCCTTTAACTACATAGTAAACATTCTGTATATGTATATCTAATATATTTATAAATGCAATTTATATATCAATAACTGTTTAAGTTTACATCCATTTAGTGAAGCCTAACCTCATTTCTCCACTTTCATGTTTCATTATATGCTACAGGAACTTGAAACTCAAAATATAACGTTTAAGAATAACTATTCAGGTTAACTTATTACCCATTTACAAATTTTAAGTTAGTATCCATATATAATCCCCTATTTTAATAAGATTTATATTAAAGACTAAAATACAGATTATTACTGTTTATTTTTTTTAAACGTTTCTTAAGTTTACAAACATGGATTAAGTTTCGGTGACATTTATTGAAATTTTTAAGGTCCATTCAAAATTATTTGAAATTAAAAATACAGCTGTAATGAACTTTTTATCAAATCATTACCTCTTATTAACAAAGAAATGATAGAAAGTTTCGTTGTATATGTATCTGAAAACATTGATCTTTTGGATGGAATTTTTAAATTGCCCATTATTCTGCATATTCCGCACAATCTTTATACAGGTGAAAAGTTTTTAATGAAATAAACCCAGGTAAATAAGATAGCAAAAACAAAGTTATTTATAATTTCAAACTGCATGATTAAGCCTAAAATCAATAATTTTAATTAAAATCAATTAAATGTAATATAAACAAATTTTAATATATTTTAGAAATAGAATATTGGTAGATGTTGGCCCGTAATTTCGACAATACATTTTATTTAGGAAGGAGAAACCTAAGCGGAATTTTAGTAAATATGACTAAAAGTATTAATTTTAGCCGAGTGCCAAAATTCTTGAAAGTATCCTAAACCTATAGCATTAAAAGTATGTATTTTAAAATCAATTGAAAGCATATAAAGGATTACAAAATGGGATAAATAAATGGGCCATAAATAATAAAATGACTTAAAAAGACAAAAGTAATGACTATAAAAAATAAGAAAATTATAAATAAAAATTTATATTGTTTTTTGCATAAAAAAGATTGCATTGCATAAATTTGGTCGATACTAAACAAATAAACAATGTTTTATGTGATTGCGATAAAATTGACTTGTCACTCATCAAAAATACCTGGGTGTATACAAAGATGAGAAATTTACTTTGACAACTCATTATCATTGTAATAAATAAATTAAACTCTTTAACCTATCTGTTCTACAACATTAAGCATATTCCGTTAAAACAAAAACTTATAATTTATAAGTCCCTTGTTGATTCTATTCTAGATTATGGACTGGAGAGTTGGATTCTTAATAAAAAACAAATGGAAAATATTAATAAAACTATGTTTTAAAATACTAAAAAATATCTTTTATTATTTCAATACAAGAATAGAAGAATGAGATTAGGAAAAAAATTAAAATATTAACTATTGGAGAAGTATATCTAAAAACAATCTAAAAAAATTTTTTATAATAAAAAATGAAAAAAATAAAAATATAACTAGAAACAATTGGCTTATTTCAATAAATGATAAAAAAATAAACAATTTTGGGCACCGTTTAAACGATAATATATATAAACTTTTTGAATCAAATTAAATGGGATAAGTATAATAGTAAAAAAAATAGGCGACAAAAAAAATTAGATCATTGATATTATCGATAATATTAAATTAAATTAAGAATTAATTAAGTTATTAAGTGGGAAATTGTTCTTTAGATTAAACTCAGAACCTATATCACAAGTGTACAGTATCATAAGTACACCTACGTAGATCTGGTGAACATTAAAAAAAAAAAAAAATTTAGTCTATTGATAATTTTAAATCAAAATTTAAAAATTCGTTATCCCTTAATCGGTTATTCCAACGAGTCTTCAAATTTCTAAGTGACTTTTTTTTTAGTTTACAATTCGTTATTTGCCAACGAAAAAAAAAAAATAGTTTTCGTTTGCAATATTCCTGAAAAAAAAATATAAGATCTTAACGGTTTTAAAATTAAGATGGTTTAAGATGGTTTTAAAAAATTAAAAACACTAAAACATCTTAATACGTTGCTGCAACTTATCGGGCTGAAAAAAAAAAAGGGGGGGGAGGGGGGATTGCTATAAATATATTAATCTTTAAAACTATTCTAATTTAGAAATGTTCCCATTATTACAGTTTAATCCAAATAAGTGTTAATTTTACAACTAAAAATTAGTTTCAAAAATTTAAGTTTTAATATTTTTTAAAATTTAATAGCACAAAGATGGTCTAGCATGTTTTCTTAATTTTCTTTAGATGTAGTAAAAAATTCTAACAGACAAGTGTGAAGTTTTTAAATCTCATTCGGTTATGAAAGATCGGTAACGTAGCGAGCGAAATGTTCAAACAGGCAAGAATTTCGAAGATTTTAGAATTATGTTTAAACCAGAACGATCAGATGATATTTGCAATTAGCTGAAGTATCAAAATTAAAATTTTTTAAAAATAATGCCGTATAAAAGTAATTACTGAAGACAGTATTCCAAGAATTTGCGCATTTACAATCCGAATTTTTAAGATTATGAATTGCATGAGGACTTAATCTTCATAACTCACCGATTTAGGATCGAAGTTTGGGCTGGACTTTACTTCAGGACAGGAAGCAGCTAAGCAACTGATTGGTAAAACTAACAGGATTAAAAATCGCAACATCTTGATCATTTGTTTCCGCCTTTAATAGAAAAAAAAAAATGTTAAAATTGGGAATTAAATACAAATTACAAAACGGCCACAAAACATGAAAAAAAAAAAAAGAAAAGGCATTTGAATTCATAATTAAAACTTAATCCTGATTAAAAATTCGATATTAAGAATTCTATTCTAATCGTATTGTACAACAAATTGTTAATCTTAGCTCTCAACAGAACAAAATTTAGGAACTATTGTGTTGATCGTACTTCGAATTTAAGACTATTTTTACGACTAGATACACTTACGGATCTTAAATAAAAATTATAGATTAACTATTCATCTAAAATGTCTGCAGAGGAATTAAAAATAAAATATAAGGTTTGCAATGCCAGCTTAAGAAGATTTAAAAATTTTAAAGAATAAAATTAAAGATCTGAAAAGGTTGTTCGATTACTAATGATAAAAGATTGAAAATTGATATTAATGTTCAAGCGCGTTGAGGCCTAAATGCCACGTTCCATCATTTCTAAATTAAAAAAAAAAATAAAAAACCTTTAATAGCTTAAGAAATTTCAAGGAAATAAATTAATATTTTAATCTACTTTTAAAATAAGACTTAAAACATTTTTTAATAACGCGATCTTAAAAGCGATTTAAGGAAATATGTAAATTCGAAATTAGGTTTAAAAGTTTTAATATACTGATAAATTTACGTATTTTAAACGAAAAATTCTTGCTTTTTTTTCACTTACCAAGTAGAATATGAAGCAACGGAGGACAAGGTTCTTCACTCTGTAGAATCAGCTTGTATTCTGTCTTTTATGAAAAAATAATTTTCGAAATGTAGAAGTAACAAAGCCATAGCGCTGTTTAACATGCGCACGCTGCTCGCAGTCGGAAGCTAATGAGCAACGAATGCGTGCTTTCATAACAATTCTATTAACAATTAGAAGCCGATATTGAATTGTTGGAAACTAATTACAATTAAAAGTAAACGAGAAGGATCACAAAAGAAATGAATCTGAAGTTGCCTTACAAAAAACAGAAGCTATTAAATATATATAAAGAAAAATTAACAAATATATTCAGATAGATATTTAAATATATTTACATCATATAATGCCTCCAAACCTCTCGCAAGTTCTTTGAAAACGTTTTTTTGAAATCCTATTTAAAAACAGCAAAAGTGAAAAGATCTACTGCATTCACCACCTTCTGTCCTCCTAGCATAGATTAGCTGTTCTCTGCAAATTGCGAATTTTGAAAGAATTTTAAATCGTTTTACTCTTAATGCTATTCAGAGTATTTTGTGAAGTATTATAAGAGCAGTGCCAAAGTTAGAACTATAAAAATATTGCAAACTTCGTTTTTCATTACAATATATACTTATTAGATATTGAATACTGCTTATCGTTTAATATTGATATCAATATATTTTCAATTTTAAAATTTTCCAGTTATGAAATTCTTATTTACAAAAACGAATTCTTATATTCCTAAGACAACGTGTTAACAACGTGTTAGATATTGTAGATTTGGTCTAACATAGGTATTGTCTCTTAATGTGCATCGGTGACAAGAAGGGTTAGAATAAAAAAAATGAAAAAAAAAATCATAGAAAGGTATTAAACCAACACGCATATTCGTCGGTTTTTTCGTCTGTTTAAGATAACTGAAAAATTACATGATTTTGGAGTTAAATTTATGCAATTAAGAAAAGATCCCTTCTGATTTGAAAATACGAAAAAATAAAGAAGCAAAACCTGCCAATTTCGTTACTATTAAAGGTCAGTAATCACAATAACCCAGTGTTTCTCAACCTTTTAGTACTTGCGACCTAATTTTCAATCACAATTCTCATCGCCCACCCCCCCTACAATAATTTTTTTTCTAAACTGAAAAGGAGGACGCAAATAAATTAAATCTGTTCAACCAAAAAAAAAACCTCCAAACCTAGTTTTTTAATAAGATTTTTTCTCGATATACTCGCGTCCCCCCTTTAGTTTTATCGCGCCCCACAGGTTGAGAATCGCTGCAATAACCCAACAATCCTGTTTACAATAGTTATCTGAGAAAAACATTTACAACTCTGATCTATCTGTTGATATCAATAGAAATTGGATCCACAATTTCTCTGATAAACTCCGGTATTAGAATAAAATGAGCATTAATTACGAGAATAGCTGAAATTCATTATCTCTGTCCTTGGGTACAATAGATCTTACTATGCGGATATTACGACGATTGGTACACGAAATATATTTTGTTGATTTTACTTTAAAGATAAGCAAAATGCATACTCCCTAATTAATCGTTGACTCATTACATCGTAGGAGGCATCTCGCATTCTATCAGCATAAAATCATATCCATGCCAACTCCGAGACTCGAAGCCAGACTCAGATGTATCAGCCTCGTGGAAGATTGAATAATGATTCATAAAAACTATGAAAGGAAAATATTTATCTGTCAAGTGTCGTCCGCTGTTTACTATTAGAAATAACTAAAAATTTGCAAACAGCAATTCCAATAGAGGTTTCCAAATATGGATATTTTATTTTAAACTTCCATAATTTAACCAGACTAATTAAAAATGAAATTCTGTTAATTACTTCCCACTTTTAAAAAAATAAATCAATTTCATAAAAATTGTAACAAATTAATTAGATTTTTTTAAAATTAAATTTAAAAAAAAACTTGGAACCTTAAAGTTTTTAGATTGACGAATAGTCAATCCTACCTTCTCGATTATTCTTCAAAGATTTTCTTTTTTCTTTTTTATATATTTGAATAAATATATTTCTGTAGTTATCTAAGAAAAAAATAAAGAAAAAAATATTTATATTTATTGGTAAATTCTGAATCAGTTCCGAATTTAAATCAGTAATCAAACTTCGAAACAGATTCTGAATAATTGTTAATTAATATCTGAAGTAACTTTAATTTTAGTTTTTCCTTAATTGTTTGTGAAATTTGAATACTAACTTGCTTCAAATTTGGAAACAAGCATTTGCTTCAATAATGCTTCAATTGAATCGACGATGACGCCATCTTGTCTTCATCTGAAACAATACCGTGTTATCAAGCTGTGTAGGATTTCATTATTTGTAAGCGAGACGCGTGCTGTCATTCGTAGGAATTTATTGGATAAAAGTTACTGGATTTCAAGCAAAAAGTCAGAATTCATTTCGATTTCAAGTGAAGAACAACGAAATTCTTAGTAGCTTTTGTGAAATTTCGGTTAGGGTATATTGAATGCTTAACTTTAATTTGGAATTCTATTAATTTTCGAAGTGTTTTAATTTATTTAATTCTATTTATAAAATCGTGTTTAAAAATTTAATGTAAGAAAGAATAGTGAAATCTCTTCAGGCTAATTTTTTGCAGTTTTAAGAATAGTTTTGTCTCTTAAGCTTTTAAAAATTTAAAATTCAAATCTCTTAACGTGTATTCGTTGTATTCAATAGAGTAGAAAGGAGCCATGTTGCCTATCTTAATCCTTAGTCTTCTGGTTGCAAGTAACTTAGCGGCTTCCTGCCCGAAAATTGAATCGACACCCAGTTTTGACCCCGCCAAGGTAAGTTCCAATATTTTCATTTCAAAAAAATGTTCAAAATAATTTTTTAGGAATTTCTAATATTTCAGAAACTTACCGTGAAATGTAGAATCGAAGATTAGAAAATAAGTTTTTCGAATCGATGTTAGGGATATTTTTTATTTTTATCGTGAACAGGAATTATAAATAAGAGGAATAGTATTTAAAATTTGAAATGAAATCGAAGAGCTTTTTTTCATACTTTAAAGAATTTTAAGTGTTTTATTTCTTAAAAAAAAAAAAAAATCAATAGTTGAAGAAGCGGAAACCTAACTTTTTCGTAATTTTCTAGTTCTATTCAGTAAGAACGGTTTTATTTAGAAATCTTTTAATATTTGATATATGCAATATTAAAAAACTAATTTCTTTTTTTAATAAATTAAATACTTCTAGTTTTAGATTAGTTGATTCAGATAAGGGATAAGTCAGTTTATTTATTTTTTTTTTTATCTATTTAATTTTTTTTTTATCCCTTTCTTTTTTTTATTAAAATGAGCGTTCTATTTTCTTTAGTTTCTAGTAGAACAATATAAAATGAAATTTAAGTTTTTCGTAAAAAAATTTTAATTGCTAAATTTTTATGGAAATTCAGTTCGATAATTAGGCCTTTTTACTGCATGTTTAATTTTTTATTTCATTTGAGTACATTTTAGAAAATTCGAAATAAACTGTTAGAAAATTTGTTAAATCTTTTTAATTTAAAATTATATTTTAACGATTGAAATTTTTAAGGCAATCCGATAAATCTGAAATATTCCACTTTTGAATTAACTATTTTAATTTTACGTTGATAGTGCAATTACTGTTATTTTTACTTGCGATTTAGTTTTACTGACGATTTAGTCTTTCGTTTATTATACATCTATATTAATCGAGAATAAAATCTTATTTTAGATTATTGTAAGCTTACGATCTTTTAAACTTTAGGCCTCTGGCTCGAACGCACGAGGACCATAAGAAAATTAGGGTTTATTAGTTATTAGCGTTATGAACCTTTAAAGATAAATAACGATAATTTAATAGGAATTTACACACGTTAATTAGTGCTTGTTAATATATATGTTGCTAAAATAAATCTTAAAACAATATATAAGGGTTAAATATTATGTAGGTTTAAATATTTTCTAGACAGCAATTTTTTTTTTTTCCTCTACAAATTAATTGAAAGAATAACGTTAAAACTTTTTGAAATGAAACATTCAGATAGTGATAAATACTTAAATCTTTATTTTAAACTGAAATTAAAGCACGATGCTTTTAAAATCGCTTTTTTATTTTTACAAAATTGATGCTTTCTCAATTGAGTCCTTTAGGAAATCCTTCTAATAGTCAAATTATTTCTTTGAATTTCTTGTAATAGAATTGAAGGCCTACAGTTTTACTGATTTATTTACTTTTATTTTTATTTTATTTTTATTTTTTTATTTATTTATTTAGATATTTATTTATTTTTCTAGCGCTCTTAAATTAT
The DNA here is from genome assembly GCA_023159025.1 of Thereuonema tuberculata. Classification (NCBI taxonomy): domain Eukaryota; kingdom Metazoa; phylum Arthropoda; class Chilopoda; order Scutigeromorpha; family Scutigeridae; genus Thereuonema; species Thereuonema tuberculata. The sequence goes on along the minus strand of JAFIDM010005346.1, from coordinate 28,058,556 downwards.
ATCGAAACTGATGATCGGAGTATTATGCAATTGACGATTCAATCTTAAGATTTTTAAATTTTCAGTCTTGCTGCTTTTTTTAGTTTGGAAAATATGACAAAGCTTTTTAGTACGAAATGAATGTTGATAGATTAACAGAATATACTACAGTAAGAAATACAATGATTGAAATATACATTACCCTTTATAGTTATTTTTCATTTTTTTTTTTGAATCTCAATAGCTAAACCAGTATTTTTTGTAATTCTTATTTTTTAATTTTTTTTTTTTTTTTTTTTTAAATAGAGAAAAGACTTAAATTTCTGTTACATATTTTTTCTGTTACATATTTTTTGTTGTATTTGTTTAAAAAATATTAATGTAACATTAACGAACCACACAAGGCGATATTGATCAGGAAATAAACTGGCAAATATTTCAATTCGACCATTGCAGCTGATTAGCTATTCTATTAATCATTACTGGCGTCCATTTTTTATTTAAACAAATTTTAAGTTAATGAGTTTTAATGATTAAAATTATTAAATCTTATATGTTTATTAGATAAATTTGCACTGGAGGTTCGTTTCTTACAACGTTGTGTGTATGTCAGAATATTGTAAACAAATTGACCATTAGAAGCTAAGTTTATTTTTAAAATGGGCAGTTGAAAGGATCCCGTTGCTATGAAGTTTAGAATTGATTTTCAAATTGCTTTCACTTCTAGATAGTCCTGTTGTAACATGCTTGTTTAAGAAGCAGAATTCAATCCCCAATGGACGCCGGGAATGCTGTTTGATTAGGCTTAATCACTGTGTTAAGACTTTCCATCCGAATTGATGAGCTTTGTTCAGCTGGGAATTGCTAGAGCCTTATATCTTTCGATAATACCTCTTAAATGCGAAGATTCCTCTTGGACAAATTGAATTTTTTTAGGGGCTACATTCGAGGTTTTAATAAAAATTTTTTTTTTTTTTATTGATAAGTCTTCAAAATCTTCAAATAAAACCTAAGGTTCAATATTTTGAATTAAAATCGACTCGTTCAAAGACAAAACTTATTTCTTTTATTTTTAAGGTTCACTATTTTGAATTAGAAATCTACTCGTTCAAAGACAAAACTTTTTTATATTTTTTTTATTTTTAAGGTTCACTATTTTGAATTTGAAATCGACTCGTTCAAAGACAAAACTTTTTTTTATTTTTTTTATTTTTAAGGTTCACTATTTTGAATTTAAAATCTACTCGTTCAAAGACAGATTTTTTTTTTTTTTTTTTAATTTTTTTAATTTTTTTTATTTTTAAGGTTCACTATTTTGAATTTTTTTTTTTTTTCTATAGTACGAAGGCTTCGAAAAGTTTTATCAATTTTACAAGTTTTTAATACCTACTGCGCCGTTGCACTAAATCTTATTAAATCTTATTAAACCACTTTCGAATCAATTAAAACTTTCCATTCCGTAATAGAAAGCTATTTTTGTAACTTTTTTGAATGAACGTGTTTTCCCACCCTCATCATTCACTAACTTCAGTTCTTATGTTGTAAGTTTTTTTTTTTTTTTAATTAAGTCATTATCCTTTTTATATTAATCAAGGTCACTATTTATACTCGGCACTATTATACAAGGTTGTTTATTATCTTCATGACGATAGATTATTATTCATTCATTTGTTTCCACCAATCTCGAAGCCCAATTTTATAACTTATAATCACTGCTTATAATTTGTTTCTATTCATTTTTATCTATTATTATTATTATTATTATTGGTAGTGTGCATTTCCGATTTTCCTTTTTCATTATTTAATTTTTAATTTACATTTTACAAATTTTCTCACTTCTGTTTACTCCTTCTGTGAATTCAACAACACCAATTAATTTCTCCCTCCATTTAATTAAATCATCCATCCCGCCCAAGTTTTCAAACACACCCGCAAATTCCTTCCTGTCCCTTGTTCTGTTTTATTTATTTTTTCCTATTTTCTTTTTCACCCTTAGATCTTAAAGAAACACACGATTAACGTCACCCGTTAATATTCCACTATAAATCCTATTACGGAATTTGAAAAATTAAATGTTAAATTTGTTTTGTTAAAATGTCAATTCAGATAATCATTTTTATTATTAAATCCCTCGGATGCCGAAATGGACCCGAACGGAAATAAATTATTGAATTTTCTATTTTGTAGAATATTTCTAGAAACTTTTGAAGTTAAAAGAAATGTGTAACATAAGGAATATATTAGGGAAAGTTAAGTAACAGTAGTCTACCGTAAAGAAAATCGTCTGCCAATACGGGCGAAAATAAAATTTTTCAGTTTATAAGCTATTGTGACGCCTTCACTTGAATTTTCAATTGATGCTATTTTTCCCTATACATGATCAGCTTTAGATCTAATTAACTGTTAATTGTTTGTTTTAAGATTGCAGGCCAATGGCAGATCCTGATGCATTCAGATAAGACTGAAGCAGACAAGGGTTGCTGTTCCTGTGCTGCTTCTACTTATGCTGTGCAAAATGATGGCTTCATCGTGGCTGAAAGGACAGGAGTGAAATCAGATGGGTAAGTGAAAGTATATAAAATAAAAAGTATTTCGAAGTTATGTAGTTAGGATATTTTAGGTTGTTGGTAATAATCCTTACCGTATTGGCCCGAATATAAGACTGCATTTTTTTCCAAAATCCCATCCACGAAAGTACTATTTCGTCTTATATTCGCAACCAAACTTGGAGCGCGCACGAAACCAAAACCGAAACCAAGCGTGCTCTGGCGCTGAAGCAACGCCACCTGGTGGCGTTGGCTGAAGTCGATTGAGCAACATGCTCCAAAATAATTTTTTTTACTACGCTTAGTGTTGTACTGTTTTGCAAAAATAGTTTAATTTAATTTCCTAAATTACATTTCGCCTAGCTTAGAAGTCAGATTTAACTAAATAATACTGACATTAAGCCTATTACTGCAACCAAAAGTATTAACGATTTCATCATGAACTGGATGTGGGATGAAAATTTTTTTAAATTTACTAAAAATATTTGTCGAATTACGACTCGTTAATAGGTATAACGTCTTATATTCGCGACCAATAGTTTTTTATCAAATCGGAGCTCAAAAAACGCCATTCGTCTTATATTCGAGCCGTCTTACATTCGGGCCAATACGGTATATATTATTTCTCAAAGGTGTTTCTGTGTGGGAACGTCATAACTTCTTAATACTTCATCAAACTCAATGATTGAGACAATCATTTTGAAGATTTCGATCTCCGCTAATGACGAAAAATAAACAAATTGTTTAAAATTAATGTTTTCATTTAAAAACTTTATTTTAAAAACCTTTTTATAAAAATGTAGACACGCTTTAACAGAAGGACTTGATCTTTCGAAAGTGAAACAGCATTTCAAATAATTCTATAGCGTCGTAGACTTTGAATCTACCCTTTTTTGAATAAAAATGCACTTCAAAATGATATTTCATCGTTTATTTAATAAGAACAGATAAAAAACAAATTTAACTTATATATTTTCTAAGTTTTTTTTTTTTTTTTATTATTTCCCTTAATACTTTTATCATATTTAATAGACTTTTATCATATTTAATAGACATCATTTTAAACATTAAATAAATTTGTTTAAAATTAATGTTTTCCTTAAAAATTATTTTAAAAATCATTTTATAAAAATATAGAAGGCGCTATCTATTCACGATCTGTTCATTTATTTATTTGCAAGTTACCATTCGGTGACTGATCAAGTTACTATGCGAATTATTCGTACGGGTCAACCTTTTTATAAAAATGGAGAAGACTCCATCTATTGACAATGTGTTTAACTAACATGCACCATAGCTGTTGGATTTGTTTATTTCTCAAAGTTGTTTTTTTTGTTTCGAAATATTCGCACGGGTCAACTAGTTCGTGTTTAATCCTAAAAAATAAAAAAAATCAAAAATGATTGTTTTAATATGTAAAATTTTAAAAGTTCTTCCATATTAGATTATATTATATATAAATACATTAAAAAATTTTTAGATAACCAATTTGTTGATACTTCGGATCATTTTTAAAGTTAGATAATTGACATTCGATTCGATAAATTGCACACCCTTAATTTAAAAATGTATCTTTTTTATAATGTATCAGTATTTAGACGCCTAGACCCTTTATCTTCCGCGAATGCAAGTGCCTACAGAGCTGGATTGGGAATACTTTTTAATCAAAGTATATAATAGGAAAGTTTATTTTGTGTGTGGGGGGGGGGGTCTATTTTTAGTAGCTTAAATTAATGGGTACAATATAATAGGAAACTAACTTTTAATTTCTATATAGAAATTTCTACATAGAAATGCCAGTAACCAATTGAAGGTTAAACTTTATTATGAATATTTTCTTTTGCTGTTTTTAAAACAGTACTTGCCATTGGTGATCGCGGATACAGTTCTCTGTAACGGACGATTTGTTTTTGGGAATTAAAAAAAGTTTTATATTTTTTTTTTACGCTTTGGAATGGGTTTGGAATCGCTGTCGTGAACTTAATTTAAAATATTGAATAAACATAACTTTTCTGATAATATTTTCAAGTATTTTTCGAAATAGAGACGCAGCTATTAACTTAGTAATTTTGATCAATAGGGCGAACAGTAATGACGGAATAAGCAGAACGGGTCTGCTGGAAATAGACCTGGTTGTTTACTCCTAGCTCCTAGCTGATGATCGCCGTATTAGCGTGAAACAGCTGTTCTAGAATGTCATTTAGTAAACCAAATTAAGTCTCGCCCATTGATTTTTCGTATTGCTAGTTAATAATTTAGTTTCTTCCGTTCGAACATGGTATTAACATCGTGATAAAGTTGCATTCGTAATGTTTAAGCACAGCAACATTATATAATAGGATAGGCCCGCTTCTCTGATGCCTTTTATCATCGAACCACCACGGTATCAACAAAATCCATTGATGTCTTGAGTAATGATTTTTAAGTGATTTAATAAGAATTATTCGTAACTTTCGAAACTTAATTTATTTATTTTTTAAGTTCGAATTAAGGACATTTATTCCTTTGTCTTCTAGAACAAAGATTAATGCTATTACTGGTCTTCGTCCTATTCTTGGTGCCTCAGGACAATACACTCACCTTGTCAAAGGTAAGAATGCCATTGAATGAACTTTTGATTTTCTTTAGGCTACGAATCACAAAACTTTTCATTGTGGGACAATTTGATTCATTAGTAGATCGTAGGTGGGTTTTGTTACAGCAAATAGAATCAAAATGGAAGATGTGAATGTTTTGTTGGCGTATTTCAAAAGAAAATTAAAATCTTATGCCAATTTTTTAAACAATCTTATTGAGCACATTATAATCATAAGGAACATGAACTTTAATTTATGAAAGCTTTTACTATTGAAACGATTATTGTAACTGTGTTTGAGCCTTATAATGTAGAACTCCCTTTTCAGGCGGCTAACCGAATAAATTCTATCCGTAATAAAATGTTACATCCCTTTTAAGGCTTAAGTTTCTTTATCCAGTAAAAAAAAGCTGATTTTTTGATCGATAGCTTCATTTGTATTTTATTTTTTCTTTTGGAATTGGATCAAGTTTATATGCAAGTTTATAATGTGTAATATTGGAAATTTCGTATCATGAATGTGTTCGTCCAGTGACAGGAAGAAATTGACCTCTTTAACAAAAGTAATAAAAAGTTAGTTCTCATAATTAAAACTGGTTAATAAGGAATTTTAATTGAATAAGATAAATTTACCTATTAGGTTAAATATTAGAAATTTAGCTACGGGAGTAGTTTTAATAGTACTCGTGTCTTCCTCGGATCACAATGAAGCAGGAAATACTTAACTTTTAGATATCAGAAACTCCTGATTATTCATGTATACTGGATTATAGTTGGTTTCGGGTTAAGAGTAGTCATTACGGCTTGCCAGGAAATTAAGGGTATCATGACTTCGGAAAAACAAATTCGCTTTATCAGTGACACAGGTTTAGGATGTTTCAACAGATTTAAAAGCTTTGTAGTTATTAGTTTAAGTAGAGTATTGGAATAAAAAGGAAGTAAATTTATGAAGCCACAATTGCAATTTTTTTTTTTTTAGTGAATGACGTCTGGGTTGAGACTGGAGCCACCGTTTCTGCTTTTGCTGACGAAGAAGGATGCTTAGGATTTGTGGCTTGTCATGCTCCATCTGAAGTGAATGGTAAGTAAATTTGTTATATGAAAAGATTAATCATATGAAATAAGTTGGGTTTTTTTTCCTCAGAAGGGAATTAAATCGTTTTTAATTCAGAAACTGCAATTCTAATAGAATAAGAAAATGATTAAGAAAACTCCAATCTAACCTAAATCACTTAGTTTTCAGTTTTGTTTTATATTTTGAAATTTTTTAACAGCCACTCGATGGAATCCCTTCCATTTATTATTTTTTTTTTTAAAGTTTAGCTTCAACCATTACATAGTGACTTATTTTGAATACTGTAGCAAGAAATGCGACTTACAACCAGTTTCGGCTTTGCTATGATTATTAAATGCTTTTTATTTTTAATTTTATATAAATTTATAATACACTTGAGAGCAGAAAAATCGCAGTTGCATTATTGTTACTTTTTTTAATTTTCCTAGCGATTCGTAATTTTTTTTTAATCAAAATAATGTCAAATTTAAAGATCGTTTCATCACCTATCCAATGATGCCACTTTTAATGGTGATTAAAACAATATTCAATACAGCTATAATTTTTTTCTTTAATAACGGGTATTCCCTCTAACCTTAATTACGGCCCTCATTCGATTTTTCATCGATTTTATCAATTGGGGTGTTCTATTATTTTGGTTTTGAAAGGGATACCACACACTTTAAAAGTGGTATCATTGAATAGGTGATGAAACGATCTTTAAATTGACAATTAATATTTTGATTATAAAAAACTGCGAATCGCGAGGAAAATAAAGAAAAAAAAATGCAGCTGTGCGGTTTTTCTGCTCTCGTAGAATTTAATAAATCTTAATAATTTATGATTTTGCAGTAGCCTAGTAACAGTATTTTTGGTTAGCAACCACCTCTTTACAAAATTGAGATTACTTTTGTGTACATAGTAAAAATTCAGTGATTGGTTGAATGACCTCCCAGGGGACTTCTCAAGTTTAAGAGAAATCTGATAATGAGGAATGTTTATTTCAAGAATTGTTCTGTCGCATGTTTGATTACCCTTTGATTTACCAAGTTTCTCGGAACAGTTTTAACAAAAGACAACCTTACAACAATGGCGGAATCATTGCTTCAATCCATGCCATTTTGTTTTTATTAAGAAACTAGTCGGCTACCCGTCGCTTCGGGGTAGCCGACTAGTTTTTGATTGAAGCAATGATTATGTAACGGAAAACAACTTTTTATTTATTAAAACACACACACACACACACACACACACACCACACAAATTACATCAAGGAAACTAAAACTAATTTTTTTTTTTTAATTTTTTTTTTTGATGTCTATATTCTCTTAATCTACGACTGCAACTTTTAGAACCAGTGTGCAACTCGTATATCTAGGATATATTTTTATTTTTTATACAGATTAAAATGTAGGCCTCGTAGTCTAATGGCTAAGACGTCTAACTTCTGAGCAGTATTCTACTTAATAGAAATAGTGAATCTTTCATTCTTGACCTTTTTATTATTCCTATTGATACTTTTCAGTGGTTTTTGAGTTACAAATAGTGAGTTTTCAGTATTCTACCTACTAGAAATACTGCTTCTTTTTTGACTCATTTTTATTGTAATTGTCACTTTTCATTGGCGTTTACATTACAAATATTGATGGTTTTTCAGTAACAAATAGTGATTTTTTTTCGGTAAAAAAAAGTGCTTCTTTCTTTCTTAGACTGTTTTCTTTACTCCAACATCTGCCGCGTACACGCACTTAATTTTTCAATATCATCTATTTTTCAATATCACGTAGAATTTGGTTAAGTAAGAATATTTAAAATATTGCAACGTTTCGGGAATTATGGGTCTAATTGTCAGTTTCGAATTACAAATAAACTGACGGATGGAAAAAAAATAAACATTTATCTTGAAATTAAAAAAAAAGCTTGAATACATTCCTTATCTCTCCTTTCCCTTCCCCAATCAATAAGTCAAAAAACAATATGAAGAGAGTTGTAGTCCCTATACCCTATTGGATAAGACGTCTGACTTCGGATCAGAAAGTTGCAGGTTCGATTCCTGGCGCGGATGTTTCGTTGTAAAATTTATTTCTATTTTCCATTCTCAGAAAATTGCGCCAGACAGACACACACACAGACTATATTAAAAACTACTATTAGAGTGATGTAATCTAATAGTGAAAAGTAAGTTATTTTGTAACAATTGAGAAATCTTTTCAAAACAGTAGCAACATAGTAGCCATAAGTTTGTAGCTTAACGTTTTTCTGCCATTTGTAAACAATGTCGATTTTTATATTCAATTGACATTAAAATTCATCTTATCCTGTAAGTTAGTTTTGGATTTGCTACTGTACATGAGATCATTGGTTCAACTAAGGGAATCTAATTCTTTGATACTTGTTATAAAATGCATCATGCATCTTTATATAAAAGTATCCAACTGCATTTTTGATTTTTAGTGGAACAGAATTAAATTTGAAAATTTTAACCATATGCCAAATTTAATTTTAATCTATCCATCCTAGTCAACAATCCTGAAATTGATAGATAATTTACCATAATCTTAAATTTTTCTTTTAAGTTAAAGCAGTCTTCATGTGTCGATCTCCAAGTGATGTAGCCAAGAAGGATGGATTTGTGAATTGGATCGAAAAGAAAGGATTGACCATTGACAAATTTTATGATGTAGACCATAAGGATTGTCAGAAATAAAGGAGTCAAAAATTTGTAAATCTGTAGAAGTGTTCGCCGTTTTAGTTTTAACTTTTTGAGAATGTTAATCTATTTTTCAGCTAGAATTATAAAATTGATAAGTTAGCTTAAATGTTTTCATTGTGAAATTTCAAGCTTCATGTTTCCAATAAGTGTTCTGTATTAATATCTTTATTCTGTAAAGCATGTAAATTTTATGGCGAATAAAGTTGTAATTTGGAAATTTAAATTAAGATAGTTTTGAATTTTTCTTTTTCCAGTTTTGGTTTACAAACTTGTTAACTTTTAAAGGTTTTTACAATGGAACTGAGGAGTGGGTGGTAGGTGTCATAAATGAAAAACAATATAGATTCTTAGGCCGCTTTACATATACCATTTCACAGGCCATAAGCTCTATGTCGACATGACGAGCACATTGCCCGATATAGCTTGTTCTAAAACGCACCATCTGAGGCCATCGGATGGCTCGCCATCTGACACTAGCGCTCCTAGTGACGAATTGTAGAATTTTAAAGTCCAATCGATTTGTATCTTACTTATTCGAAGTTATCGATTACAAAAATGATATGCATGTACGGAGGTCATCTTTTCCTTACGTTTTCGTGAAAATGGCTTTCAGAAAACTGTTACATTATTATCATTACAGAATTTCGGCCTCAAAATTGGAATCGGCGAGCGATCTGAATCTCGGAAACACGTGGAACCTGTAAGTTTTAAAGCTCGCTTTTCACTGGCCATCTACCTGACATGGGCCTGAGTTATGGCTTGTTGAAATGGCGGCCTTAGTGCAAGATTAATCGCATAAGAAATTTTATGTTATATTAATTTTAAGAAACGAATTAATGTTATTCTTTGCTATCAAACTGAGTATGATCTGGATATCCTTCTTTTACAACCTTTACAATACCAACAACTCCAAGAGTCTTGCTGTTACTGTGGTAAAAAAAATACTTCATGGCCAACTTTCATTTGATCTCTCATAAAATTACGTGCCTGATAATTACGAACACCATCCCAACAAGATGTTTCATTTGGACACTTTTT
>JAFIDM010005346.1:28024900-28048251 GCA_023159025.1 Thereuonema tuberculata | reverse complement strand
TGACAAGAATTAACGTTAAATTATATTGCGATTATGCGGGACGAAATTTGAGAGAATCGAACATCCAGATACAGTGGCTAGATGACGATCGACCTGTTCGATTCTCTCATATTTCGTCCCGCATAATCGCAATATAATTTAACGTTAATTCTTGTCATTAAAGACGAAAATTTAGTGGGTTACCATTTTCAAAATAAGTGAAACTGTTTGAAGATAATGCCTCCCAAAAAACGAACAAGGAATTCCAGTGAAGGTCGTTTCGAAGTTAGCGAAGATTCTGGAAACGTAACCAAAAAAAAAAAAAGCAAAATCCAAGATGCAAAATCAACAGCAAAACTATTCTCATTGGTTGATAAAATCAGAACCAGAAAGTCGAATTGAAGATGGAGTTGATGTTAAGTTTAGCATTGAAGATCTCAAAAAGTGTCCAAATGAAACATCTTGTTGGGATGGTGTTCGTAATTATCAGGCACGTAATTTTGAGATCAAATGAAAGTTGGCCATGAAGTATTTTTTTACCACAGTAACTGCAAGACTCCTGGAGTTGTTGGTATTGTAAAGGTTGTAAAAGAAGGATATCCAGATCATACTCTGTTTGATAGCAAAGAATAACATTATGATAGGGCAAGCAAAGATCTACATTATGGTAGGGCAAGTAATGTTGTTCTTGTTTCGTCCAATTTCAATTGAAATATTTCAATTAAATTTCATGGCTGTTTTTTTTTTCAGAAAATATTTTACTAATAAAATTTTTGCCTTTCATGGGTTTGCCTTAAACACTTTAAAACGCCTAATTAAAATTAAACACTTAAACACTTAACAAAACTATTATAGTATCTTACAATTATAGTATCTTACAATTATAATAAGAGTTTACTAAGTAAAACTTCCGGGAAAAAAATTTGATCTAAAATAAATCTCTGAAAACATTAAATTCTAACTTGTGGACTAAACTTAATAAATAGCTTTTAAGTTTAAAACTCAAAATGAATTTTCAATTTTCAAGTTGAATAGAATATAAGGATTCAAACATTTTGTTAAATAAAATAAAAACACTTAGCATTTTTTGTTACATTTTCCTGATATTTTTCTATTTGGATATTTATAAATGGTAGCTTTCGATAACATGGTTTATTTCTCGTCTCATGATGTAACCTATAATTTTTTACTGTCGATGCAATGGTGGCCTATATTTTAAAAATGCAGTGTCTCGTTAAACGCATTCTTTTTACCGTCGCAGTTTTTGGGAAAAAGGACTCCTCTTCCTCGAAGGTCGTTGGCGGTCAAGGACACGAAATTCCTATAATTAGAAGCAAAACCACAAATTTCCTGTTTGCTCAGAATTGTTGTTGAAGAATTCTTTGTAGAAGTTTACTTCCTATCGTGATCATAAGAGGAAAAAAATACAGAAGAAACAAAGGATAAGAATCATTGCATAACAGAAAAGAAGAATCAGATATGGATACACAAGATTAAGCTTAGATGTTCAATTGATAATATTAAATACAGACTATTCTGAAATTTTTGCTAGTTAATTTCCGTATATCTTAAAATTTGTTTCTATGGGAAAGAAAAATGCCGCAAAAATAAAATGCTAAAATTTTAAATTCGGCGCTGTGATTTAATTTTTTTTTTTTTTTTTTTTAAAAAAGATTTAATTTGTTAATGAATACTTAAATACGTATGCCATGAAGTTATTTTATTTTTAAAAATTTGTAATTTAAGAGCAACGTATTTAGTTTTCTGCTGCAGCTTTAAGTCAGTCAGTAGGTTTTACTTTTAATAACCAAGTAAGTTTTGTTTCTGGGGATAATAGACTTAATCAAACAAATGTATTCTTCCTTATCCTTTTCCTCACTTAAATAGAGCAAACCTGTAAATTTGTGGTGGTTAAGCTTAACAATAGGTTGTAAATATATATATATATATAGTACCTAAGGAATGGTAATTAGACTAGACTGGGGTGCTGGGGTTAAAGCAGTTGTAATTTTTCTATTTTGAGATGAAATAGTTTTAAATCGGTGTTTTTTGGTTAGATGTTGGGAACCCATTGTTTTATTTTATTCCTCCTATGCAAAATTCTTGCTTAACGCTGGTGCCCGAAAAGAGTCAGTGTAATGAGAAAAAAAATCTCAAAATAAATGCTTTGTTCAGATCATAAACAGCTGTTTTTATTTCCATACTTTTCCTTGTGGAAATAGCAATGATTGAAGCGTTCGTGGGAAAGAACAAAGAGCTGTTAAGTTTTAGCTCATCGGGGAAAGTCGTTTCGATAACATTTCTAGAAAATTCGGTCGTTCACATTATAACTGATGATGACTCCTGAGCCCCAAGGCTTCCGAAGGGTGGACCAGCGCGTGGTGCTCGTGAGCAACCGAACATGTTATTGAACCCTCTACAAATATGCTAATTGTTCCAATGTGAAAGTTGCAATATAAGTACTAGCCAGCACCAATTGGTTATGGTTAGTCATTATTAATTCTTGCATTTCTCATTTGTCAACTATGGCTAATTACCGTAATAAGTATAAGTTCCCTAATGTCTTTAAAAAAGATAAGGAAATTATTTGAATCTACCTTTTGCTTCTCTTTTTGTTTTAAATTTTCAGCTTTTCGTTACTACTTTTTGTAGCAACTGATTGTTAGTTAATTTTAACTATACTTGTGAAATAGGTTAATGGTTAGAAAAAGCTTTAATTAGTTCCAAACATTAATGCGTAATCGTGATAACAAATAAGTCTGTTCTATTATTCCGTCAAGATTCATTGTCTCTTAAGTCATCTTTTTACGCTATTATGTGAATAATTGATACGGTAACATTAGGCGAATATTATACCCTATTAATTAATATTATTTTATAAGTTATAAAAATGATAACCTTTAAACATTTGCGTTTTCAACTTTTAATATTTAAAAATGATTTTAATAAATAAAAATTATTAAAGATTGTTTTGCATTTAAACATTAATTTAAAATTACATTCAGTAAATGAGGTATCTTAAAATGTTCCAGCTTGAATCTTTAATGCTCAAAAATAATTCTTATTTTATTCCTTTATTGATTTATTTGAAATACGAGAAATCAGAACAGCGTCATTCTACGAAGCATTTTGAAATGTTTTATGTCAATTCCGTTGTTTTGGGATACTTGATCTAAATTATAAACTAGATATTATATAAGCCTACTATTTAAAACATTCATTTTATTTTTTCATAAGTTTTAATTGAATGCTTTAAAATCGATCTTCATCAGTTTATTTTTTTCTAATAAATTAATACTAAAAACTACAGCAAACTACAGCAATGCTTGTTGCTTTATCATTTGCTTTTTGAATCGCTGTAGTAGTTAAAAAGTTACAAAAGAACGAGTGAAATAATTGTCTTAATGAAAATGACGGTTGTACTGTAGCTCTCACTTCCGATGTAGTTTAAGTCGGTCACTAAACTGATGATATGCTTTTGATTCGTGTAATGATTTGTTTCAAAGGAACCGTGGTTGGATGAACCGAAGTCTTATTCTATGTCAGCTTTGATTTAATCAAAGGAGGGTAGGGCTTGAAAAACAATTGACAATGTTTGTTCCTTATTACGACGTGCCGAGGGCGAACCGCCACCCGCAGTGGTTTTTATCACCTTGTTTATGTTTGATCACCTTTGCTTCTTAATCGCTGCTCACAATTATCGTAAGTTGTTAATGATTCAATTATAGTATATTTATAGAACAATGAAACATTTTTGTCATCACCTCCTTGTGAACAATCGAAAGTTTGATTCTTCATTTAAATTATTTAATTGAAACATAAATAAGGTATTAAAAACTTAAATATCAATTATTCAATATTCTTTTTCACTATTACAACTAATATTAATAATAAAAAATTAAACTTTACACACTAATATTATATGGACTTTATTACTGATATTAAAATTTTTTTGCAACAACACATTAGACTGTTTTTTAATTACATATATTTCAGCGTAATATTAATATTGTTAAATTTTTAATATTGATTATTTGTAACAACACAATCTGGGCTAATATTATGTTTTTTTCTTTTTGTTTTTTAATAATTATAGTCCCTACTCATCAATTGAGGATATCCTGAATATTTAGACAAATCATCTGCTGTAGCATCGTTATCTATTTTACAGTATTCTATTTTATATAATTCAAAACCATTGTAAAAATTTCATTTCATTGAAAGCAGTTATCTGTCGAAGCCAATTATTTACTAAATTCTAAATATTAAGATTGTCTAAAGAATTAGAATAAAGGATGAGGTTTGCTTGAGAAAATTAGAAAGCATTTAAAGCCCTGAAGTTTCAGAAAAATAAGTAATGAACACTGCTATACTCCATGGAATTTTCTAGAAAAGGAAAAGACCTTGAAATACTCTAGGATTTCGCTGTAATAGATTACTATAATAGATTCCGTATGTTTCTAAACCTACGGAAACATGAAACTCCAAACAAAAGATGCTTTTCTAATATTTACAGACGTGCATTCCATTCTTCGTTTGCGAACATTTCAATCTTTCGAATGGGTTTGCCTAATATAGAAAGAGGATATCTGTCTAAAGAAAGAAAACAGACAAGGTGATAAAAATCCTGAAACAGAAAGTGGAATAGTTTCAAATTAAAATAGAAGCAGGTTCTTCTTCCTTGGGAAGGGTGGTACTATCACATTCTTGCGGTCATAATTATTATTTGGGAGGACAGCCCTTTCTTATTTAGCAGTCTTAGAAAAAAAAACATCCGTAAACAAACAAAAAAACTTTCTTTTTTAAATTATGAATTACTCAATAGGTTTTTGCTTAATTAATTCCTGGATGTAAGTAGCTTTGCAATGAAAAAAAAAAAAACAAAACACAAAAACATTAACAACGAAATAGATATTTTGATTCGTTTTCTAGTTCATCTTATCAATGATTTTTCTTTTTTTTTTTTCCTCTCTCTATCCTAAAATTAATTGAAAGATAAAGCGATAACAGTAACCTGTAAAACTAGTCCAGTGAAATCTACAACAGGAAACAAAAGATAGGAAAAAAACGAAAGTAAAACTGGTAAGAGGAGTTGAAAATGAGGAGGAAAAAAGAATATCTACTCATCTTTCTAAAAGTCATCTTTTATTTTTTTTCCGCAGAAGTATAGAAAAAGAAAATTAAAAAATGAAAATAGTTATCATAGTTACAGTAAAAGGCTAGCTGTAATTTCACATTGCATGTTTGTTCATGTATTTCACGAATAATAAGTTCGTGAAATATAATAACTATGATTATTTAAATATTATTTAAACTAAAGATTGTTAAGGTTTATTATTTGTATTGAAATTCTTTATGTAAATGAATTCGGAGGAACAGGGATAAGTTTGTCTCTATCCTCTTTCGTCTGAAGAAGTCTTCTCGCATAGAGAGGACGAAATATCACGATTAAAATGTTGTCAAACGAGTTATTAGTTGTCGTTTTTGTCATTGAAATTAAGATTTTGAAGTTTCTCGTAATAAGCTGAAGGGATGATTGTTTTCAGATACAATTCATCCGAACTATGTGATACAGAGCTGATGCACTCACAACATGAACTTGAATTTCTGTGAGAAAACTGTGGTGTTTAAGAATCATAACAGATAAGAATTTACATATCTCTTTAAAAGAAACGAAGCCAATGTTTTCACTAGTAATATTTGCTGATTCATTGAATATTCTGTACTCAGCACGAAAGTCTTTTGAAGACAGCAGTTGGCGAATGTCATGTCTCCATTACGAGCAAATCGTGACATTGAGAGCCATAATCGTGTCGTATTGTGAAGCGAGTCCGTGTCTGTTTAAACTAGTGTCATTAAATATAGAGGAGTTAGCTTTTATTCGAGCACTTTTCTTTTGTGATCACTATAAAAGCACAAGGTAGTAACAAGTTTCTTTCCCACATAATAAAAAGATTTAAAGACATGTCTTCCATCATTACTATAGATATCCTGTCACGACATTTGCCCTTGTCCTTGTCAAGACGAAGGACATTTCTATTAATGCTGAAAGACCTCACATTGCATCCATCATTATGTGGAAACAAACCAGGTACTTTGCGTTTTAGTTCACTGCAATTGTCCAACGAATAGTTTCTTCTACTTTTAAGAATTAACGATAAACATGTCTCTAAAATTACTTAGAAGAAATCGTTTTCAGTTTCAAATATTCAATGAACACGTGGATCTTATCATTGATTTCTATTTTATAACTTCTAATTGAATTCCTTTAAATGAATAATAATTTCTCTTCATTCAGCATTGGTTTTTAAATACTTAAAATTTTATAAATACTTTTTAGATGTTTGGAATTTCTTTATGAAATAAAGTTTTATACAAACATACAAAGAAAAATTTGGACCTTTTATTTGTCTAAAAGTAATATTACAATAGCTAATATGATTTATGTCGCTACAAAATAATACATTATTTTATAAAACAAATAACCTATAGTTTTTTCTGTAGGAGCAGTTTAATTATAATATGCTTTAATGTATAGTTTATCATTTACAATCTTTAATAATTTAAGCTCCAATAGTTTGCTATTAATTGATGTTTGTTATAAAGTATTATAAATCAATGTATAGTAGGTAAGGGTTATGTTATACAGAAATTGCTAATATTTCATTTAATGTTGTTGGATTGATAAAATATTTTTTATTACCATAAATTCAAAATTTCAGTCTACACGAGAGCAATCGTGTTTTAATTAATCGCTGCCTCTAAGCTGCTAATTGATGGATTTACTACAACTTTCATTTTCAGCTTTTTTTCCATCTCCACCTCTTCCTTGAAGAACTGCTTGAAGATTATGCTTGAATTTGGCGATTAAATTTTTAAGTATTACTTACGAAAGGGCAGAACAAGACGTCATGTTAACTGAGTAATTACTGTACATGTAATATTAATGAACTGATTATGATTTCTTGCTTAAAACAAGAAATAAATATTGAAGAAAGGATTTCTATTTCGCTTGATATATT
Source organism: Thereuonema tuberculata (assembly GCA_023159025.1). Lineage (NCBI taxonomy): Eukaryota > Metazoa > Arthropoda > Chilopoda > Scutigeromorpha > Scutigeridae > Thereuonema > Thereuonema tuberculata. The sequence continues at coordinate 28,041,250 of JAFIDM010005346.1, read as the reverse complement.
AATGCAGTTTTTGATTACTTTTCAGAGTGTGTAATTTTTGATATTTATAGAGAATTATGATGAATTCTAATTGATATAGTATTGCAATAATTGAGAATTTTGAAAATTTCGGATATGCTATATAAAGTTTGTTAGTCCTTCTTAAATATGCCATTGTTTCTATAGTAGTTCTGTATACTAACTATAGAAGCAATTCGAATAATATCTAGATCTTAAATTACTTGGTTTTTCATTTCTGTCTTCTATTATTTTACAATGTACTTTTTTTTAATTTAACTGAGTCTTCAAATGTTATGTACTGAGAAGTTAATTTTTTTTTCGATAATATCAACTTTATTATTTTCAAATTTATTATTATTATTTATAATAATATATTATTTATTATATTATTAACAAATCGCTTCCATATAGTTTTCAAGTTTGTAAAAGTTATGTACAATACGGTTACTTAATGTTTATTAAAATTCTTAATATTGTGATTTTTTAAAATTCTTCAGGGTGTTGTTAAATTGCTTTTATTTATATTTAAAACAAGTTTCCTTTATTATTATTATTATTTTATTAATTCTTTAAGAAATTAAGCGAACTTCAGAAACAACTGATTTGTAAACATGGACTATATTTTGCTGACTGTGTCGACCTTGGGAAAGTCCACTGTAGTGAAAGGGATTTGAGGAAGAGGTCGTTACCCCTCGGCCAGTTAATGACGGGAAGCCTTGGCACAGACTGAAGCCCAGTTGAACTACCTGTACGCAACGAATGGACAGCAAAGTTGTATGGCTCAGTCTTCTGAGCTTATTGCCGTCGACATTAGCTGTATTTCTTCCCATTTACTATGGACAGTGTCCACCATTTCCCCATGAAGATGAAATAGATATAAAAAGGGTAAGTATTTAATATATCCGTTCTATATATTAACATTGAGTTTTTTTTATTCACGTGACTTGCCGGAATTTCAAAATCAGTTCCTATTTGTAAATATAGTACTTATAGTAACTCTTGGCGTGTAAATCGACAAAAAAAAATACTAAGTATTTAAGTATATTGGAAAAAAAAGTATGTTGATCTTGATGATTATTTAGTAAAAAATCGACTTTACTAAAAATCTTCCTAAAATATAGTAATCTATTGCTTCACTGTAAGTCTTTAAACTCATCATTTAAACTTCACTTGTATGAAGAAATTGTAATTTACATAAAAAGCAAAAATTATATTAAAATTTTTAAAAGCTTGTAATCAATGAAAAAACCCTTTCTTAAACTTGCCCAAAATAATTATTTTCATCTCGGATTTTATTAATATTAATAATAGAAGTGAAATGAATAAGAATGGATTGTTTTCTTAAATATTTATATCATCAACATGTAGATTTCACGGATTTCTGCATCGGTATTTGTCTGTGGTGATGCCAGGGGCAGAGCCCCAATATTTTCACAATTCAAAAAATATTCGAGAATATAAAAAGTGTCTTCGTGATTAGTTTTTTTTTTTCATGAATTTTAATTTTTGGCAAGTAAAAAAAAAAACCTGTTTGTTTAATTAAGAACTTAAAATTAGAAATAAGAAACTTAAACTTAGGATTCATTTCCAGCTTAAAATTACTTTTCTTTGTTTTTTTTATAAATGAAATAAATTTAAGGGGAAAAAATGTAAGAAATTGGCCAACAATGGAATTTGTTCAACTGTGTACGAACGCTGAATAAAGATTAGATAATAAAGTCAGAATCCAAAAAAAAAAGGGGGAAAAAGAGAAAAGAAAACACCCAGTATTTCCTCTCATTAATATCAAATATTTGAAGTTTAAATCTAGACATTGTTTTTATGTATTTTTTTTTCTTTTACGTATTTATCTGGGTTTTTTTTTTTTTTAATAGTGTTGATCTATTTAGGTCTTAATATTTAAATACACATTTTTCAGGGGATTTTTTTTATAAGACAAATGGAATCACAAGTAGAGCTAAAGTCTGAAAGGATTTGAACATATATCCAAATATACATATGTATATTTACAGACATCTTTTGTCAACTAAATGAAAAGATTGTGTGAATGTAGCCTTTTGTGATTTAATTAATTTTATTGGATATATATATAGAATTTTTTATGATTTTTTTTTTCGACGGTGGGGGGAAGCTCATGTTAGGGAAAAAACAAACAAACAAAACAACATCATTGTTTTCAAATTTTCGGGAGGAGACAGGCCCCCCTCGGCTCCACCCCGAATACGCCCTTGATATTTAACATATAGTGAGAAAAATATTTATCACATTTCTGTTTCACCTTAATCAAAAATTCTCCAAAAATGACGTAAATGATTTACATACTAAGAGCAAAATGAACCAAATCAAACTGTAATTTTTAACCAAATAATTTCAAACAGAATGTTATTTATTTTGTTTATACAGTAGTTTAACCTTAGTATGCAGCCTTGACCAATGTGGTCGAAACATTTTCATCAGATAACCTGTAGTTAAGAAATTTGAATATTTCGGTTGTATTTCAGTGAATGTATCCAAATGATTGCTATAATTTGTTTTTAGTTCACAATTAAGTTGTATATTTATTATCTTTTATATTAAAAAAGACCAGTAACATTATCCCTCCCGTCACCGAAGGAAAAAGCTTTAACAGAATCGATGGAATCTTTTTATTCGGGAGCAATGAAGCAGAGAAAGCTACCTCATTAGAAAGTAAATAATTCTTTTCTTCTAATAACTTTAAGCATTTCATCAAATTATAAAATAACATTTAAAATCTGTGAGAAGGATTGATATAAAACTCTATATACATAACCGCCATCTTTGATATCTCAGCCCTGCAAGATCGGAATTATTAACCTTTCCAATTTATCCAAACATTACCAATGTCAAACTGTCCATAACTAAATACTTCTCCAGTAACTTCTGAATATTGGAATCTAAAAATTATTTAAAATTTTCATTAAGAAAATATATTAAGAGAATTTTTAAAAACTCTCAAATGTTAAATTTAAAGAAAAATAATGGTGTGAACAAAGTAACTCAAAATCAACCTAATTACCAGGTTATTAATTTTTTCAAAATTCCCAAGATTTTCAATTAGAAATATAATGAATTAGAACATAAAATTTGTTATCACCATAATGTTATGAAACCATAATTGAACATGTCCCAGACATTTTTCGGCATATTGAGTTTAACTATCCTCCAAAAATATATACAGTATATATTTTTTAATTTATACAAAATAATGAATGAAAAGATGTAAAGTTTGTGTTATTGTACTTCCCTAACGGTTTTCTTCCTTTTTACTTTTTCTTCCCCTTCCCACGCCCTCAAGTGCAGTTGGTGACCTTTGCTCTCCACCGTCACCTCGGGTGGCGTGACCTTTCAAGACGTCATGCGCCTCACTGTCCACACTCCCCGTCCTCTAATTCCCACCATTAACGCTACTTGAGGATGGTCCCGAAACAGTCGTTCTTTATTAATATACTTTTCTAACGGATCACTTAAGGTGCTCACATGTGTATGTATTTTGAAATACACACGTTACAAAGTGTACAATGAGTCTCAAACACTATTTTTTCTTTGTTACCTATGCTTGACGTTATCGTTGTTCTTTCAACGAGGAAGTATTCCTTGTATTTCAACGAACAATATAACTGTCCGGTAGATAATTATAGAACATCAGTATGATATTCAATCACGGCAAGTTGCAGGTCTCAGTTGGGACATAAAAGACACAACATGTCATCCGTTTTAGAAACAGACAAATAACTAAAATAAAAACAGTGGAATTGGCATTCGCAGTCAATTAATGGTTGAACCAAATTTTGATGGAGATACTGAATATTCAAATTTTGAGATCACAGAGTATTTCGACCGTAGGGAGTTCGTTGGAGGGATAAGACTTGCATGAATAGATCACTAATAGACTAGAAAGCAAACCAGATTGATTGATTTCCTAACGAGATCAGTATAGAACTTAGAGAAATGATCGTAAAGTATAATAGAGATTCTAATCTGCATTAGCAACTTAAAAAAATTGAGAAAATGTTTATATGACAGATAACAGTTGGAAATCTTCCATCCGGTGAATACTTGAAAATGTTGAACCTTTATAATGATTGATATGATTTGTTAATTTTGAAATGCTTACATCGTCATGGAATGAAAATCAACACTGAAATAATTCTTAATTGAGATCTTACCTGTTCACCTGATGACAGAAATAATGTCTGCTGATTTTATTCAGTGGGAAAAAGTGAAATAAGCTATAGTTATTGAAACCTAACGTAAGTATTGAAGGTATATATACGGGGTGGTCGCAGATCGACCGCATTTGCTTCACACCACGAGATTCCTCATTAAATATGCTTCGAAAAAGATAATAACTTTTTTTTGATCGAACGTATACTTTTTGAGATGATCGAAATTTTTTGCAGCAGGAAGGAATGATCGAAAAGGTGTGATTGCAATTGAAAATATGAAGATAAAAATGGACCTGATGTCTGGAACTGACGAATATGTAAAATAAAACACTATGTCATTTGACTTTCTATTTATTAAGCTACAAAAACGCTAATTGCAATAAATGCAATAATCATAATTCAAACGGTATGACCCTCCAAGCGTAATCGTCTCAACGCCAGCATGAGGCACAGCGAAGAGCAAGCGCAGTCGATGCAACAATTGCTTTTTATAAATTTCTGTAAGCAATGATCGCATAAGTTGTTATCATGAAAATAATCTACATAATGTTAGCTTTTAAATGATACCCATAATATTCTTTATCATTGAATCGCCTATTGAGAAAAAATAATAATGTTTCCTATGTGGGAACACTTTTCTTCAGGACGCAGAAAACCTCGATTATCTTCAAAAGTATACATCCGATCAAAAACTTTATATAACTTTTTTACATCAACACATTATCATCTCTAAAAAACTTTAATATCCGTGATATTTCGTACTCTTTAATCAAGAGCACTTCTTCTTCTTCAGCTTCATAAATCTTATAAGGTTAGGGAATAGGTTTATAAAGCTTATCCCTAACCGTCTGAAGAAGTGCTCTTGATTAAAGAGTACGAAATATCACGATATTAAAGTTTTTTAGAGATGATAATGTGTTGATGTGGAGATTTTTAGAACATTTACGTGAAATTCAATTTTTAAATAAATTTATATAACTTTTTTTGCATCATATTTAAAGAGAAATCCCGTGGTGTGAAGCAAATGCGGTCGATCTGCGACACCCTGTATAGTACGAAATAAATATTTTCTGACATATGTTTATAATCCATATATACAAATCGAAGTGTTATACACCAATGTATTAGAATACGCTCAGATACATCCATCGCAGTGTGGGGACTGGGCGTGTAGCGATGGCGGAGGGTCAATTTTTAACGAGGGAAGAGAGGAGTTGAGACAAATATAATCGCTGATCATGTTTTAAGTTTGAGCCATAAATAAGCAACACAGCGAATTTTACAATGTTTATACAGAGAAGAAAAATATTAAAGTTGAATAGTAAGATTATTATATAAACTTATGTTCCTCCACTCTAAACTTATTTAGCAAATGTTCATTTAATCTTTTAAAAACCTTTCCTGAACATTCATGTAACTCATAAACTTCTTAGCGTACATAAGTAATCGAAATATGACTTAGTAATTCTTCACTGCAGGCGTAGAGGGCAGTAAAATACTGCAATATCGATATATACTACAATATAGATCTTACAACTTGTATTTCATTATAAAACATTACATATAACAAACATAACTGCAATAAAGAAAAAAAAAAAGGAGAAAAGTAGATAAATATATAGAGAGAAATAAAATTCGTTTACCAGCTGACCCGAATTATTAAATTATTATAATTATTAAATCTGTATTAAAACACATAGATTGGCAATGGTTCTCAGAGACTTTCACATACATTATGAAACCAGTGTTTTTCTTTGTATTTTTCTGTGGCCGCAGTGGCAGCTACTATAAGTTGTGGTAGCAGCATTTAATACAATTAACCAATTAATATAAATTAAAGTAAATTAAAACTGATTAAACTATCGTCGGAATCGCAGTGATGCCTCAAAAGCAAACATAAACAATTAAAAATTCACTAATGAAATGTTAGTAAGAAAATTCATGTGCCAGCAGTCCGCAGGCCTCAATGATTTTTTTTAATCAATAAAAAATTCAATCTGCGCATTGAATTATTAATAAACAACATATTTTTTCCATTTCATCAATATGTTCAAAATTCTACAACGATATTTCGTGGAAACTATCGTTTATTATTTTTATTTGCAAAAAACGACAAAGCGGAACGATAGTTTCCGCGAAATATCGTTGTAGAATTTTGAACAGATTGATGAAATGGAAGAATTTGTTTTAATATATAGCGAAGAAATTTATTGTAATAATTAATAAACAACATTGTTTCTTTTTGCTTCTAAGGCACCACTGCGCTCTGATTATTATTCCGATTAGCCTCAGTACTGAGATCTCGTTGTTTGCTGGTGACTGCTCCTGGCTGATGATCGCCAAAGAGCATGAAACATCTGTTCCAGGATGTCACTTGGTAATCAATTTGGTCTCAACCATTGTTGCTGATGAAACTATGTTTGGGGTTTATCCTGCAAAAACTCAGGAAAGTACGATTTTTTTTATTTAATTCACTAAAACACAAAGTAATTAAAATATTTTCACGTAGTCACCAAAGTAGGACTAGAACAGCTGGTTCAGACGGTTTGCGCATGAAATTTAGTGAATTTTTGGACGTAATCAAATCGTACTCTGCTAAGCATTCGGAATGAAATTTTTGATGGTTTACAGCAGTTCTTATCTTTCTGCAATGAATACTTGTGCAGAATCAGTTTATTTAAAAATAAAAATGAAGTTTTATTTTTTATACCAAAGAAAACCAATAAGTCTTTGAATACTTCTACTGAAATTACATCTTCTGGACATCAGAGATCAAATAGTATGAAATAACATCATTGTAAACAAGAACTAAATTGAATGGACTTACTCAGGATGATGTTACCCTATAAAAAATAAATAGAGAACATTAAAAGACACTGTTTTACGATTGGTGGATTTAAACCTGTGAGAACATAAAATATAGCAATGAAACTAGGCCTTTATTTCATTTTCTTCTTTTAATAATTTAAGGGTTTGAAGAATTGAATAAAAAATGTGACTTTTCAAAACTGAGTTCAAAACAGTAACATTTCTATACTTTCTTTGCCTTGTGATTTTGTTTTCAAATTTGCCGAACGTTTTCTGGAACCAACATCATTAGACAAAAAAAGGATTCTTTTTTTAAAAAGTTGTATAGATTATTTTAGTTTTAATTTTTTAGCCTTCATTTTCCTTTTGAAAATGAAATTTTTCCATTTTTATTTCCTTTCTCATTATTGAAATTATTGAACTAACTTTTTGTTAAATTTATCGTAAAAAGAACTAAAAATACAGTGGGATCCTCAATTGAGAAAAGGAAAAATAACTACAAAACTGAAGGAACTAATTATGTTTCAATAATATTTACGCCTAAACAAAGGAATTAAATCTCCTTTCTCTGTGCGACTAATCTGGATATTAAGAGGTTGATTGGTCTCGATTGATGAGTTCCATTAAGAGCGAAGCAGATGTCTCAGGATATCACTTGTGATTACAGCATCTGTTTAAAAATTAATAAATAATTAATTTGAAAAATAAATAAAAGTAAAATTTGAAAAAATTATTTTTGAAATATAGAAAATTGTTTATTTTTAAAATATGGAAAATTGTATATTTACAATAATGTAAATACAGTAATGTTTGTAATAATGATATGTGTATCATATATCATACAGAAGGTTTTACGTTCTTTGGGAAGAAGAGATGTTGTATTTCTTTTCCTTCTAGTAAACTTAAGAAACCGATTAGGTTCTTGAAATATTGTTGTTATAAAGTATTTGGAGAATAAAGAAGATGAATAATATTATCAGGATAACTGTATCATTTATTCAAGATGTTTTCAGTTAACTCTGTACTGAATTTAAATAATGTTTTCGTGGTAGGATAAATTATAAATACAATGAATTTTAAAAGTACAGTAAAAACTCGCTAATCCGGCACGTTCGGGACTTCGGCAGTGCCGGATTACCGAAAATGCCGGATTACTGAGCGCCGCGCCGTCTAAAACTAGCCGTTATTGCGATGATAGCGAAAATACCGCTAAAATAGAGAGTCAAAAGGGCTATTATTAGGTATCAGGCCATTTTTCCGTGTTCTATTGTGATTTCTCTGGTTTCGATAGTGATGGAAAATGTTAAAAACAAAACAACAAAATATATTTTTATGTAGTATTATATTTTAATACAGTACATACAGTACAGTATAATTACTTTATTAGATTTGTCATCACTGCCGAGTACGCCCGACCTCAGCCGATTGCCCGCGAACTCTGCCGAACGCGCCCGGAAGGCTTATTCAGTGTAAAAAAAAACCTTAGACCGATGCCGGATTATCGGATGCCGGATTAGCGGGGTTTTACTGTATACACTATTTATTACGTAGTTTGGTGATTTACATTTTGTATAGTTAATTTGAAATTAACGATAATTCTCCACGCGTATTGCGGCTCGGATAGACTGGTCTCATAATTTTAAAAATTCGGAAAGTATCTTACAGTATTCCATGATTTCTATAAATATGATAATAATCTATAGATATTCAAAGATAATTTTTGATCAATGAAAAATGATCACAATTGAAAAACATCATTAATATGAGAATGAAAATCCTAGTAATGATCTTGAAGTAATCTTGGATTTGGGAATAATGAAATAAGGTTAACTGTTACGATATCAGATGTTGTTAGTCTTCGATTTTTTTTTATCTTTTTTTTTAATTTAAGATTTATAATTTTTATTTTCAAAATTGAGAATAAATGAAGATTTACCATTGCAATCAATACCATATTTATTGAATAATCTCTAATCATAAATTTTTCTTATGATTTAGAAGCTGTAAAGAGCATAATATAGCCTTTTCCAATTTGAACATTATTTGGACAGAGTTAGATAAAAGAAAAACAAGAAACGAATTTTCATCTTCGAGATCAGACTGAAATCAACAGCATAAAAATATATATAGCAAACCACAGTGATGTAAAATGTGATATATAATAGATTCACGTTTCAAAAAGCCTCGAAAATAATTTTTAAAAAATAAGCCAAAAACATGAAGCCAAAAAAAATTCAGCAGCAAAAAAGAATCATTTCGATAACTAAAATAAGGAAATGACATTTTATATAATTGCATTAAGCTCCTTATGTTCATTAACTGAAATCGCAATTAAAGCTAATTAACAAAGATTTTATTATTTTCCTTTACGGTTATTCTTGAATTGCTTCTTTATCGAATGACTTCCATGAAAAAATTCCAAATGTTTTTTTTGTTTTTGTTTTTTTAATGGTATTTTTAAGAATTCTAGGTTCTTTTGCTCCAAGAATTTTGTTTGCAATTCTTGTACAGTAATGTTTATTTATTATTATTTAATTTTTGATAGATTCCAATTCGAACGGAAATCTAATGATGTATTTAGAACAAAGTCTTGAGATTCTAAGCTTATTTGGAATCAAAGTCCAGGAAAAAAAAATATTGAACGTATTACAATTATATATATATTTGCGTTTTATATCTGCGATGGGATTATAATCATTGGATTACAAAGGAACGATAATTTCACAACTAAAATGTAGAGATTAAAAGAAAAAAAAAAAAAAAAAAAAAAAAAATAAATTAAAATAAAATATTCCTGTGAATAGAAAAAAAATATTTATAAAATGAACTTAACGTAAAAGTAGAAAAAAAAAAAAAAAAAAAAAAGTTTCAATCCTTTTTTTATAGATTAAATACTAATAATATCAATAGTTAAAGAATCAAGAATAAAAAGGATTATTTGGAATGGAGATGAATATTTTACTGTAATTAACGAAATCAGAAGAAAAAAAAATAAAATGATGAACAAGAAAAAACTATTTCTATTTTAGTTTTTTTACTTATCATTTCTGATAAGTAAAAATGTTGCAAATATTTGCAAATATCTTGTTAGCTTCATATTTTTTTTTAATTTCTTTTGTAAATTATGTTCATCTTAATTAAATTTTTTTAAACTGAAGTTTTGTCTCATGAAAAATAAATTTTGGTAAAGAAGTGCTTCTTCACATGTTATGAAATAACTAAAGCTTAGTATTTGTGATTATTGATGTGGATTTTATCAGTAATTTTAAAGGAGAATCTTATTAGAATATTTTTTTTTTTGCTTCACAGAATTATCATCACATCATATTATTTATTATATTTTATTAAGCTTTCAAAAATATTAAATAAGCAAATAATAAATAAATAAATAAATAAATAAATAAATAAATAAATAAATAAATAAATAAATAAATAAATATTTAAATCTGAGTTCTTTTCTAAATCTATTTACACAAAAACTGACTTCTAATTATTTTTACTTAACTTTAATTTCATAAACACGTAATTAACATCAATAAATACATAAATTATTTTAATAAATAGTTTTTTTTTTTTTATCGTTAACAATAAATAAACGAGGAAAAAAAGGGTAAAACTAATGAACTGTAAGGTTTTATTCTATATAACTTAAGATCTTTTTAAAATATTCATATGTTTTATGTTTAAAAGTAGAGCACACGTAATAATATTTTTAATATTTTTTTTAAATATGTTATGTTTTTTATTTTTTTTTATTTATTAAAACTTATGTTTTGTTTACTTTTTTTCTCATTAAAATATTTTCTTTAAATTTAATTAATCTCAAAAAAGTGTATTTTATAATATTTATTAATATTTACATTATTATAATGTTTTACAAAAACATTTATTAATTATATGGTGTCGCTTTTCATAAAAAAAAATCAGTTTTTATTAAATACGAAAATTATTCAAAATTGTAAAAAATTACTACTGTTACTTTAAAGTTAGTGTTTAGTGATTTATTTATTTGAAAAATATATTCCAAAGAATTCTTATTAAATCTTGGTGTTTGTTTTTAGATATCTGGCAAATGGTATGAGTTTTTATCTACGGAACTGCGGGTTCCTGCATTTGGATATACCTGTACGGAAGTGGACATCTTTGCAGGAAGCGATGATACATTAGTCGTTAACAAAACAAGTCGAACAGAAAACGGGTAAGAGGCGATTAAATTAGGTTTTTTTTTTCTTCCTACTTTATTACAGGAAGTAAGGTTCAGTTCGTTTTCCTCTCTTTCACTTTGATTTAATTCATTTGGCATAGTTTTCCATCGACTGACTTGAATATTAAGAGCAAAGGAAGAGTCGAAGGAAAAAAAGATAGACAAAATAAAAAACGATTTTTTTTTCTTGCTTCTGATTGAAGTTTGATATTAAAGATAAAGAATTCATTCAATCTGAATTGTTACCTAATAATCTGAGGGGTTGAGAAAGTTAGCAAGATCATTGAACCTGAAAATGGTAAAATTAGTAGCTATTGTGTATCTGTTCGGAAGCTGAGAGATAATCTCTGTAATTAGTGGCAAATGGTTGAAAGCCTTCATTTCGTAGATGTTATACATTTTGAGTCTCTTAATTTCTTTATTATTAAATTAAAGAAGTATTATCAGCTGAGGGCAAATTGAAAATTCATCAGACAAAACACTGTCCTAATGATATCCGGAAATAGGAAAAGGCTGTCCTGTCAGCTTCTGAGATATGCGTTCGCCACTTGTAGTTTTTCTTCAAGAAATATAATTTAACTTTAAACGGAGAAAATTAAAGGAAAATGATTAGGTTGGAGCAGTAAATATGCCCCACCTCAGAAATAATGACTATGCAAAAGTCTAAGGGGGATTAGGATATCATGTAAATGGAGTTACAAAACTGAAACATAGTGATTGATAACATCTGAAAGAAAAAACTACTGTTTTAATGATAAAAATTTCTTAATCCTCATTTATATCTTGGATAGAGATTATTAAATACCTACGCAACTAATTTAAAATAAGTAAAAGTCTTAACTTAAGAAACTTTAAAGAATGAAAAGAAGACACTCACATGTTAAAATATATTAAACTGTCCAAATACTATTGATTTCGGTAATATCTCATTACCTTTTTCAAGTGGTAGAATAATATCTTCAAATAATAGATAAATTCTAATAGTAAATAAACGAACATAAAAGGCATCAAAAAAGATAATCAGTAACAGATATTCAATTACATAAATTACAATAAATGATATCACATGACATCTTTGTTATTATAAAATGTCAAATTGCATCTGTCGTATACAAGACTTATTTAGATTGTATTTAATTATAATGAAGTTGACAAACAGGCCATTTTGTTATGTTGCAATTGTAGATATGCACAGTAATAATATTATTTATTAGTAAGTTTTCTATTATCTTAGTTTTCTATGTATTAAATTATATTGATCAATACTTTTAATACATATTTATTATAGCATTCTAGGTTCTTGAGGATAATTACAGATTCCTTACATTTTCTAATAAATTCATTTTTGGAATGTGCTAAAATGATATTAAAAATGTAATATTTTTATTTAATATTTAAAAATATTAAAAATATAATATTCTTCTAGATTCATTGTTTCTGAAAACTGTAACATCTTGAAGGAACCATCAGACTGAAAGGAAATTTATTACACACATTACTAGTCTAATAGTGATACAAACAAACGATGAAAGTTTCAGAGCAATGCAACAACAGTACTTCCAAAAAATCAGTATGGTATAAAGCCTCCACGAGCTGCCGTACACCGTGGCATCGAATCAAACAGGCCTTGGATGTGCTCCTGGGGTATCGCCTTCTATCTCAGGCTGCTTCTATCCGAGTTCACAGTTCATCAGTATTAGCTGCTGGATGACAATAATGGGCTAGCTGCCGAGTGATCATATCCCAGACATATTCAATACGAGAAATATTGGGCGAACATATAGACTAGGGAAGAAGGGTATCTGCCTTGCTTCAAGAAGGTCTGGACATTTCTGGCAACATGTGGTCGGGCGTTGTCTTCTTGCAATATGGCTCCAGTATTGTGCTGAAGGAAGGGTACCACTTCAGTCTCCACAATTTCTCTGATCCAGCGTTGATGTTGAGTGCCCACAATTCGTAGCAGCCGAGATCGCCTATGATACCCAATTGCTTCCCAAACCATCACGCCTATTGTTTGTGCAGTATCACGCTGGACATGCAGTCTGGAAGAAGGCGCTCACCTTGATAACGTCTAATGCGCATGCGGCTATCATTGTAATCCAAATTGAAGCGGGACTCTTCCGAAAACACGACATGGTGCCAATCTGCACGCCGCGCCGGTGGGAGTGTTCGTGAGCCCATTGTAGCCTAAGGCATCGATGGTTTAGGCCCAAGAGAATCCTCCGCAAAGGAACGCATGCACGCAGTCCTCTGCGCAACAGATGCCGTCGGACCAGACAATATCAGACCTGTTGCAATGTTCCAACATTGTGCTAAAACTAAATAAGAAGCTGAACGGTCCGTCACTGCCATGCGGATGAGTGTCTACAGTTTATGGTCCAATTCCGAATTTTCGACATGTCCTGTTCTCGTCAGTCCACTGCTTCCACACTCGCATCGCTGTCGTGGCATTATGGCCCGTACGAGCAGCAATTTCGTGATATGAAAATCTTCCTTCACGTAAGCCGTGCTTATAAGGCACCCTTTGACGTCGACGAGACATACCGACTCCAGTAGGCACGTGTACAGCTCACTGACGATGAAAAACTACTTGTTTGGATCCACAACAGTCCTCTTTTATACGATCTTACACGACAGTTCAGAGAGCGCTGCCGAGTCTAGGCTTGCTCAATTATTCCCAAATTTTAATCATTTGCATTTCATTCCATGCTTTACATTTCCTGTAAGTTTCACTTCATTTGCATGTTTCCTTCATGGTGTTGCATTTTTCACAAATATGAATATATGTATATATATATAACATTACAAAATGTCGCATAGTGTTTAATAAAGATGTCATGTGATATCATAGATTGTAATTCAAGTAATTGAATATCTTATCTTTTTTAATGCCTTAAATTCAAATAGTAAATAAACGAACATAGCTTATATGTTATTTGAAGATGTTATTCTAGTACTTGAAAAAGGTAATAAGATATTACCGAAATCGATGTTGTGTTAATATATTATATATTTAATAAAATATATATTTTAATACAGTATATATATTAATATATTATAAATATGTATATTTTAAAATATGCATGTCTTTTTTCCATTCCTTAAAGTAAATTTCCGTGCTTTAAATTTATTTTATTAAGAAACTTTAATTTAAGAATTATTTCTTATCCTAATGAGTACTGGGACAGCTGGCTCGGGTTTGTGGACCTTTGGAAAGGCAGTCTACATTTGGTTTACTTCGGTATTATGTTCCACTTTGATTATTGTATTTTCGACTCTCAATTTATACAAAAAAGTTACTTTATTTTCCATCATCAAATGTTTGGCGGTTCTGAATGCTTTGGTGTTTCGGATTCGCTGAAGTTATTTTAAAAAATTGTGTTTAAGTGTTGATATTTTGATTACAATGTAACACTTCTTAAATTAAGATTATCTTTTCAATAAAACAACTGAAATTATAGAAATATTTTTTTTTGAAGTTTTATTTGATTCTTAGGCGTTTGTGAAAGATATCCTTCTTTACTTTCTTTTGGTGAGAGTAGCTCCACATATATAAACATCCAACGCTTCAATATGAAATTTTACTAATAATTTAGAAGGAAAAAAATATATATTTGAATGCTTTTGTTTTGTGGAATCGCATGTAATAGTTCCACTCTGTTGTCTTATTTTAAAGCAGCATTTATCTTAAAGAGATATAGTCTATAATATAATCTATTATATCATTAGGTAAAGCTCTTTTACTAACTTTTGAACCATGAACGGATCGTTTTGAAGCTTAACATGCCTATTTATGGAAAGATATTATTTCTTCTTCGTGTTTGAAATTATTTCGATAAATAAAAAGTTCAATCAAAAGCAGAGGGTATTCCTTGATGAGAACATTCGGACCATCCAAATATCTTTCAAGTTATAAATATGTGTCTGAAATATTTTATTCCAAAATTGCAATTGAAGGAAAGGCGGCCTCCAAATAAGTGATGGTGATTTTACGGCAAGTAAAGACCAAGTTCTTAAACAGTATCATTTAACGAGTCATGATAATTATATCAAATATAAACATTGTTACGTCTCTTAGTAACTTTAATTAATAATTTAGAAGTTTTATTCAGAACTGGATAGAGTTCACCTCTTCAGCAGGATGCACTTTCCAATATAGATATCTGTGTTAAAAGTTGAATCTTGGGCGGATGAGTTTTGACATCTGGGAAATGTGTGACGTCATTTTGGTCACAGGATATTGCATAGATTGAATTGCCAAAAATGGAAGCTAATAGTTAAATTACATTACAATAATTCATCTGTACAGATGTCTTTACATCTAGACATTAAAAGTTGATTAAAAAAAACAGCTAAAGAAAAAGAAATAATAATTATAAAAAATTAAAACACCCAAAAGTGTGGTTTGTTTTTATTATTCGTTTAAAACTTTGAAAACAAATATTTTCGTTTTGCTTTTGATATTTTAAGAAATAGTGGAAAGAAATTTCCAGCAAAATTAAAAAAAAAAATCTTCATTATAAATATATGAGGGGACGAATGTGCACCGCCTCTCTCCGAAAATCTTCAATTCCGAAATTTCCGTCCGATTTTGTAGTAGTACAGGTAACTTTTTTTTTTCCCAGCATATACTATTTAGCGATCCATTTTTTAATAAAAAATAACATATTAATATGTTATAAATACAGTCGAACCTGTCTATCTCGAATCTCACGGGAAAGGAAAACAATTCGAGATAAAGAGGTTTCGAGTTGTAGAGGTTTTAAATGCGGTCAATTAAAAAACGTCTTAATTGCTTTTGTTGTAGAAAAATACAGTGGTATGATCGCAGATTAATTTTACATCCATAACATTTTTAAAATTTACATACGTAGCTTTAACAATAAAAATACTCTTTCAATGTCTTTTGACGTCTAACTTTCTTTGTTTCTATTAGCCTTCTAAGGTTAGCAAGAGTTGCGAATCCCTCGTGACCAACATTTTCCTGAGATTCAACCTGTTGTTGAAGAAGGTTTTTGGTTGTTTTTTCTTGGTGGTCTTTGGGCATCGATTTTTGTAATTTACACTATCCGAAATTCGAGATACAGAGGTCTTGAAAAAATTTTTTTCGAGATAAACATGGAAAATACATTGAATTTAGATTGTAAATGT
>JAFIDM010005346.1:28004899-28024890 GCA_023159025.1 Thereuonema tuberculata | reverse complement strand
ATACATTGAATTTAGATTGTAAATGTAGGGAATATCACAAATTTCGAGATACATGTTTATCTCGAAAACCTCCGTATTAAGAAATGATGATCTTAGGAACTCTTAGAACTTTACATGCTCCTACCGCATTAAAAAGTTTAATCAGCGAATAAAATGTTACGATGAATCTTCGTCATGAAAATCTTCAACTTACTTATGAAAATCTCCAACAAAAGCTACAAAAATCAAATATTAAAAACGAAGTAATTTCTTAGGAGTTGAAATTTTCAAATATAACTATTGCATGATAATTCTATATATCCATATGGTAGCTTAGTATAAATACTCATATTAGTTAAGCATAAACAAGGATTTCAAAGTAAAAACAGAGTATGTAATTATCAATTTCATTTCTATTCGATACTATTTACTTATTTAGAAGAGGATATACTGCATTATCATCAACAATAGAAAAAAATTAAGAAAAATATATAAAAAAAATTTCCAGAACACATCACAGTATAAAAAAGTGAATGCTTCTGTTTTTTGTAATACTTTTTAAATTTTTTTCTCACCTTAGAATTCAAACAGCTATTTGGGCCTTAAAAAGAAATCATTCAACTCCCACCTCGGGCGTCTACAATGTCCTCAAAGGAGGTAAACGATTTCAGTTTAGTTATTTCCTAAAACCAGTTTGAACTTTGATCCTTTCATTACATAGATATATTCTACTTTGCATTTTAATTTCAGATGGAAAAACTTGGAATTTGACGACAATCCAAGCAGTGATTTTGACGGATTATGAGAATTATGCTCTAATTTGGGCCACGAATCAGCGAAGACAATCATTTTGTACAGGTACCATTAAGGAGATTTGATAATTATGACACTTTCTTTCAGTGAAAAGACAGGAAAAATACGTCTATTTTAGTTTATTATCCCGTATTTACAGATTCTAAGGATTAATTCAGAAAAGATTAGATAAGTAAGTTAAAAGGATCTCTTCCTATACACACATTAAAAAAAAATTAATAAATTAAAAAGAAAATCAAAAATGAAATAGAAAGTTTATCTACGATTTATAAAATATATCCAACACGTAACATAGAAAGCCAACTTAAATAAATATACATAATATATATTTATATATAATAAAGTATATTACGCGCATGCATAAAAAAACAAAACAAAAACTATCATTCTCAAGATAAATGTATAGTTTTCTTTTGCTTGCTGTATTTCTCTTGCATGTTTTTTTTTTAATATTTATTTATTTCCCATTCTTATTTTCATTCTGTATTTCGAGAAATAAGGCTTCGAACTTTAATCTTGCAATTTTTTTTAAAGTATATTGCATTTATTAAAGAAATGATTTAGAAAAAAAAAAAAGCTAATTTTTTTTATTATTTTCTCTTTGCAGAGTACGCTTACTTTTTGTCTCGGCAGCGTCCCATGTCCGAATTCCGGATAAAAAAGCTCAAAGATTATTTGCGGATTCACCGTTCAGGTTTGCACGAGTTCTACCCAGTGACACACAACGCCTGTCCCCAAGCACAAATAACCACTTCCGAGTAATTTCCGTGGTCCGTTGAGTTATTTATCAGTGCAGATACACAATAAAAAGCACAGGAGGGTCAGCTTGGAACAAGTCTCCAACTAATGTAATATTTTAAATGTTCCTTACAATCATCTCATTTTGTAATTATAAACTATGCCCTAAATGGGTTTATTTATTAAAGAATTTTGTGTAAAAGATACAATACGGTAATCTATAAATAGAGTAAAAATATTTAAGATTAAAAAAAAAAAAAAAATACGTAATAAATTAAAGCAAAGTTACAAATGAAAACATTCACTAAGAAAATTCAATGTCATTTCATATAATCATAGTATAGTCATATTTGTTGTAACTTATTTATAACTTCATTTATTGTTCTTATTGTATTTTTATGGTTGTAATTATGTACATAAATTTTGAAGCTCCGCTAACTTGAAAATTGTAATCAAATTGTGGAATAGTTTTAATTGTATTATTAAGAAAAGGAGAAAGTGAAATATTTAAATCGTCTGCTTCGTTCCAGTATTTTCTGGAACGAATTTATGGGTTTGTTATTTTTGACTAATTTTATCCATTTCCAAGATAAAGCTGTCTTTTATTTTTGAGTTATATTCATGACTTAATTCGCAGCAACTAATAGAGCGGAGAAAAATCCCCGTTTTTGTTTTTTGGCATTCCATCAATTCTTTGAAGCCTATTCCGTCGTAAGCATTGGTTTATTATTAAAATTAAGAAAATCTGTAAAACTGGAGTCTGAATAACAAATTTCTACGACAACTTGCAAAGTAGTTTGTAGAAGTGTTCTGTAACTGCTTACATAACTAATTTGTTTATAAAGTGTCAATAGCTATTTAATTATCCATTCAATAAAAATGATATAAAACGTTAATCAGAAGTCACATTTTATTATTTAGAGGCTGGAGCTTTAATGTATTGAAATAAAATCAGTTTATAAATCATACTTTTAATTTCTTTTTATTAACATCACTAGAAACCACAATTGGAGAAGGGGTCCAACCTCTGCGATCTGTGCCACTGCTAGAAACAGTTTTCGCAAATTAGTACAGGTCAGGTCTAGAAAGTTTTGAATAAAAGCCAATTCTTTTTTCTTTGAAATTGAAAGGCCTGAAAAATACTGTCGAAGAGAAAATAAAAAGCCTGTTAGTTAGAGGGGCTACATTTTCCCCTTGTAAGTATTGTATCCAAAATAATGGGAGATTTTCTGTCAACAAGAGACATTAATTCGCTTTTAAAAACCTTGTGATCTGTACGAGCTTTAGTACGATTGAAATTAATTTTCCGTTTCAGTATTTTTTCCGAAAATGGAGGCGAGGAAAAGGTGGTGGGATGTGTGAAAAACCGATGTGGACTCTTAAGTGGTATCGTCCTTGTTGTCGTATTATAAGTTTGATTGAAAATTTATTTTTATTATCGTGTAAAACCAAAATATCCGGGACAACCGTATTGAGCCAAAAGGAAGTATGCTGTTAAACAATCTAGGAGTTAATTAGATTTTGAAAGTCTCGTGTGTGTATTCGAAAGAGAAGATATGGCTGCCACGTTTTGCAGTAAGCGAAGCCAAGTCAATTAAGACTAAATGTCAATTGTGTGTGATTTCCGGTGTAGGACATCGATAGATTAGTATTGCGAACATTAAAAAAGGTTGAACTGTTGAAGACTATGAACATTAGTTAAAGAATAATAGTCTATTAGTTTGAAGTGGGGGGTCACATTGATAAGTAAATTTTTCGAGTGAATGAAATAGGCCTAACGATTCTGTGTTTTGTTCCATAATATTATTCAACAAGTTGTTAATCTTATTCAGCAGAGAATTAATAAACACATGGGGGGAGAAAAGAAAAAAAAAAAAAAAAAAAAAAAAAAAAAAAAAGTCATAACCTACGTCAGTTTAAAGAGCTCTATTGGAGCCAATGAGAAGCTCAAGGTGCAATAGGTGTGGATATGATACTACAAACCTGAAAAATATAAGTTTTGCCTTAATGTCACCTAAAAATTCTGGAAGTAAGATAACTACCGCCTTGGCCGTAACTGTTCACAATACTGAAAACTTCAGCAACGGCCTCTGAACTGATGTTCCATTAAATAAAAGCAAGATTAAGTATGCTTCAAGGCTGCAATTTTTTTTTTAATAATAAATAATATAAAAAAATAAAAAAATATTTCAAATTGAATTTAGTCAACTGCTGAGAAGCCAGTTTCTGGCAAAATTATATCGAGGGTCTCAAGCCAAAAGGTTCTATGTGCGTTTTGTCATTTTCTTGCCCGTAGAACTTACCGGCACCGAGAAAGCTCAAAGTAGTAAAAGAAGTGAAAATAGAACTTTTGGAATAATCAGCTGAAAGGCTGGAACTAGTTTTTCAAACAAAATCTTCTGGCACACCACAGATGTTGCCAAAATATACCGTTTAGTATACAGACCTAAAATTTATCAAAAGTGTACATAGAACCTTTTGGCTTGGGACCCTCGATATATGTATTGTTAAGTGCACCATCACAGGTAACGAACTGGCTAAAAATTTTATTCTAAAACTTAAAAATTTGAAGTGACTATCAGCCATCCATGATAATTTAAAATACACTAAACTGAAAAGTTTCTAATTTATATACAAAATTCTTTGTGCTGCATAGTTTAAAATTGATCTTTGAATTCCCCCCCCCTCCAATATCTCCTCGACTTCGGTAGTATGTGAAAAAAAGAGAGGGGGGGGGAGATTTGTAAATACTTCATTTTCTGGTTATTTTAAACTTCCTGTAAGTTTAAAATTCATTGTATATTTTCATTGTATATTTTATAAATTAAGATCTGTTGTTGCATTTTATGAAATCCCGCATTAATTAAGATCCGCAACACAATAAAAATAAAAACAAATTTTATTTGATATTAAAATGTAATCAAATTACAATTTCAAACTGAATGAAACAATGAAAATAAAAAAGTTAAAATATTTCTTCGAGTCAGCAGCTGAGAGTCTTCCATTCCTGGAAAAAAAAAAAGTTTAAAATTTTATGATAGAGAACTATTGCTCTAAAATCAATGATAGAAACACTTGAAATGTTCATGTTATTAAAGTTATCAAGAAAATGCCCGTTACGTATTGTTAAAAATTCGATGAATTAAAAAACAAACTTGATAAGGAAAATAGACATCTTGTCTCAAAACACCTGTGAAGCACTACTTCATCCATAGTATCTTCATCCCCAATTTCAGAATAGATGTGGATCAGGAATAACTTATGCAGATGTAAAATAAATCTGAAATTTTTTCGTATTTTATTGCGTTTGATCCATTTTATAGCATTAATTCTAATGAAAGATACATAGTTTAGAGATTAACTAGAATCCCATCAGTCTATGCATTATTTTTTAAATGCTTTATGCTATTGAAGTTAATTTTACTGAAAATCTTTGCTAGATTGCCGATTATCAATGGCAAATTTTGGACCTTTTTAAAGTTAATGTTTGATCTGTACCATCTGAAGATTCTCTTCAAACTTTAAAATTAGCAGCAGAATTTACAGAATATGAAGGTTTCCCCAAACGAAACTACCGTTTGCTAAGAAATAAGAGAAGCAAACATACCTTTAATGAAGAATTTCTTTACTTATGGATCTCTGGGATAAGCAGGCTCGTTATGTTTAATTACATCTATACCTGGGAAAAGATAAAAACAATTGTTAAGGAATTGTGATCTGAAGTCACTTATAAAGATTTCATAACACAGAAATTGCACTTTTGTTCTTGTAAGATTGAGATCTCCGAAAATTTATCTGAGTAGATCTACATTCAAGAAATGGCCGCTTTTTATGGACAAGAAAAATTTTATTTAAATTAGCATTGAAATACATTAAGTGTTAATCTTAATATTGGAATTACGAAATCAAAAGAATGAGATGGGGCAGCTTTCGTTCAAGGCTATTCAAGCGTCATTTAGTAGAGAAAGGATCGAATTTTGATGTTTAGTTCCTTGAACGTGAATAAAATAGTTTCGATATATTATCGGTTTTATCGGTTAGAAAAATTTTAAATTAACAAGTTTGGAAGTAACTTAAGCTTTTAATAGCATTATTAACCATAGTTCCCGCACAAGACCAGATACCGACAAGTGAGTCAATACAAAGATTGTTTATTAATTTCAACACTATTTTAAATTAAGTACTTCAAAAGTACTCAAGTTCATAAATATTTACCTCTGGCCATTCCAAATTTGTTTAAATTCTGTAAGCCAACAACAGGAGGGGATAAAAAAAAAAAAAAAAAAAAAAAAAAAAAAATCAAAGTAAAAACTAAAGACTTAAATGGAATTGTAAAATGCGGGATTTTACGTTTTTCAAGCAGTATCTTGAAAAATGAAAATTAACACCCAAAATTTTCTTTTAACCTCAAGTTAGGATTACTTCTGATGCTAACCTTTAACTTCCGTTTCACTTTCAATCCTAAGGAGTTTTAGGGTTTTCATGGTTCCAAACAATAACAACGATAGACTTGCAGTCCAACAGGAAATGCTCACAGCACCAGCAATATTCCAGGCAAGGAACTAGATTAGTTAAAAAAGCTTATTTATTTTTAAAGTTGGCAAATTACTTACAATTTAACAGTTTGAAATCAAGACGGAAGCAGCTAAGTTTGAATAGAATGGAATTGTCAGACATTATATAACAGTCTTTTAATATATACTAGGTGTCCACCAAATAACTAGGTGTTTGAAGGATCACACGTTGATAATTAGGCGCATCAATCTCAAACTTTATACTCTCCATGATCCATAAGCTTACAATCATGAGAAAAATGTTTCTAGTTCAGTCACCACCAGGAGACATATGGCGCTGCTATCATGTAAGGCCATGCATGAGAATAATGCTTGCTTATTACACGATTAGGAATGCACTCTGCAATCGCATCCTAGCAACAGGTGATGTTCGGTGTACCTCCATCTTGCATGAATGCTACTGTGTTTAGGGCACCATGCTGCTGCAGGAATGGAAACACTAGCTTTCGCAATAAAGATGCGTATCGAACCCCCTATAATGGTGAAGTTGAACCATACAAATTTATTATCGATAGTGGTCCTCGACCCCTTCTGATAAGCCCTATTCACATAATGCCCTAGTGGCATTCGAATGCAACTGATAAAGCTTCACGAATAAAGCGCGAACAAGCGTTAACGGCGTTGCTATGCTCTTGTTGAAGACAAGTGCATGAGACATAGTGTGCTACTCTTTCAAGGAGAGTTCATTTGCATAGCCGACAGCAGCGCCACAAGTCACCTGGTGGCGACTGAGAACTAAACTCATGATTGCACTTCCATTACCCATAAGTCTACAATCCAAAGTTTGAGATCGATGCGTCTAAAATTTATCAACTTATGGCGCTTCAAACACCTCGTTATTTCTTGGACACCTGGAACGTTAATACTGAAATTACTTTTTAATAACATTTAATTTCTCACAATTGTGTTAGTAATACCAGAATTTTCGCTTCATAGCAAGTGTAAAAAGATAACTTACTTTACCAGATCTAGTTGTTCTTGTTAAAAAGATTCCGTGTGTGATACTAAGGAAAGGAAGTCCAAGTACACCCAATAAACCACCTCCCAGATGAACTAAGGAAAACAAAAGTTAGTAAACTACATTAACCAAGTTTGAAAAACACCAATACTATAAAATTTTAATGTTTAGGAAACAGATTTGTTATTAAATGAATTTCAACAAGTTACTTGCGAATCAAACTAACAGACTTAAATTTTGACTAATAATGGAGCTTCTAAGATTATCTTAAATCACAAGTTTCGATATATGAATTAAGGTACTGTCCAAGTGCGGATCTCCGACCTCCACTTGGCAGTGCCAAGAACTATCGATTTTGTGCAGCGATTAAGGAATCAATGTTTATTTTCATTTACAATTTTAAAAACTAACGTTCACAAAATAAAGTTAATTTTCCGTTATTTAATAATAAACAAGATGGATCAAACTTCCTTCGAGACGGTTTGATTACTCCGTTTCAGAAATGGATTCGCCTTCCGACATGCGCAGAAGTGTCGAAAGGATCAAATTCGTGGTCTGACAGTACTGGAGTCGATTCTTCAAAATGTGACTTAAGCTAATCTTAGAAGCTCCATTATTAGTTCAAAACCAATGATTAAAACGTTAGAAAAATATTTTTCAAGCTCACCTGCTATTGCGTCTAGTGGATCGTCTATTCTCAGTTTCAACGTAATAATGTGACCTACTAAGTAAAAAACGCCCGCTAACCAACCAATCACAGCTGCTCCCCATGGATAGAGGTCATTGCAACCAGCACAAATTGCCACCTGAAATAAAACAGTCGACAAACTCAGAAACCAATCAATTCCCGAGTAAAAACAAGCGATTTTTATTAAAGAGCTTTTCTTTAAATTCACCATAAACTGAAAAGTTTCATTCGTAATCCGAAACACTTACGATCGTTTCGTTTCTTGACTTGTCAGAAGACAGTCAAAAGGTACTCTAGTGAAAAGCCTTTTGAAGGCTTTCAAGAAACTCAAGACTTGTCACGAGAATTAAGTACTTAAATTTTTCTGCATTGAAAAAGGGAGGTATTATCATTTAAAATAGAGGACTGGTACTTTAAGTTGTTGATCTGTATGCCATAGTCAATAACTTGTGAGGGGGGAGGATACAGTTTGTGGCGCAATAAGAATTTTGACAATCAAGACTATGATCCTTCACGAAAATTCAACCCAAGAGCCTTCCACTGCCGTCTGACTTTGGTATTCATCAAACGAAGTTAATAACGTAGAATAAAAATTTTTGGTCTAGTAGAGTGGGAAAAGAAATGGCATCTCCATAAATCTAAACGAAAAACATTAAAAATAAAAGAAAATTCATATGCTGAACTCTTGAGATGTCAGTTTAAAACATTGGTCTCAAATTTAAAATTTTGGCGTTTTTTAATGTTTATAATTATACAAAAATAGGTCTTAATAGCAAAATTGAGGCCAGGAAGCTCATCTAAGACTTGTGCCATTCAAGAGCACGAGTTGTCATGATACAGTTGAATAACTGAAAGTTCACCTAAATAGCTCCAAACTTTCTTAACTAATATCCTGGGTTTAATTCAAATAAACTTAAGGTTAAAATGAAGACGGTTCCCAGATAACTGTAGAGGACAAGCTTAAGTGTCTTGACTGAAAGATGATCCAATGGAAGGCATTTCTCTATGGCTGGAAAAATCTAATCTTTTACGTAGTCTCGTGCTACTCACCCTCGTAAGGTCAGGACATATATATATATATATATATAAATAAATAAATGAACCAATCTATATATCGCCAATACTTTCCATGCAAATTTTGTCGACGTTTTCAAATTCTACTTTTAGGCGTTAGAGGGTCCAAGATTTTCTAAATTTGAAGGAAACTAACGGGGAAGTTGTGTAGAAGTTATTTATTTTTTGGGGTGGGGGGGAAGGAGAAGGTCTAGTCATTCTTTGTTTAAGTTAGCACTAGTAAGATTAGTTTAAATTTCAATTTGAGAAAAAAAATTATAAGGAATTAATCTTTGAATAATGCAAAACCAACCAATTCAGTTACGATATCTTGTAACTTCATATTACTTTAATGAACAGTCTTAAACACTTGTGTACAGTGAGATTTAGATTTTTGATTATAAATTTTTCATTATATAAATTTAAAGAGATTTGATGCTACTAACCATGCCTGTTAATGCACCATTCAAACTATGTAATCCACTGAGAACTAAAGGTTCTCCCAACATTCCCACACGAACTAGGAAAAGTGTTGTTAATCCTGCAAAACATGCACTGATGACGCTATTGACGACGGCTGCTGCGACTATAGCCCCATCCCCTGGTGTCGAAATGGACGCTTGGGAACCTCCATTAAAAGCAAGGAAGCCAATGAGCAAAATCATTCCTCCTGTAAAAGTCAACTAAAATAAAAACAATTAGTAATGCTCGTCATCCGTTGGTAGTCTAGGAAGATTCTATTCAGAAAGAATTATTTTTTCTTACCGGCACAGAATGACCTCGAATTTCTTTAATGTCTCCCGTTTTATCGAATCTTCCAATGCGAGGTCCTAAAAGCACAGCTCCCACCAAAGCACATGTTCCACCTACAACGTGAACACATCCAGAACCAGCAAAATCCTATAACGATAAATCTGTACTTATCAGAAAACTCAAGATTATCTGAAATCAATACGAAAATTGAAGTCTCCCGATTTCATACATCAATAAAATTTGGAAGGAAGTATTGTTGTTTTAAAATCAGAAAATATGTCATGTAATTCTGCCGTTAGACTTTCATAGCTTACGATTAAAAAGATCGATAGTTATGATGGTATTTTACAATTTAATACAAGATTTGCAGTTTTTTCACCAATGTAGCTCATAACAATGTAGTTCCAATTATTTGAAGGAAAAGAGCAAAAACAAACAACCTACCCAAACATCTTACCAACTGTATTCTTTTAAATTGAAGTTTGTAACTATTGTCCATTAGAAACATTACGATAACTATTTAAATTCAAAATATAATCAATTAAAATGTTTTGATTCGAATCCATTAAAAGTTTAAAACCACAGATTAATCACCCCTCCCTTCTATATCTCATGTTTATTTGGGTACCAAGACATTGTATCATGGAAAACTAATGATTAACATAACGGACCACATTAATAAGTAAATTTGTAATTTAAATAAACCAAATTTCGTTTTAACAACGGCTGTGTTCAAATCCCGTACCCATTTTAAAACATTAGAAAAATTATGTCTAAGTAGATATGGAGAGGGGGGGGGGATTCCATATCATCCTATTTCACGCCATACCTCACAGGCCCCGAATGACATTTTAAAATCCTTCCTTCTCGAAATTTGGTCAATATATATGTATTATGCGACTAAAGTTTGGGAATCTCCAGCTTAAGGCTTTTAGTTGGAACAAGAATGTAAAAAATTTCAAGAGGGAGAATGAATCTTTTCAAGAACTTAAATTAGGTAACAGGGAGATTACCAACATCGTAAAATCTTACCCTATATCCTATTTCACCATTTCCTAATTGCAACCATCCACTGGAATACCAGGCCCAACGAGTCACTACAGGATAAACGAAGGCTAAGGAAAGAAATAGATTCAGAAGTGAAAAGGGTATCCTTAAGTCTAGAAAATCAAGAAGTTTCTTTCCTCAAGCAACACACCGTTCTGTTCAAATTAATAAAAAAATTAAAACTGATCATGCTTGTAACTAATTGATAATGTGGGATCATATCCGTAACAAATTTGCTTAAAGCTTTTTAAGTTTACATAGGAAAAAATATTCAAAATTATTTTTAATAGAAAAAAAAAAAAAAAATTTACAGGAAACACTGCGATTTTGAGTTTTATGAAGATGACCAAAAGTTTGATTTGGAGCGATTAAAGAAATTTATATTTTAAATTTTATTTCCTTAACTTGGTTTATTTATTAAATTATGTAAAAATTAAATACTGTAGTAAGTTTTCAGTTAATTTTTTTTTTTTTTTACTCATTACGTTTAAGTCTGAATTTGTTTGGCAACAGCTTTTCATATTAATTTGAATATGACGAAATTGGGGTTCGATGGAATTTGTCCGATTTCCCAGTTTCATTTAGAAAGCAAGTTTGAAAAAGCGGCTAGTTACTCTATATTTACATTTTTTTTCTACAATTTCATTGATTTTTAATCCTGCATTACATTTTCACTTTAAAATTATTTTTAATTAAGTTTTAAAGTAATTTCATGATTACACGATTCGCAATGAAACTGATACCATTTCAACCTTAATGAAAATAGTTTATAAACTCAAGTTAGAAATATGAAATGTCATTGACATTACTTTGAAAAATTTTAAAAATCCTCTGCCAAGCTCATAAGTGGACAAGTCTAGGTGCATTACAGCATTGCTTTTTTTAGGGAAAAGCGAATGATCATTTAAAATGACTTGATGTATTTTAGAAGCCAGCTTTCCATTGATCTTGCAGCGAGGGTGGGGAAGACCAACTGGTCCCCTATGAGGATACTTTTTGTTTTTCCTCCTTTTGTTTTAAGTTAGGTTTCACTGCAATTTATGGGGGGCGGAGTACTTTAAAGCAAGCTGTATAAAATTGAAGCCTACCTGATAAAAAGAAGCTGTAGGCGAAGTAACCCATTGGTGCACATCTTTCTGCCAGAGAACCGGAGACTATAGAAGCAGCTGTTGCAGCGAAGACGTACTGGAAGAACCAATGACTGAACTTTTCTTTCGGAAGATACGAAATGGCAAAGTGTGTGTAGCCAATGAAGGAGTTCCCGTCACCAAACGCAAATGCGTAACCAAACAACCAATAAGCAATTCCTGCTAAGACTACAGAAATCAAAATTAAATACAAAATCAAAAAAGGTAGACAATAAATGAACTTATTAGAGAAAGTTAATGTTCTTGCATAGGAACTACGCTAAGATTTCATCGCAACGAGATTCTATATTACATTTTAAATAAAAACAAAACTTAAGCCTCAAGCTATAAATAGTTAAAATATAGTTTAAATTACAGTTAAATAAACATTCATCGTTTGAAGTTAAACTAAGAAAATAAATTGCTCTACAAAAAACTAATCCTTTTGGCTCGATGTACTAATACAATGCAGGTACGACTATTGTACAATTGTGCATTACTATCATAGTCACTTCGTGTTAACATTGCGCCTTGCATTCTTAGTTTTAATTATTTCCTTTTTATTATGACAGTGATATTCAGAAGTCCTACAGAAGTTCTATACAAAGTCAGTAGAAATATTAGTGTTCAAACTTATGTAAATTTAAATTTCACATGAAATTTAAAAGGAAAATACAATATTCGGCAGCCATTTCCATTGCTTACTTTTTTAGCCACAAATCCATGCTAGGATCTATTGCCCTGTGCTGTTGCTTTTGACAAGGACTTTTTCAGACAAGTTTCAGAAGCTGAAAAGCCTGTTAGAATTAACATTTTGATAACTACTTAAAAATCTAATTCCGTATTCATACTTTGCGCGGATGATGAATTTTGCCACCAGTCTCCGGAATAACAAGGTTCTAATACTTTACAATAAGCAAGATAACTCCAAAAAGGCAACATTGGGTCCAAGCATCAGTAATATATTTGTGCAATAGATTATAATGTTTAATTTACTGTCATTACATTTAAAATATAATCATGAAGAAAAAAAATAAATAAATAAGTGGTCTACTTACGACAATCCAACAAGTTTTTAATTAAGATATTTGTTGTATTTTTTACCCTTACTGCTCCTGCTTCCAAAAGAGCAAAACCCAATTGCATTGCTGTAAGAAAAATCAAATTCATACAAGATCTGAACTATTTTAGTCTAATTTTTTTTAACAAAGTTAATGTTTAAAGTTCGAACTTTAAAATTGCTTGAAATTGCTTTATGTTAATGTTATGCTTTGTTTTATTTTTAAATATTTTTAAATAGTTAAATCTGAAAATTTTAGAATTTTCCCTAAAACAAAAAAATAAATGTTTTCGTAATATTTCTAAGTCAATTAGACCACGAGTTATGACGTTACTTTCAAATACTTTAAATTCCCCCCCCCCCCAAATCGTACGAATAGGGAAACATCTTTGACTAACAAAACAGGCGTATTAATAAATTACTGGTGTTTTAGTCTAAGAAATTCTGTAGTTGCAGAATTTTTAACTAGATTATATAGTCCTAAGTGAAAAATTTTAGGGGAAAAAAAAAAAAAAAAAAAAAATGTTTTCAGTGAACATAAAACAGCATTCGAAGAATATTGGCATTCGAAAAGGTAAGAGTAGTAAAAATACCAATTCTTTTGAGATAAATCAATATTTCAAAAACTTAAGTAATTACAGTCTTGGTTAGTTAAAATTGTAAGACTCTTCATAAAGCAGTTTTAATTAAACAAAAATAATAAAAAACTATTTAAATATAATGAATACTTACAAAATATTATGATGCCACAAATAATAAGAAAGAAATCATTCACATTTGCTTTCAATGGTTCCAAGGAATTCCCCGTCTCTTCCACAACCAAGACTTCGGTTCTGGCAGTTGTAAAATTTGTAGAAATGTTGAAACTAGACATCGTTGATTCCATTGCAACAGTTATTTTAAAACTACAAACAAGTTGATTCACGCTGCTCCTCTGGTTCTGATTCGACTGACAAAATGGCTACTTCACGACGATTTAAATACTCTTGTATGACGTACAATAATTTTTTAGGTATTTTTTTAAAGTAAGAGTTATTTGCAGGTTAAATGACTGAATGTAATACTTTAAATACATTTATTATTATATTTATAAATTATAAAATACGTCTGATTTACTGAATTGATTATTTAAATCAAAATTCAAATCAACTGGGTTGGTCCACTTCAAGATAGAAATTGGGGGTGGGGTGTTAATGTAGGGTTTCGATTATTCTCTCACTTCTTGCAATGAATAAAAAACAAATTACACATATTAACACACAGAAATTACAAATTCTTTATAATTATAATAAAAAATATTGTTTATTAGATCTAAGATATTTATAAATAAATAGACAAATCTTAAAAAAGTTTAATTTAAAGTGAAGTTACACTTTCACAAATTTGATTGAAACGAGAGCTTCTTCTATTAGATTGAATGAATTTAAACATTTCGTCATCTGAAAGAAAGAAAGAACAAATAAAGAAAAAAAATAAGTAAAATAAGAAAAGTAAAAAAATAAAAAATAAAAAGCTAAAAAAATATTCGTTTCAAATACAAAATTTTTAGTATACTACGAATTTCAGAATTACAAAAAAAAAAAAAAAAATCTTCAAGTTATAAAAATTTAGCTCAGGAATTGTTTTTCTAGTTTTTATTGAACTTGAAGGAACGATAAAATAAAATAGAACTATAAAAAGAAAAATTAAAAAAAAAAGTAGAAATTTCAACAGCTCAATGGATTTGAACTGAACACAAAAATAAAATAAAATAAAAAAAAAATGATTTGTCTCTGAGTGCGTTTTCTGTAATCATCAACTGATTACAGAAAATTTAAGCTTTTTATTTAAAT
Source organism: Thereuonema tuberculata (assembly GCA_023159025.1). Classification (NCBI taxonomy): domain Eukaryota; kingdom Metazoa; phylum Arthropoda; class Chilopoda; order Scutigeromorpha; family Scutigeridae; genus Thereuonema; species Thereuonema tuberculata. The sequence continues at coordinate 28,010,268 of JAFIDM010005346.1, read as the reverse complement.
TTCACAACTCTATATGAATACTAAATATCTACTACGGATATATACATACTACACTTATATCCGTGGCACTTCTTATAGTCTTCTTATAAAGTTGGCTTTAATTTAAAAGTTTAAATTTTCTTTCAGATTACAGAAATAGAGAAATTTCCAATTTGGTATTTTATAAATCTACAAAATGCATAAAACAAAGACTTTGTTTTGATTCTTGCATTGCATGGAACTACAGTAGAAACTATCATATAATTTAAAATTACTTAAACAAAATTTCTTTCTTTTTACCGTTATTTTATTCAATCTTATTATTTAACACACAATTTTTTTCGTTTCAAAACTTTTATAATTTCTTTATTACTGATGTAATTCGAAGCCATCTGCAAAATTACTTAACTGCTTCATCTATTTTTTTCCTTTCCCCTTCCCTTTACCAAGAAGTATCCTTTGAGAAATACTCTCCAACAGTCCTGATGCTGGTTAAAAAAGGACTCTGAAGCTTAGTATGCAAAGGGTTCCCTCGCCAACCACTAAATCCCCTGTGAGACAAGGCCTCAAGTTATAATAGCAATTTGTTCACCCAGTCAACTTAGGCAATAATTTATTTTGAAGTTTTCCATTACTTTTCAAATTCCAAAAAACTCATGCGTACACCGTAATTTTACACAGAAGATGTGGGCACCGGCAGGAATTTTTCCAGAAGATACAACATATTTTGGCAATGCAGTTTATATTGTAAAATTCCATTAATTAATTGATGAAAAAAATAATAATTTAAAATAAATTTACTGTTTTTTAAATATCTCTTATTTCTTTTAGAAGAAAGAAATTACATGAATCACATTAAATTTCAGAATTCCAGGAATAGGTGAGGGGAGCAAGTGCAACAGTGGCCTATCACTGAAGATATCAAACTTATACAATATGCAAATCGAAAGTGTTAAGTACTTATTTATTTTTCCTTTTGAAATAAAAAAAAAAAACCCCAATCATTATGTTTCAAGAATGCCATCCAACAGGATCAATTTGATTTCTTTTAAAGAGTTTACTTTAAGTAAAGTATTCACTGTATCTTTATATTTCTGATTTTTACAGCTGTTTTAGGCATTTCATAGAACTATTTATTAAATAGAAATAATTAATATGCAATTGTTAGTGTTTAAAGAATATATCTACTTTCAATATGAAAATCTATATCTTCCTCCCAGCTGTCCTTAGGATAGGCAGGTTCATTATGTTTTATCATATCAATACCTGAAAAAAAAATATACATATACTCAAAAAAATTACACAAGCAAAGTATCCCTTAACATTATATGCATATATCAGCCTTTACACATATCCATAACAAATTTTCAATGTAAGATTTAATCAATTGGTAAATTATAAATATCGTAACATAACAGTGGGGCCTTTCAGAAACGTGACCAACAAAATAGATTTACAAACATTAAAATCTAATCTCATTCAGATAAGATCGTTACAAAAGAAAACTTCTTTTTACATCATTATAAAGTTGTTTTATCAACACATAAACATTTATTCCATGAATTTTCGTCGTTTGAAAAACAGCTTCTTCAGACAGCAAATAGTACAAAAAAATTTTAAATTACAATTAGCTATCTATTATTATTATTATTATCTATGCTAACCACCCCCAGTATCTTTCCCCAGGTGTTTCTAGGAGATCCATGTAAGACCTCTATAGAACTGGACCTGTCTTCGGACAGAAAACTATGAATGGATATCTATGCTAAAGTGTGCCATACATAAATCTAACAATACTATTACAATAATAAATAAAATTGAATTAGCTTTTAATAATACGAGTGCAGCTATTGTTGAAGACAAATGCATTGTAATTATATTAAAGGGTTATTTCGAATATTTGTGGAGTTAATTCTACTCTTTTGTATCGATTTTTCAAAACCTTCTTCAAATTATTTTGGATTATTATAGGTTCCAAAATTTTTCTTTTAGTTCTCAATGTATTCTTCGCATATACTGTCAACCAGAGGATTCCGATCAGGATTATAAGATAAAGTATGGAAAGACCAGTCAGAACCCTCATTCCTGTTTATGCTATGAACATAAATAAACTTCTCCGAGTCTCTCCAATATAAATTTTAGAACATGTTCTACAAGTCAAATAGTATATGACAACCATATTATATAACTTATTTCTTACATAAATACTCATCAGTTATTAGATCTTTAATATTCCTACCTACGTTGTAACATAATCTTATCTGATTTTTCTGCATGTATCTTTACATTGAAGATCAATGAAATTTGCTGGATTTATATTTAACACATTTTAATTACATGTATTTCAAGACACAAAAATGAACAAACATAATAATAATCATTTTTTTTTTCATTTGTATTAGCAATAACAAGGCATTAGCTACGGAAATTAAGGTCAATGAATTATGTGGGGCTATGAATGATGACAAGTGGAGATTTATTTACTTATTAATAAAGACTGGTCGAATACTACTGAAGTTGCTTTGAGATATAATAATAATTGCTTTTGATATCTATTCAACATCAAATGTAAACAAAAAAAAAAATTATCCAAATTTCATCCAGATATAAAATTAGGATAACGATAGTTTCTCATTAGCTACTTATAATATCGTTGAGTAATTTTAAAAGTTGACACAGTTGATAGTAATTTTAAAAGTATTATTTTTCTCTAACTAAAATCTTACATAACTAATAAAGTATGTTTGCAGGTGAATCAGATATTAATAATTCGTCTTTTTTTTTTTCCCCTTCAAATCCAGGTTATTTTTTCATCTCTCTTTTATTAAAAAATTTATATCCTAGGCAGTATATATGAGATACACTATAATGTGCCCGAGCTTTTATATTTCAGGATTAAGGCAATATTTTTTGTTAATATTTCAGGTTTTAATAATGTATCTACCCCAAAACTTAGCCATTGAGTTTTCTTATGAATTTGTTTATTTGATGTCATTCAAAATGTTAAATAGTAGATTTATGTAGAGGAAAATAAAATAGAAAACAATCACTTGATTGCTGTAATACCTACCTATCATTTCAATACGAGTTTCAATCCTTAGAAGTTTGAAATGATTCAATGTATTAAATAATAACAATGATAAGATTGAAGTCCAACAAATGACAGTTACAAGGCCAGCAATATTCCATCCTAAAGTCTTAAAAAAAAATAGGAGCATTTTTATTTGTGTTGTCTAAGAGTTATTTGATTTTAAAGATTTCCTTTAATTTATAGAATGATTTATCTCTATAGTAAGTATTCCAATCTTGAAAGAAGTTTTGAATGAAGTTCTAATCTTAAAAGCTTTGTAGATTTGTAAACAATACGTAACTAATTGTAAACCCGTAAGTACAACACTGGTATGCAAAACTTATGGACGACACAAGTTGTTGCACGCATAATGTTCTCACTTCCAACTCCATTATTACAAAAGTGCTGTTGCTCCTATTCCCATACACGGTCCTGAGTTATTTTGTATTTGGGCACTGCTGCTAAGTACAGCTTTATGTTACTTTTTCCACTTCGTCCTTAGGTTTTGCACACCAGTGTTTAATAATCTCTACATCTATAAATTGCTTGAAAACTTTTATTATTAAGACTAAAGTAAAAAAAAAAAAACTCTTACTTACCATCACTGACAATGTAGAACCTTCTAGAATTATCCCTTTTGAAATGCTTAGAAATGGATAAGAAATAACACCCCAAGCTCCACCTCCACAGTGAACTAAAATAAAAGAAATTATGAAATTACTTAAAAGTTCATAATAGAAAAAAATTCAATTTTAGATGAACAGTAAATAATAAATCCACAAGCAAAACGAGATATTTCATATGAACTTAGATAATAAGAAATATGATTTGATTCTAACATCGAGACTCTTGGCTTTGAGTCATTCACCTTCAGAAGCGATGGAAACTGTAGACGGTTTTGCCAAATTAATCCTAATGCAAGTTACAGCGCAGGAAACATTCTAAACATTCTAAAAGGAAAAAAAATTTCAAACGTCAAAGCCACGTCCTGGATTCCAAGCGAATCAACCACGTGGTAGGTTATCGTCTTCACGGTTCGGTTACGATACAAATGGTAGATATAAGTAGCAATTTCCATTAAATATTTCAGTTCTTTGATTATAATTTACAAATGATAAAAAAAGCAAACAAACTAACAAACAAATATATATATATGTCTCTGATCGAAAATTGGTTGTTCTCAAACTGATCTGATTTATAAATATTTTTTTTTTTCAATGCTTTGTTCGAAATAATGGCTTACAGAACATAGTTAAGAGTATTAACTGTGTTAATAGTAATTAACTATTATTAACAACTTCTACGGGAAGTACTACAAGTTAGTAACAAAATTCATATATTCATTTTCGGAAGTCTCTAGAGGCATGAATGTTTACCGAATAATTAGGCCAAAGGCATATTAAATTTACTTTAATTTAGAAACATTAGAATTGTTTGATTTTACTTTTAAATGATTAAAATCGTTCAATCAAATTTAGAATAAAAAAAAAAAAAGTTGTTACCTGATACAGCATCCAGTGGATCATCGATTTTCAAACGTAGCAATAAAATATGACAACCAAGATACACAACTCCAGCAATTGTTCCTGTAATGGCAGCTCCCCATGGATAAATATCATTACATCCAGCACAGCTTGCAACCTGCAAACGGTTTTTATTATTGTAATAGGAATCGATTTATTATATGATACATTTAAAAGCCAAATCCAGCAATGCTATTTCGAAAATAAGGTAATTAGTTAAGGTGCCATTTAAAAAGATAAGAAAATATATGATAATTTCGATACGTTAACCATCTTCTTATGATTACATTTTAGCGACAACTTAAAAACACTGCATTCTAACTTGACACATTTTCAAAAACAAAACACATTTTCAAAAACATTAAGTAATCATTAAGTTATTTTTAATCAGAGTGCAAAGTAGTAGCACTGACTATTTTCATTTAAATTCTTTTATGTGAATTGCTATTGAACTGCTTCGTACCATTCCTGTTAAAGCTCCATTGAGACTGTGCAGCAAACTCAACACACGCAGTTTTCCTAATATACCAAATCGAATAAGAGTTAGAACAATTAAACCAGCGAAACAGGCACTGATCATTGTATTGCAAACTATCAAAGAAATGGTGTTTCCATCATTAGGTCGAGAAAGTGATCCCAAAGCTCCACCATTAAAAGGAAGAAAGCCAAACATTAAAATCATTCCTCCTGTTACAGTCATCTGCAAGAAAAAATGAAAAAAAGGAAATGTGTTAATAGTAATTAAATAAATAAATAAATAAATAAATAAATAAATAAATAAATAAATAAATAAATAA
>JAFIDM010005346.1:27987230-27997524 GCA_023159025.1 Thereuonema tuberculata | reverse complement strand
GCCTCACACATTGCACCACAGTCTCAGCACACTAGGACTTCACAAAAACACTTATGCACAACTGCAGAAGGCTGTGGTACTCAACACTACACGCATAGTTAGGAAATTTATGGACACAAGCACACATCCCTAATCATTCTTGCACACATCTTTACACTTGGCAGTATGTGCTTTGGTCCTTGACCCGCCATATTGTTTTTGCTGGGGAAACCCAAGGTTTGAAACATACAAACATAATAATAATAATAATAATAATAATCTTGCCTCCCCACACTTTACAAACTCCTCACCTCCTGCCTTACAGACAAACTTTACACACACATCGAGACACATAACATTCTTCCCGAACAGCAGAAGGGCTGTCGCAGGAATTCCCAGGGTTGTAAGGAGCAACTCCTTATTGACTCTGTAATCCTGCGCCAGGCGCGCGCGAAGAATAGGAACTTACACATCGCGTACATCGACTACAAGAAGGCATTTGACTCAGTCCCCCATTCCTGGCTTTTGCACACTCTTCAACTCTACAAAGTACACCCCAAGATCACGGCATTCTTGGATGCCACGATGAAGAGTTGGAATACAACACTACACCTACGCACCTCCAACACCTCCATCACTACAGTCCCGATTCCCATAAGGAGAGGTATTTTCCAGGGAGATTCCTTGAGTCCTCTTTGGTTCTGCCTCGCCTTGAATCCATTCAGCCACATGCTAGACAACACAAAACACGGTTATAAGCTTACCTCAGGAACTCTGACACCATACAAAATCACACACTTACTCTACATGGATGATATTAAACTCTACGCCACAAACAGTGCACAACTTACTAATTTACTACAAGTCACAACACAGTTCACCAAAGACATTGGGATGGAATTTGGAATCGACAAATGCCGCTAGCTACATATAACACGCGGGAAGACTACGAATTTGAAGGGTTTTGAACTGGACCATGGGTTGGCCATCCAATCCATGGAAGAGGGAGAGACCTATACGTACCTGGGCTTCCAGCAAGCGCGCGTCATTGACAACGCAAACATCAGAAACGCACTCAAGAAAACATACTGTGCTCGCGTTCACAACATCCTCAAAACACAACTCAATGCCAGAAATAAAATTAAAGCCATTAACACTTTTGCCCTCCCCACACTAACATATTCGTTCGGCATAATTTCATGGACAAACACTGAACTCGAAGCACTACAACGCACAACACGCACTACATTCACGAAACACAACATGCACCACCCCAAGTCCGCTACGGAAAGGATGACTCTTCCCCGCAAGGAGGAAGGCCGAGGACTCATCAATCTCATCACCCTACACGAAAAACAAGTACACACACTTAGGGAACACTTCCACCAAAGAGCACAACACTCCTCACTCCACTCAGCCATTGTCAAGGCTGACACACACTTCACACCCCTGGACCTCGCAAAACCTTCTCTAACACTCACCAGTCCCGACACCCACACACAGCAGTTGCGTGAATCATGGGCTCGTAAGGAACTCCATGGCAGACATCGCCACGAACTCAGCCAACCTCATGTTGACATGGAAGCGTCGAACAGATGGCTGATGAGTGGTGAGCTGTTTGGGGAGACCGAAGGGTTCATGATCGCGATACAGGACCAAGTCATTCCCACACTCAACTACAAGAAACACATTTTACACGACGCAAACACACACGACGACAGATGCAGGAAATGCCACACTACACATGAGACGATCGACCACATAATATCTGGCTGTCCCCTTCTGTCCCAAATAGACTACCTCCACCGACACAATCAGGTAGCATCGATCGTTCATCAACAGCTAGCACACAAACACTCACTTATTAAGAACACGGTCCCATACTACAAGTACACACCACAAAGCTTACTAGAGTCACCCTCACATAAGCTGTACTGGGACCGTCCCATTCACACAGACAAAACTATACATCACAACAGACCTGACATTACACTTGTTTATAAGGTCAACAAACAGACCTATCTCATTGATATTGCAGTTCCCATCAGCAAGAACATGCAGAAAATTCACGCTGACAAGATAAGTAAATACTCAGATCTAGCACACGAGCTCCAAAAGCAGTGGAGGCAGGACCGAGTACGTGTTGTACCCATCATCCTGTCCGCTACTGGTCTGGTGCCTCACACATTGCATCACAGCCTCAGCACACTAGGACTTCATAAAAACACTTATGCACAACTCCAGAAGGCTGTGGTACTCAACACAACACGCATAGTTCGGAAATTTATGGAGACAAGCACACATCCCTAACTATTCTTTCAAAATTTAGTTTTTTTTGTTTTTTTAATAAACTTGGCAATATGTGCTTTGGTCCTTGACCCGCCATATTGTCTTAGCTGGGGAATCCCATGGTTAGAAACTTTTTCGATATAATAATAATAAGATCACTGCTGTATGAATTTCTCCTAAGCCAAATATCATGAGGAAGAAAAAAAAATGGAGTTTTTGCTGCTAAGAAATCTTATTTTTTTTCTTCCTTCTGATATTGCAGCTAAAACTATAAGAATTTCTTCACTCGAAGATAACAACATTTAATATTTTTAATATTCAAACTGTGATTCACTTTTTGTTAAGCTGAAAGTAAAACCACAACTGAATTTTTCTTTGACAAATTAATTGATACGAAAGGCAGATATTTAATATTGACAAGATATGAATGAATCTCAATATTTTTAGTAAGTTGAAGTGATTTTTTAATTATTATTAATGATACTAGATTAGTAACATCCTAAACTGTAACTTACAATTTAAATTGTTTTAGTAAAGGGAAAATGCACTCTTTTAGTTCAATGTCCAATAAACTGAAATGCTAAATGAAAAGGGACATTTCTTACACTTTGGCTAAAAACTGAATTTTGTTAAAACATTACGTCAGCGCAATCCACTGTTACATGAACTAAAAGATAAGTCAAACGATAAGTTTCAGAATTACAAATTTGACTTGAAATCAAAACAGATATTCCAATGCAGTACAATCTACAGTGCTCACGCCAAGAGTTGAAACTCCCAGAATGCAAAGCAGATTATAGATTTTCCTTTCCTGGTCGTTCGCTAACATTCAAATAGAAGAGGTCGCTTCTCTTCTATTTGAATGTTAGCGAACGGCCAGGAAAGGAAAATTTATAATCTACGTTGCATTCTGGGAGTTTCAACTCTCGGCGTGAGCACTGTAATAAATTCTTAACCTGAAAATAATGTTTTATAAGATATGTCCTTTTCCACTAAGCTCTTTGATTAACCTCTAAGAATTATCAGTTGATTCTTACCAGATAAAAGGAAGCTGTAGGCAGTATAAGCAACAAAAGAGCATCTTTCTGCTAAAGATCCAGAAACTATGGAGGCCGTTGCAGCAGCAAAGACGTAATGGAAAAAGAAATGACAAAATTTGTCAGATGGTAAATCATAAGAAGCAAAGTAAGTATAGCCAATAAATTCATCTCCTTCTCCGAACGCAAATGCATAACCAAACATCCAATAAGCAACTCCAGCAATCACTAGAGGAAAATAAAATAAATTAAAAATAAATTTTAAAATAAGAGAATGCGATTCATTAAATTTATTCTACTACATCTCTCATAGTTAGAAATACTTAGGTAATCCGAACTTAATTTTTCATAACGAGTATTTTCTTAAAACATTAAAAAAAAATTAATTTTTTAATTGATTTTTTATTAATTAATAATATAAAACTCATTTTCATTATGCTTCAATTCATTCTATTAAATTGAATCCCACCCAAAACACTTCGTGTAAAATAAGTTGCCAAGACTCACATGTCATAATGCTTTCACTGTTAAAAAGATATGAGATCTCATGTAGAGCCAAGCCCCTAACTCAACGAGGCCTAACTCTACAAGCCCCAACTCTAAAAACCCTATATCTTGGTCAAAAAGTATGCCTTGGCCGTTTCGTGGCTGTCACACAGACAATCCCATGGAGTTATGTAAAGGATATGGAGTATGCCAAGGCACACTTTTTGACCAAGATGGTAGGGTTTTTAGAGTTAGGCCCCCTTGTAGAGTGAGGGGCTTGGCTCTAGATGAGATCTGATAACTTTTTAACAGTGAAAGCGTTATGAGCATCTTGGCAACGTATTTTACATGAAATGTTTTGGGTGAGATGAAATAGTTCCATGAAACGGCCAAGCCATACTTTTTGACCAAGATATCGGGTTTTTAGAGTTGGAGCTTGTAGAGTTAGGCCTCGTTGAGTTAGGGGCTTGGCTCTACATGAGATCTCATATCTTTTTAACAGTGAAAGCATTATGACATGTGAGTCTTGGCAACTTATTTTACACGAAGTGTTTTGGGTGGGATTTCATTTCTTTTTGTAGGATGAGATCTGATAACTTTTTAACAGTGAAAGCGTTATGAGCATGCGAGTCTTGCCAACCCCTTATTTTACATGAAATGTTTTGGGTGGGATTTCATTTCTTTTTGTAAGATGAGATCTGATAACTTTGTAACAGTGAAAGCGTTATGAGCAGGTGAGTCTTGGCAACTTATTTTGCATGAAATGTTTTGGGTGGAATTATCTATTACAACTAAATTTAGTTTTAAGATTATTTAGAAAATGGATTTTTTTTCAATACCCTACTTTTCTGTTTTTCTATTGGTCAACTTGCATATACAAGCTGTTTGCACTTTGGAAGAAATCACATTATTACACAGTATTATTTAGGCCGAAGCATTGAGGGTACGACGTATTTCAGATCTTAATAAAATCCAAAGTATAAAAGCTAGATAAATGAAACTTAGCGTATTTCATTAGTATGGTAACTGCATCTTATCCTGAAAATTTGAGCTCTCTAGTATTATCCAGGCCGAAGCTATGAGGGTTCGATAATACATAACCAGACCCCCCTTTATGAGGGGTTGGAATGTGAAAGTTACGGATTTCTTAATTTTTTTGTTGTTTGTGTGCTAATCCTAACCTGCATACCAAATTTCAGCTTTCTAGGACTTCAGGAAGTACCCTAGAGGTTTTGATGATCATGAGTCATGCCCGGTTGCACCAAAGTAGCATTTAACTACGGTTCCCATGAACCGAGTTCTGCTTGAACCTCAAATTGAAGTTCAGCCTTGTTGCACCAAGCTACAACAGTCACAACTGAACCGACGTTCTATGATCTGCGTTCATGGCGGCGGAAGTACGTCATGCGTTCAAAGCTGATTCCTGATTGGTTACAAGATTCGTCTTTCGTTGCGGGAAATCAACCCAATGGATTGTTTTCAATAGTTGTCCTTTGTTTCAGCAGTCAACAATCTCATTACGAAAATGGAGTTCAGGAATTAAAAAACTGAATTCTGCCGAGTCCCTATTTACACAGAGACGAAAAAAAAAAAATCCTTTTAATTGATATAATTGAATCGTACATAACACGTTTTAGAATGTAAAAAAACCGATGCTGAATATTACTAATCGTGGAGTTTAGCGTCCCAAATTAAATAACAATAAAAAACCTACAACAGTAAACAACACACAGTCCTAAAATGTGAAATTTCATCACACTTTGGTGGGTGGCTGGCTGTAAGTGTCCCACCCCCGACCGAGAACGGGCACTCGTAAACTCTGTTTTCGTGCCACCGCGTTCTGGAGTCCGGCGTTCTGGACCGGTCTCCTCCGGGTCAGGGCGATCCATCGGCGGCAGAGATGGGACCAACAGCGGCAAACTTCGGTGCCGAGAAAAAAGGCCCGGTGTCGATGGGGGGTGGGACACTTAGGTATCCGTGCAGACTTGGGTGAAATTTCACATTTTATCACTGTCATTTACTGTTGTAGGTTTTTTATTGTTATTTAATTTGGGACGCTAAACTCCACGATTACCCTAATATATACTGATCGCGAAATAGTCTGCCTTTTGGTTACAAATGATGCAACTCCGTTAACAACTGAAATTCCTCTTCACAGTCACTGTCCAACGAATTAAATAAATGTAAAGTTGTCATTTTTAAAAGTTATTTCTGATAGTTGAGAGAAAACATGCTTTGGTCTCAATTCGCAAGCGAATATCAGTAAAGGCCGAACGCCGAACAGCGGTTTTGAACCGAGTTCAGCGCGTTGAACGGCCGAAATTGGCAGTTCAAGTTGACGACGCTTTTGAACCGAGATTATCACAAAACGTTGTTGGCGCAATAGGTTTAAGAATGATCTCCGTTCATCTAGCAGTTTGAACTTGGTTCAGCTACTGAACTTCAATGGTGCAACCGGGCATATGTCAGTCAGTCAGTCAGTGAGTGACGGAATCGACGTATTTTAGGTATTAATAAAATCCAAAGTATAAAAGCTAAATAAATGAAACTTAGCGTATTTCATTAGTCTGGTAACTGCATCATATCCTGAAAATTTGAGCTCTCTAGTATTATCTAGGCCGAAGCTATGGGGGTTCGAAAATACGACGAAACACTTCCAGAAAAGGTACGTAGTGCCCTTCCTGCCTTCGGCTCGTCTTGGCGGGGGCACTGCCGTGCCCCCAGATGTGGAATTCAAAAATAAATATTTTTTATTTTTATTTACTTAATAGTTTTTGCAAAAAAAATTTCTAAATTCCCCCCCCCCCCCAAAAAAAAAATATTTTGTATATCAAATACATAATGGCACAAGATTGTTATTCGGTATCATATTATCAAAGGCCATCAACCTAACATAAGCTATTACACAACATCTGTTTTATGCCAAAATATTCCAATATTATACGTATCTGTAAGTGAAATGTGAGGGTTTAGTTTTTCGAACTTCATCATAACTTAGTCTTTTTCCTTGAAGTCTATTTACTTCTGTTTTGATCATTTTTACATCTTCCCATTTCTTTGTATCTTCCTATAAATGTTTCGAATTTTCTAAAGAATATTATATCTTGCTCGATTTTGTTTTCTTTGATGCTTTTGTTTCCATTTCAATCCTTATGAAGAAAGTGTTCTATTATTATTAAATATTCATGTACAATGAAACCTGATTCTATAAATCACATGCAATTGTTGATATTCGGGAATGGATTCTTTTAAAAGTATTTATTCCTATAATGCAGGTTAAGTGAATTTCTTACAAGGGATGTGCGAGATCTCGAACGCTGACTATCGCACGAAAATGTGCTTAGAATATAAATCGCTCATCACAAAAACAGTGGTATGAGTCATTCCCATGCAAAACTCAGCTGTTGTCTGCTAGCACACTTTGAAGACCTACACTACCAAAGACTGAAAAGCTGTGCAACACTATCAGGTCAGTAGGAAAAGTTTGTTGTTAGATAGCATAATTATTTTAAACAGAGGGAAATATAGCAATATAGTCACGACATCGAAATCTGTTTGTTCTTGGTCCTATTATATCGATATTTTGTTTCTTCGCGTTACCAAATTCCTCTCTTGGACCTTCAATAGGTGATCATTCAAATGTCTCTCGTGGTAAGACGTGCAGTTTTGCATCAGAATGACTCATACCACTGCTTTTGGCATGAGCAATTTATATTCTAAGCACATTGTCGTGCGGTTCTAAGCGTTCGAGGTCACGCACTTCCTTTGTTAGTATTGAATGTTGTTAGAAAAATTTCAAACAAATTAAACATACGAACTCATTATTGATATAAGAAGTATTTTTCTATCTACATTAACATTTAGAAAATTTTATTGTAATTGTGGATGTAGATTCGCACGATTTCAATGGCAGATAATTTTATCATCAATTGTACAAATTCAATATTTCTTAAAAATTATTTTAAGCAAAATAGAATGAAAAATTTCTTACTACATTCTAGTAGATTCTTTAACAAGATGTTGGTAGTATTTTTAGATCTCACTGATCCAGCTTCTAATAATGCAAAACCTAATTGCATAACTGCAAAAAAACATATTTATAATATTATTTTAAAAAAATAATTATACATTAAAACTAAATATATACTCATAAAAATTGTTTCAACATTGTTTATCTTCAAAATAAGTGATAAATTTTACTTTTCTGATAAAAAAATATGTTTGGAAATTCAGCAAACATCAATATTGCAATCACTCAGTGACATCTTTACCAGCAGAAATCTGCAAAATCAAGAAAAATCCTTGATATCCTTTATCCATTCATTTAGAAGCTAATTCACTGATGTTATTTATGGGTAACATTAGAAAAGTGAAATGAAGATCATATTTGGAATCGGATACTCTGTAGTTAAGACTGAATTCGGGGTCGTTGATAACTGTATCCAACCATCCAGGATAAAGAAGAAAAAAAAACAACACTGGACGGATAAGGTCGTAAACTAGGACTGTGATACGATTGTGCAATTGATTCTGATATCCGATTAAAAAAACAAGAGTAGTTGGGCATAGTTCGTCAGATAACAAAACAAAGTGCCAAAAATAGATTATAATTCTGATCTTTTCGCTGATGTTCATACTTCAATAGACTTTAGATCAATACTTTCTCTTAAAAAGACAGAGACTATCATCCGAACGATATAAAGGAAGATACTGTATCATTTTAGATTTCCGCTGAAATGAATTGTGGGTCTGGTAGCCAAGTGGTAAAGCTTTTCGCTGCGGGTTGAAGGAGCCAGGTTCAATCCCCGACCTAAGAGGAGTGCGGGAATTTTTTCACGTAGAATTCTCCTCCAGCTCTTTGTAGAATGGTACAGGATTTGTTTTCTGGGAGTAAAGGCGGGTGAGCGTTGGGCTGATCACCTAACCTTATCTCAATACCGGTCATTGAAACTTTGAGAGACTTAAACCCATGGGCCCTTATATCTATTCCTACCTATACTAAAATGAACTAATAAAGTCAAAATTTCTTTCATTGCAAAATGCTTCAATTATTTAGAAAAAAATAAGTTCCAATTGCCATTCTACTGCAATTTCCAGTTTATTAAAAAAATATTAATGATAAGAAAAATACAAATAAATAAATATCAATTTTAACGTAATCATCAGTAGCTGATTCTTATCAATTTATTGAATTCATATTCAGTATCTCGTGACAAATGATGAAGGGATATAACTTTTATGTGCTTAAAGACTATCTCTTCTGAATATGTAAATTTTTCCTGAATGAGTTTCTCTTTAGTTAAGTTTCCTATCTAGCAATATAAAAATTTCTTTTAAGGCCGGAGAAAGTCTTTTTGAAAAGTATTAATTGCTTTATTTTATTTAGGATAAATAAACATAATGTAACTTCAGCTATTGAACATCTACATTTCTTAATCCTTAATTTCAGGCTATACTTGTGTATGTGTGATCTGTCACATGACAAATCTAGTGGTAAGTATGCAACGTTCCAAGCTGTGTTTTTGCTGTATTTCTTGAAACAGATACTGAATGGTTTTCCTTTGTCTTACTCAGGAAACCATTATGATATGCTTCAAACCTGAAGAGAAAGAGGAGAAGAAGCAGACAAACATAGGAGAGGAAGGAAACATCCATGACGGTTCCCGAATTCGAACCCAGGTTCAGATACTTACGCCTCATGGCAGGCCACCGCCTTCACTACAAGGTTGATATATACATACATTTTAAGTTACGTAACATATTTTTTTCAACTTTGGCTACAATGTACATCATAAGAAATAAAGTTTATATTTGCAATTTATTGTTAACGGAGTATCGGAGAATTGAAAAAAAAAAACTAAATAGGAACCATTTAGAAAACATATATATATATATATATATATATATATATATATATATAAATTTTAAAGTGTAATGGCATACATCTGGTGCTCTTTTTGAAAGATTAAATTTGGGATGTTATTGAGAAATGATCAGACAATTCTATTCCAAACAGAAGAATTGAATGTAGTTTCAGTCTATTTATTTTTCTTTTGATATAACATGAATTACTTTCATCAAAGTATTTATTTTTTCAACTTTGGACTAATTCCTTTAAATGAATAAGACGCTAATTCCAGACGTTTTGTCTGGAAATATTGAGACAATAACATAATATTATAAATCTTATCTAGAGTTGAAAGTTCAAGGTTTTTTTTTTTTTTTTTATTGACCTTAATCAGGTTCAAAAACCTCTAGGATAAAAACAAGAAGATTATCAATATAACATATTTTTCTTATTATATAGGAAATAAATATGATACCAAATAATTAATTTCGTAATTTTAAACATTGAATGACTACTTCAAAATTTAAAATAATTAAAATGCTTAATATATATATATAAAGTTGTATAGCTAAGCAAATAAAAGAGATCGACTAATAGAAATGGACAGAAACATTAAAAATTCTAAGCATTTATATAATAAATAATAAGAATTACA
>JAFIDM010005346.1:27900752-27967230 GCA_023159025.1 Thereuonema tuberculata | reverse complement strand
TGATTTTGCTTAGTATGTGCGTTGGCTGTAATTTTATTTATTTAAATATAACATTACTTTGTATCTATCCCGTGATTTTTGTATCAACTGGGACAGTTTCGAAGTGATCTCACAATTTAAATTTCTTTCTCATCCACATCATTGTAAACCGTGAGGAGAACGGGCATTTTGCTAGTAATTTATAAATCAATCGGGAACTACTTCTCTCAAGTAATTAATTTCAAATTCAATAATACACTTAAGATTCCAATGCTTGCTTTATTATCTGTCAATACTAAGCATTTGAAATAATATGACAGCCAATCACAGGCGATACTTTTTCTTCCAGCGTCCTTAGCGAAACTGATAGTAAACATTGGCGATGAAATCTAATTTTAAAAATGTTCCCAAACAAATTCTAATGAAGAAGTGAATGAAATTACTTACACCTAAGCCAATAGATTTCTGGCTGTGGTTCTCCATCAGCTTTACATTCCAAAGTAGCATTTTTATTCTCTGGTGTAAGTGTTACATTTCCTGGAGACGTGATTTCCACTTTCGTCATGGCATCTGAAATGAAACAACATAAAAAGTGGATTGATTTTCCCAATGGAAATACGTCAGATAATTATAAATAAGCCCCAAAATTGTATATTTTCTTTAAATTATGACGAAGAATACTTACCATATCGAAATATTTCTAATGGAACGGAATACATGATTTCACCAAATATTAAATTCTGTTTCAAAGTAACATTGTAAGATTTCGATCCAGTTACCACCTCAGGGGGAAGTTCACTTTTAGATATTAAGTCGACGGTTTCTCCTGTTTCGTTTGTTACTTGGAAGCTGATGCCAGCACTGGCAGATGCTGGCACCCCTCGTAATGCAAGAGGAAATCTACTGTTTTTAGGAATTGCAACTCTATCGCCATACAGTTTTGGTTGGGATGTTGTCACTGCACATAAATATAGAAAAAAGAAATATAAAATGAATTAAATAATGGAATTTAGTAGATTGATTTCATATCTTTAATTTAAAGCTTTGTTTCAAAGTGTCAATTTAGTAGAATCCTTTTCTTTATCCGAACTAGAGTCCTAATACTATTTGCGTGCAAAAACATTATTAATGTTAGTTTTTGTCAAGACAACTAACTAAATAAGAATATTTTTCTTTCGATAAGCTATGGATCTAATTCCTTTTGAATATTCTATACTCCATCAGATGCATTAGGTTATTGTTGTAGCTTTTGATCTGATCTTAACAATATATCTCTATCTTAAATAAGTGATTACTTTCAACTGAGCCTTCATTATATGAAGGTAAAATGTCAACGGCTAAATATTTTTGAAAGAATAGGAATTTTGAGATACCAGAGAGGAGCGAAATAATATGTTGGCAACGACAACGCAACTATGTAACTTGTGTAGCTGCAGTAGTATTTGAAACAAGGAATGATCTTTCGTCTGAAGGACATAGGAGCTGGAGAAAAGCTTATATTACTCTGTAATCGCTTAATCTACCGTCAGAAGTGAGGTTTATGTTTCGACTTCAAATTTTACAATTGGATCTGGGTTATGTTCTACATCCTCACAGTGATCTGCCCAGTCAGAAATTTTACTTTTTGTATTTCTAAAAGCTCTAATGTGCTCTGCCGATCTTTCCCTTAAAGTTCTCCCAGTACTTCCTTCTACATTCTTTATTTTCAATAAAGTTCCTTAAAATTAGTAATGCTTCTTATGGTGATATTACAGATTTTATGAAAAATAAGTTGTTGAAGTTTAAAGATTTTATGAAAGAATAAGTTATTGAAGTTTAAATATAATAAGAGAATGTTAGTAATGTCATTGTTGTTTATGAAGCATCGTTATTGTTAATGTTTAATTATTATCATTATTTATGTGCTTTATATTATTATTAATAACTATGCTACTGAATGATATACTTTTCAATTGTTATCATATATACTGAAATGTTTTCAGTTCTTTTATAACCCTTATATTATGCTGAGGCAAAATGAATAGTTTTGTCCTTTTATACACCTGAAGAAGTTTTTCGAAAAGAAAAGCGAAATATCGTGGACATTAAAGCATGTTGTCTATAGGATTTCTGGAGTAAATTGCTTACAAATTTATGAAAGATGACTTTATTAAAATATCATTGACTTATCACTAATTCTCCTATTTCCCATACAGCCAGGAAACTGAAATTTGGTAGGATTCTTGCGAAGGTTGTATTTGCAAAATATAAGCTACTCAAGAGTTCGATTTTTCACTCCTAAAGGGTTGAAACGGGTTGAAATCTCTAAATTAATGTCAAATTTGCATCTGATGGTGTAAATGGGAACTAAACCACGAAATGGAAATACGAAATTTGACACGAGTGTTCTTTGTCGAAATCGAAAAGATGCTATTTGATCGAATTTTCAAAATCGGGCCCTAAGGAGTGTAAACGCAGATGGGGGAACAAACTTTCCCGAAGGGTATACTTATCTCCTAAATCGCTTAAGTTGGAAACACGAAATTCACATGAGTCAAAATCTTTGTCAAAATCGAAAAGATTGATATTCGAGGAATTTTCGATATTCGGGCCCTAAGAGATGTAAAGGGAAAGGTGGGTGGGGGCAAACTTTCCTGAAGGATAGCCATATCTCCGAATACGCTTGAGGTGGAAACACGAAATTTTACATGAGTGTTCTTTGTCAAAATCGAAAAGATTCTATTTGATCGAATTATCGATATCGAGGGGTGTAAATGTGGGGTGGGGGGACGGGCAAACTTTGTTGACTAGTACTTCTATGGGATTTTGGGATTGGAAATTTTTTTTTTTTTTAATGTTCATATAAAAATGTATACCTGTATTATAGGTGCTGATCGATTATTATATAAGGTTAACTAAAAATAAATAAAATTAGAAATTTATTATTATTTTCTCATCAATTACATCGCTGATTAATTGAATTTTTATACAGCTGATATTTTTACAGCATTCAAAAATATCCAGCATTCAAGTCCATAATTTAGAACAGAATCTAGTAAAGACTTAAATATTATTAATTTTTGCTTAAAAGGAAATAAATATTTAATTTTATAAAAAAGATATGTATATGTATGTAATTTTTTTTACAACAAAATTATAGTGTACATCCCATGTTAATTTATTATCCACAAACATGCCCACGTACTTCTGTTGATATACAAATTTAATTTTATTACATGTACACGTACTATTATTTAAATTATTTTGATTTAAATTAATACAATTGTTATTGTGTAGTATGAAATATAAATCATTATTTATTATTTTATTTTTATTTTTAATTAACATAACTTTCTTCTTTTTACCATTTATAAACATGTTATTATTTATTGCCTACTTTGTTACATTATTTAAATCATGTTGGAGATAATTATTTGGCATTTGTTTGAATTTTATCACTACTAAGTAGTAGAACGTCGTCGGCATATATGTATATATTAGAATACTTCACACAGTTATTTATAGAATTCATATATAATATAAAGAGCAAGGGTCCCAAGTTGGATCCTTGAGGTACACCAGAATGAATATTATACAGATTACTTAATTGTTAATTTTTATTCGACATTTTCTGTTTTTTAAATAGTTTTTTAAAACATTTTGTACGTTTCCTCTTATACCCATTTTATTTAACTTTTTTAATAATAATTTGTGGTTAATGCTATCAAAAGCCTTTTTGAAATCAATGAATGCTATGTAAATTATTTTCCCATTATTTAAATTTTCATTTATACTTTCATTACCTTTAGTTAGTAATTTAACGGTGCTATTGTTCGGTTGATAAGCATATTGATTATTATTTAAAATATTCATTTTTGAGATGTAATTGTAAATTGATTTTGACAAATAACTTTCAAAAACCTTAGATATATTAGAAAGTAGGGAAATGGGTCTGTAGTTTTCAAATTCCTTAAATTTCCCTCCCTTAAAGATTGGGAGGATATGAGCAATTTTCCAAAGGCTTGGGAAGATACCAGTTGTAAAAATATTCTTAAATAATTCTACCAACAATGTAGCAATAATATCTTTAAAATAAGAATGTAATACTAATTTGTAATGATCAAATGATTTTTTATCAACTGGGGAAGGGTTGAAGTGATAGGGGTATGAAGATAGAAAGAAAGGGGTAGGAAGTCTTATCATATCTCGATATTAGAATTTGCGTAGTTTACATGCAGGGATGCCATTAATTATACTTCTTTTTGTTTGAAAAACATTAAAAAAAGAAAAAGGTTGTACAGTCACCTTCCCGGGTTGTTTCTCGGGTCATGCTAAGAACCATTGAAAATATGTTTTTTTTTTTCGGATCTATGTTTGAACTTATCCCTTTAACTAAACCATACGAAGAAGGGGATTTTCAGCTATTTACTACATATTAAGACAGATGCGTAATTTTTATTTGTTTAATCTGATCTTACATAAATATATTAAAAGGGAAAACAAATTCGAAATCTACAAAAATTAAATATAAAGTCCTGAGATAGTATAAATTACATTTAATTTGTGAACATTTTGAAATTTTTCTTCTCACACCTATACATGCAATTTAAATTTATTTTTATACATTAAAAGGATGAAAAAACATTTAATCCGTACTTACCAAGGATACTGAAAGGTATCGATGCAGGACTGGAGAGAGAATGTTGATGTTTTACGAGGACTATACTGTTTGTAGGTACTCGAATGAGTCCCTTAATCACTCGATCTTCGTAACTGACGTTGTATTCCACTTTCAAAGGCTTGTCATCTACTGTCACTATTAAGTTTTCTGTTTCAGGTGGAGCTGCACCTGTGCTTTTTATTAAAATATCAACTTCCTTTTCATTTGGAGGAACTAACAGATATGGTGTGGATATTTCTCTCCCTTTATGCTCCAGTTTTATCTCAACAAACGT
The DNA here is from genome assembly GCA_023159025.1 of Thereuonema tuberculata. NCBI lineage: Eukaryota > Metazoa > Arthropoda > Chilopoda > Scutigeromorpha > Scutigeridae > Thereuonema > Thereuonema tuberculata. Next base: position 27,962,317 of record JAFIDM010005346.1, on the reverse strand, counting down.
AGGCCTTTCTAAAAAAAGTAGAAGAAACCAATAAAATTTTAGCTTTTCGAACATCCGTCTGTGAAGACTAAAAAAAAGAACAGTTCTTCAAATTTCAAAGATCACTGAAAAACTACCACTAAAATATTTGCACCCAATAAATTGTCGATTCATCATGACGATCGATGTTTTCACGGGAGAAATATAATAGTGGTTTTAGTCTAAAGTTACCGTATATGCTCCAATAATCGCCGAGGCTCTTATTGTCACCGGTCTCTAATAAGCGCCGGGCTGCAGAAGGGACACGGCCAAATAGTAGCCGGATCTTTGATATTTGCCTACCGGTACTAGTGTAAGCGTCCGTATCTTTGTAGTCGTGCGTAATACCTTACGGTACATTGCCTTACAAAATGCCGCCGAAACGGTCATTTGACATTGCCTTTAAGATTCGTGCGTTGGAATACGCGAAAGAAACTTCCGGTGAGACGGCCGCTCGTCAACAACGAAGCCGTCATTGCGGATTCGGACGACGAAAAGCAGCGAAAGGTACAGAAAGGCATTGCCATTTATCTTTAACAGTCTTATGTAGCATGTGAAATTCAAATAAAGTACCTGTTTGTGATATTAGCCGGTATTTATGTGTAAAAATATTGCGTTCTGAAGGTTTTTGTTAATAATGGCCGGCCTCTAATAGCAGCCGGTCTCTATTAAGCGCCGGGAGCCGAGGCTAGTTTTGCAAATAAACGCCGGGGGCCTCTATTGGAGCATATACGGTAATCGTGATAGTTCACTATCACATCTTAAATAATAGCCTCAGATTCCTAAGATAAATAGTTTTTGGGAAATTCAGGTAAAAAAATATAAATGGGCGGCTATGATTTAAAATGAAAATTAACAATCAAAATTTATTTGTTCTAACTCTGCTTTCTGGTTTGACGTACTTTTCTATAGACAGAAACTAAAAGGCCGAGCGGTTGGCGTTGTCACTAAGACACTGAGTACTGAGGTTCGGTTCTGATGTGGGTTTCGTGATGGTGGACGATCCGCGCTGGACAGGTTTTTTCGGGGTTCTCCCATTTTCCCTAAACTCCCTTCCGCCATACTTTCTGTCTTTCTCTCTGTTTGTCCCCATTTCTGTGGGATAGCACATTAGACCTACAGGTCGCGATGCTTATGTCCATAAATTAAGTACGATGTCAAGGGGGTTATGCTTAGTGTGACGAGAAAAAGGGATTGGGGATGAGGTCAGAAAATATATGACGTCACATTACATTTCAATAAGTGCTTTTTTTTAAATCAAAAATGCCTACTAAGAAATTCATTAAAACATCCGCAATTATCTAAACTTGAAAGTTGAAACGAAAATATATTTGAAACATGAATCAAAATGCAAAAATTTCTTCATAATTTGACATGCAGATTCGTATTGAAATGTTCAATTATAAAGTGAATCTTATTTTGTCTAAGTTACGGTCGGCCATTAGCAAAGTTCTGTGTATCCAAACGACAATCACACTGACGCAGAAGAGGCTGACTGGATACACGAAAGTGAAACAGACGTTGCAATTTCTTCGAATGAATCAAGTTATCAGTAATTTATTGAAATCAGAAATTTATTAATTTATTGTTTATTTATTAACATGCACTGATTAATTAATGCATGTCCATGAATTCGTCAATATTTTTAGATTATTTGATTACTTATTATTATTCTTGAATATCAAAAAGAATTTAAATGTTAATTTTACTTTTTAGAATTAGTAATCGATTATTTGATTAGGTATCTGAAATACGAAAAAAAAGGTAATTTTAATTTCAGATTTTAATTTTCTCTCAAGATCTAACCTTCGATTAGTGTTCCATACCTAAATACCAAAAAGAGATCGTCTTCATTTTAGATTTTGATTCTATTTTTTAATATTGTAATTTAGATTATTTGATTTTTTGCTACCTACCAAAAGAAATGAAAAAGATTTAAATTTATTTTTTATGTATCAATCAATAACATGTAAACTTCGTATGAAAATTACAAAATATTTAACATATTTACTAATAGTAGAATAAACTATATTGAGAATTAAGATAAGTAAGACGCATTTTTATTTTTGGTTGTTAACTAATTAACAGACAATTAATTTTCTGTTGTTCTACGGTCATAGATGGCACTTGCCAGTTAAAGGATAAGATTCTTTATCAATTCTACGACTGATTAAACGACTTTGAACTGATTAATAGTTATTCTGAACTGAATCTTTAACTTACAGTTAAAAATACTTAGTTTTTAATGTAAATTAAGGGGAGGTGTATGATGTTGTGATGTGATATTAGGGAGGAGTGGGTTCACGTAAGATTGTGACAAAGTGTGACAACGGGGAGGGAGGCGGTCGAAAACAAAAATCAGCGTGTTTATGGACAACCCCTATGGAAAATACTTACCTTATCTACTGACCATATTTTGAGCCAAACAAGCATCAAAATTTAATCAGTTCTAGGAAACAAACGGAACTCCTTAATAACTTAAGGTTTTAGTATTTTGAATGCATTTAAAACAGAGCGAAAGGAAAGGTATTGAAGCACCCATTTCTAATAAGATTCATTTACTTTATAAAAAATGTCAAATATAAAATTTTATGTATGTTCCTGCATTATTCTTAACGAGAAAGAATTTTAATCTTATAAAGAAAAGATCATAAAACGCAACTCTTAAATACTCAAGTTTGAATTATGTTTAGCCACCCATTTGGGAGCTATTGTGATAGCGACCAAAATCGATAACTATTGCGTTTGTCCTGTCCGTCCTTCCCCCCCCTCCCCTAACAACTCCCGAACGGAAGGTCGGATCGGCAAACGGATTTCACCATCATGTTCAGAGGGTCAAACAACGTAGGAATAGTGTATTTTTAGTGACCAACGCCCCTCCATGTTCGAGATACTTGGTATTGTTTCATTGGATTTCCGCTTCTAGCTTAAATGTTAGAAATACAACCATATCATTTCAGTTGTCAGATGTAGCTTGATTTTTAAGATTTCGGACTCATACTCTGAAGGTTATCAGTTCGAATCCGTGTATCTTCTTTTTTTTTTTCTTAACGTCCGCGTGGGTGATTTTTTTTTCTTTTCCTCATTTACCTAACGTTTTTTTATTTTATTCCTAACTTTTTTTTATTTTTCCTTACGTTATTGTACTTCCTTTTTTATTTTTTATTTTTTTTATTATTATTTTTAATTTTTGTTATTATTATGGGTCGCCCTTAAATTTATGCTTTAGAACAAAATTATGTTCAGTTGTTTTAATTAGCGTTTTTTCCATAAGTGTAAAGGAACAATATTTACAAATATATAAATATTGATAGTATAAATTATGTATATGTATATACCGCTGTTGTGTTTTACATAATATCAGTCTACCGCACTACAATGAATCTACTTATTTAGAAATGCACACGTAAACGAACACATCCTACTTATGCAGTTCTTTTACGACATTGAAACTACTAAAAATGTTTAAAGATGCATTAAAACATTTAATTATCTTTATGTTTGCTTTTCAGCTGCATCATTACTATGTTACTGCAATATGAAGAAAGCAAAAGAGTTATATTGAAAAAATAGAATAGTATAGGAAATAGAAAATAGAATAGATATTCACACGTTTCACATTTACAAACTTTTTTGAGATACTAGAAATCTTAAGTTAATTCTTATAACTGATCATGTGATCAATGTAAGTTCATTGTCTTCTTGTTTTCTTAAATTTCTGACATTTTTCAACAGATTTCGGTCTTTTATTTTGAAGTCTGTGATTTTATAAAGATATCAAATATAATAAAAATATTAGAGCTAAGCATCTTACATAATGAATTATAGTTTGTTCTTCCTCTCCCAAAAGTAAATAAGTAAAAAAAAATAGACTTAAATCTTTGTTATTGTTAAGAGATCTATAAAATTAGACTCAAGTAATTTATATAGTAATCCTCAGGTACCATAACTTACTTGTTATATAAATTTCGCCTTTTGTAGAATTAGCTGAATCCCCATCTTCAGTAAAAACTTCACAAAAACATGTTCCATTGAATTTTATAACTGGGCTTGTTATTGTTAAACTACAATTTCCTTCTGTTACGCTACCTTCCATTTTTGCTTTTCTATCTAGTTTATAGAGTTTGCTATTTAAATACCAGTTGCATTTTGTCACAGCGGCATTCACAACACATGGAATCAATGCTTTGGATAATGGCGGCATCATTTGAAGTTCATTAGGTTGTTGAAGAAATGTGATGTCACCTTTGCTACCTACATGGAAAGAAAACAATTGACCTTAGAACGTTTGTAGAACGTTTCTAGAACGTCTTCCTTAATTTAAATTTTGGGAGGGAAGGAGTGAACAGATTTATTTTGAAATGTTCAAGTTGCTTCTCCGGTTCAACTGCATTATGCGGTAACCGGAAGTGGATGCTTAGTTGGTATTAATTGAATTAACAACCATAACCTTTTGTAAATATTAAGTATGGCGCATTCTAATAAGAGATCCTTTTTTTGTATTCGATTTCGATTTCTTTACTAAATTTCAAACGTTTAGTTCCAAAACAGCCATATTTCGCAAAGAGGAAAAAAAAACCACTTCCGGTTACCATAAACTACAGGTTTACCGCTTCTCCCTATTTAAGAAATAAAAATAAAAGCAAAAGAATAATGAATTTGACTAAACCTTTATAGTTACTTTTTGTGATCGATAATAATCAATAGAAATGAACAAAGAATTAATTTTTCAGAGATATTAAATACAAATTATCTGGGTTAACATAAAATTAAGCAATTCTTCGTCTGAGTGTTATTTTCCTATTAAGAACTGAAATAGAAAATTGCTTCAACGCGATAAAGTAAGAGCAATGAACTATAATTATTTTAAAATGTCTATAGCAGAGCTTAATAAGATTCCGCAATGAATTCAAAATGCAAATTATGATTGCAAAAATCAGACAACGATCAAGAACAAAAATAAGTCAGAAATTTTATTTTTGTGAAACACTAAGTTGGATAGAATTACGTTGGTGAAATAAGGCTCGGATTATATGCAAAATGCATATTTGTTATTAAGAGGTATATCAACAAAATTGTAATTTTTCTATGCATATCTAATGTTTTTTGATTAAAATAGGCCATCCTATCAAAAAACATTAGATATGCAAAGAAAACTTACAATTTTGTTGATATACTTCTCAATAACAAATATGTATTTTGCATATAATCCGAGCCCTACGATACAACTATTAAAGTTAGCAATTTGCTAATACCTTATGATTAGAATAATTCTGTAAGATTAAAATAAGAACATCAATACTCTAACAAAGATAATATACAATTTATGCGTGGTTTAGTAACGTTTCCAACCTAGGAGGATAACACATTTATGACTTTGTTTAACATTAAAAAGTTCACTTGAAATTACCTTTACATAGATCGATGCGGAGTTGACTTTGCACAGCCAACTGAGGATAATTGCTCATGAAGACACACTGATGAATCACAGCTCACTTTTTCCAGATTTATTCCGGACGAAGAAAAAATCATCACTAACTCAAAACGTCGGATGTCACAGCTATTGAATATTTAGCATTCACTTCTAATGCCATGAATCCCTAACAAACACAAATACTATCGTAATCGTCCCGTACGATGTATTCATTGGTATGTGCGGAACGAACACCAAAACGACCGCTTACACATTGCAAATTTTCCTAACGTCGTCCGCTCCGGTTCTTCAGCGTCCAACCCGTGTACTGCGAAGCTTTGAATAAACGATGTCGAAGTGCTGATCTGGTAGCTCAGACTTCTTTTGACGAAATAAATTCAATCAGCGAAACGGTTACTCAAGACCTGATTCATCCTCTTGACGTCATCTGCTACGGTTCTTCGGATTCCAAAATCTTAGCTTAAGAGTCTGGACTAAAACTATTATTGAAACCTCATATTCTATAATATGGGTCGGGAATTCTGATTCGTTGACACAGCAATCATAAGCCCTTGTTCTCTTGACTTATTCAACCGAACCACGGCCTGTACCCTTCTTGCAATCAAGCTACCCAACCCCAACCATTTTTTTTTTGTCCCAAAAAACAAAAAACAATCAGCACGCTTACCACTCGCAAAACAATAATAGATACTTAATTGTTAAACACAAGATCTAAAACATTAAAATGCAGCGTGACAGGCAACAATACAATATGCCACATGTAATTATAAAGCAAATATCAATAATCTATGAAGGTAGTCATATTCAGGATAATAAATATAAATCTTAGGATATTCCTAACAAGTGAAATGAATAATATTAGGAATAAGAGTTACAAACATAATTGGTTTAATTTTTACCAAAACCATTGTACAACTTGGAAACTAAATAGATACGATCACTTCTATATCGAGAAGAGGAATCTCATAAAATTTACTTCATAATGAAATAAAATAACAATGTTACTTGGTCCTATGTTTTGTGTTACCCTTAAAATTACATAAAAAAGCACAAAACCGACAGTGAAAACAAATCCATGGCACAATAAAAGGGGCGCGTAGATGACCACCAGAAAAACAAGAAAGAATATCAGTGGTAATCCATTGAATTTAGATGTGTTCGCCATCTTTCGGCTATTGAAGGAAGTCTTTAATTAAAGTAAATATTATGTTGTTATGTTTAACACATTGTTGTTAAATGACTGAGATCTTAAGCCAAATTTATGTAAAGCAAAAGGTAGAAAGTTACATAATGGAGAAAAAATACTCTATATAATGTCTAAGTTAATGTTAATATACTCAGTTTAAGCAGCATATTCTTATTTTTATTTTAACATTTGCAATGTTTAACTGTCTGAGCAAGTGTCCTTATTCAACTCGGGCATTTTTCTTCTTTGTTTATGTTTGTGCGAGTATCACACTGAAACGGCAGGACGGATTTCCTTAAAATTTCATACGACGCTTACTTATGGTTTAACTTAAAATATCAGCACGATTATTTTAGTCTCCACTATCCTATTCCCTCGAAGTTTACGCTTCTCCTTTATCGTTCCGTTCCCAATGTCCAATGGATATCCGAGTATACTCTTATTTATCAAAACTAGCAGCAAAGCCTGTCGGACGACAGGCATAAAAAATCTGAAAAATCATTTTATTATCAACTATCAACTAAAAAGTAAATATCTCCTTATAAACTACATTTTTTGTAAAAAAAAGCGTCAGATCATTCTATCAGATGTCCTTGATCTATTCGGTCAAGAATTTTGATTCTGATGTCGCAAGCACGTGCTCGAAAAATAGCAACACATAACTGTCCATGCTTAAAAAAAGACTCTGGTAAATAAATACCAACCATATCTAAAGTTTGTCCTTGTAAATAAATTTTACTAAAAGTAAGAATGGAATAATTATTATTTTTGACCCATAACGCCGAAAGGCATGTAAAACTCACCTTTGTAATCTAAATACTGCGCTAACTTGTGAACGAAGCTCCTACGGCCAAAATGGTTTTGAGTTTCGAAATCAGCGTAAAAAACTGAGTAAGTATGCCAAATTTCATTAAAATGGGTGCAGTGGTAACAAAATTATTTGGTTTTAAACGTATGTTTTGTTAGAATTTCAGTTGTCTAGGTCAGTTCCCAAGGATAAAATTTCGTGGAAACAACATGGAATGACAAAATGAACTAATATTTCATCCAATTTGAGTACCCTTGATTCAATGGTACCATTGAGAACCCTTGGATCTATCTTAATAGCTTAATTATATCGAGTTACAGACAGACAGACAGACAGACAAACGAACTTAGCCAATTATAAATATGTGATAGGATGATTTCAGGTCTTGTAACTCCTACGACAGTTGTTTCGAAGTTATTAGACCCTCATCAGTTAGAACTTCACTGCGTGCAGAGGTGCAAGGAGATATAAGGGGCAAAACAGTTTAATATGGAGAAGAAAGTGACCAGAAAAAAATCTTGTATTTATTTCCTTATTTTTATTTTCGGGAGGCCAGTTCTTTTAATATTATAACATCAATATCTTCAACATCTTTAATTCCACAGAGCTTCGTCAACTATACAATATTTCGAAGGTCTAACCGGCCTTCTTTTTCAAGCCCTACATCTTAACGGGAAAAGAGAACCATCTATCTCCTTCCCAAATTAAAAAAATAATAATAAATGACAATCAAGAAATTCGAAATATAACAAACAAAACAAAAGAGATGGTTCTCTTTTCTCGTTAAGATGTATGGCTTGAAAAAGAAGGCCGGTTAGACCTTCGAAATATTGTATAGTTGACGAAGTTCTGTGGAATTAAAGATGTTTAAGATTTTTAAGTTATATATTGCTTTATTTACGAGGAATTTGATTATAACATCAATTATTATTGAGCTTATCTATACTGGCGTAACTGCAAAAGAATGTTTGTCTCATGCTTTTGTTTTGTTTTTTTTATTTACTTATCATATTACAAAATTTGAGATTTCGTGGAACGGATTTGTTTCTTGCTAATGTATTATATTTACGTAGATTTGTTTAAGAGGCAAAAGAGCTTGAAAGAATTGTTCTATACACTTCTAGACAGTAGAGTTTTGCTTAAATCTCATGTTATGAAAATTGATAGAGCAAAAAAAGGCATAAACGGATTTTGTAGAACAAATAAAAACTTGCAAAAACCGATTGCAAGCAAGATTACAAGCAAGATAAAATCTTATTTAATAAATGGTTTATCCCAAAGCCTCATACCTCCATTAACCCAAGAAATGATTATTATTAGAAGAATTAATGAAAGAGTTAAGGGCTTAATAGAATTTACTCACTAGAAATATAGAAACTGCTGAATGCAAATAACACAAGAAATACGACAGACATCTTTGTAGCTCTGATAGCACACCTCAAAAGACTGAAAATAGGTTTTTTGCTGCTTTCAGTGGCTGATATCAATATAATGTCTAATCATAGATTATTGCCATGCCATCGTTCACATCTATCTATCTCGCTTCAGAAATCATGATATCATTTTTATATTATCAACATTTTATCTATTTACACTATGGCAACGAATGCAAAGAAATCAGTGCATGTTGATGGTTGACGGAGATAGTAAAGATTAACTGATATTAATCGTCAAAAAATTAAAGCAAAATTCTCAAGCATGTAAAAAGATAAATACACACACACCCACACACAGAAGATAACAAAATAAAGAACTGAGTGAATAAATGAGATGAAGGAGGAAATGTTATTGATTCGTTAATTTTAGTTATTGGAATTTCACTTATACGCCAAACTAATATTGCAGCATTTTTCGAACAATCAATGACTTTCTCTTATCATTCCATTCATCTGCTTCTTTACTTCTTCACTGAGTAAGTCTTCGCAGCCATTTCTACTAAAGGGCGTTTCACATGGATCCGAAAATCGGATGGTCGGATCACCAAATCGGACGTATTCTCTTTCACGTGGCCACGAAACATCGTCTATACGAACAATTGGAATGTTAAGGCTTGTTCGCACTATAGCGTCAGCGTTGTGTTTGCGTAAACGTCGTGTAACCGTCAGCGGCAAAATCAGAGCGCACTTTAACTCAAGCGGAAACTGCTTATATTGTGATTTAGATATGTTGCCTATTCATTGGAAAAGTACCATTTTCCTAGCGTTATTTTAATTTATGAGTATTTTTTTTGTGTAATTTATTTTGCTTTACTGCATCTGTTTTATTTCAACCATGTTTCCATAATATTTTTTTTTGCATTATATTTACTATATGAATACGTACATACTTACCTGTTTCATACTTTGTACTTTTCATGTTTCCATATTTTGCTGAGGGATTATAATTACTTCTCTGGAGAACCCTGTTATTTTGTTTTCTATTTTAAATTCATTGTACTTGTCAACAAATATTTATTGAGTACAATAAAAAAATATGAAATTGAATTGCAGAAAATTGACTGCCAATAATTTATTGTATTCAAGGTAAATAACACATCACCTACTAACAGAAGCTTACTGACCCTACAACTGTAATCTTTTAAGAGACAATATAAAAACACATATGAATTATGAAGATAATGAATCTAAGTAATTTCAGTTCTTTATTGTAATAAGAATCAACCAAACATAATAATGCTTATTTTTTTTTATTTTTTTTATCAGAAATCATAATAAAGAAACTTATAAGATTCCAAAACAATTTCTGCACTTCAATCATATAAACCAAAACTTTAGTGAAATTTCTTCTTTTTTTTTTGTAATGTAACACCCAATATCAAACAACATAGCAGTCATATATAAAAAAGAAAACATTAGCAAATGTTTATGGGAATTTAAGAAAAATTAGAAACAAATATATTATATTTAGTGAAGCAGTAAATTCATTCAGGAGGGATACTGAAACCACATATTCATGTTGTGCTTTATCATTGGAACAGTAAAATTTTCCTAGCCTTATTTTAATTTATGATTTTAGTCACTTGTTCACTTAGGCTACTGATATTATTTATGAAAATTTATCATACTTTTCTTAGGGATTGGAGTACTTCAGTATTATGCAGTGGCTGATCACAATTCTGTTATGACAAAATAACCTTCATCTTTTAATAAATTCATGCAACATTCGAAATTGTAATGTATATTTTGTTTAAAAACCTACATTTATGAATATTTACAAGCGTTTATTTCTTTCATAAAGAAGTATATGAAACAAAAAAACGATGTACAGATATTAAAAACAAATTTTGTCAAAAAAAAAAACTACTGGAGACGAACGACGGTCAAATGGATGGCGATCACAATTGCCAATATTCCGTTTTCCCGGCAAAATTTGTATCAATGCTCTCGGATTGGCTGTTGCTTAACACACACACTCCGATTGGCTAACGCTACCTTTGATGTTGATTTACATGCAAAATCTCTTTACAAAGGTGAGATCTGCACATTCTGACGCATAGCATTAATTTATTTCAGTAAAAATATTGTTTATTTTCGAAAAATAATCTCCTCAATGTGATATTTAATTCGTAATAACCTTCGATCCCAACGAAGCGGTGAACAAAATGGCGTCGGAAAACTTGCTTTCGATCTTCAAAACTGTAGGAATACGTCAGTGCTCTGTGATTGGATGTTGCTCACACACAAGATCTGATTGGCTGGTCTTACGTCTGAGGAGACGCTTATGTTCGCTCATTTCAACATAAGCGTTTGGCCTTAAACTGAGACGTAAAAGCAATTATCTTACATAAACTTAACGTTTGACGCAGCAAAACGCTATAGTGCGAACAAGCCTTTACATGTTGTACGGACGTCGTCGGAGAGAGTTTCGTGGCCATTTGAAAGAGAATACGTCCGATTCGTGGATCCGACCATCCGATTTTCGGATCCATGTGAAACGCCCTTTAGGTCTTGCATCATTCAGCTAATTGTCGCTTATGGTAGATAAAGACTAAATTCGAACACTCCTTCATTTGGTTACAGACTGAACCCATAGATAGGTTTATTAGAATAACAAATCCTCTCATTCTCTTTTGCCGTTAAAGGACTGTAATTCAACATTAATTCGATAGATAATTCAAATAGAGGAAAGTCGTCTAATTTCGAAATGTGACCCTAGGGATTGCCAATATTTGTAATCTAATATATAAGGGACCATAACACACAAATCTTATTAAACAAAAATATACTTCTTTCACATAACATGTTTCGAGAATTTCTCGTCTTCAGATGTGTACATAACTAAAAACATAAAGTAACCAGAACTACATCATAAAATACAAAGAATATTCTTAATAATAACATCAAGTTTAAATAGTATCATTTTAAATCATATAACAATGCATTCCGGATTGACACTTCTCTGTTTTAGCATCTATGCGTATATATTACATTCTACACACGATGAATTACTATAAATTTGTAATCTAACTTTTTGTTAGTAGACAATGTAGTATATGTCTCACGCTTTTCTGCCGTAGAATATTCTAATAATTACCAAATGAAGTTTCTAAAAAAATAAAATATTTCTTATCTAATTAATCATAAGTAAATATGACGATAATGTAGATTATTTTCAATAATTTTCTCATTATGATAATATTGATATGATTTTGATGTAGGGTAAGCAAAATAGGATTTGGCTTATTTCGTTTTTTATTTTATTTCGCTTGTTAAATTAGAGACAATTAAATTCGAATTAATTCTTTTTTAAAGTTTGTATTATTCTTAGAAAAAAAAATGTAAGTTCTTTTAAGAAGAACTCTCTGTTTTAAGATATCAACTATCTTAAAGAAACTGAAAGACATTGTTAGCTATAATATATTTTATCTCATTATTAACTACCTTTTCAGTTTACAATTTAATTTTACTATAATAGTTATAAATTATTGACTTTTAAAGAAAGAATTGCGTCTGTTCATGAATTATCCATTAATTCATAACTTGCTTATTTGTCATTTTTTTTAAAAAAAAAAGATAATTAATAAACGCACTCCAAGCCTACGTAGGCCTCCAGGGTCTTGGATGAGGCTCCTGGTGTCTCGAGACTAAGTTGAGGTCGGTTGGTCAGCCCGATGTCCAACCATATTTAATCCCCGATAAAGAAATCCGGTATTCATTCTTAAGAAAGCAGGCTGGACCTTAGGACCTTAGGACCATCTAAAGAGAATTCAACGTGAAAATTCAATGACCTCCAGGGTCAGGGATTGAACCAGGCTGTTCCAGCGGCAGTCAAGGGCCTTATAACTTAGCTACCAGGCCCAACCAATTTCACAGTAATTGATGAAAAGCCCAATTAATTTCAATAAAAAGAAAAAAAAATTGAAAATAGATTTAATAATTATAACAAAAAGAAAATTTCAAAGAAGTATGCTTAAAATCTGATGATTTAAAATATTAAGTCATTTTCTATCTCAAATGAACAACATCAATTCCTTTAAACGTTGTCTTGTATAAGTTGTTGGGTTTTACTACTAGCAGCTATTTATTTAATTTGAATTCTTTTTTGGATATGTGGAGGAGTGTCACAGGGAAAGAAAGAGATTAGGATCAAACAATTTCGTATTAGTCCTAAGCAGATCATCTGGAATATTAGAACAGATAAAATCTAAGTTTTATCCAATTTAATTTGTTTATACTGTATTATCTGATTTTCTAAAAAAATTTTATATCTGTTAGTGGCTGATAAATTATCAGAGGTAAACAACGAAGTTCAACTAAGATTAAAGCTAGACTGATAATAAATAAAATAAGAAGGCTTTTTATTAATATTATTCTATTTTTTAGAAAATGAACGTCAGTTTTATTAATTGTTAATTGGTTTATTTAACTTTTACTCATTGTTAACTTTAAGCCATTCAGTGGCTTAAAACGTGACACTGAAAAGAAGATAATGATTGTGTTGATGTCTAAATAATCAAAGTGATATGAACATGATAACAAATTGTAAAGCTGTTTTCAAATAAAGGAATTCTATTTTTTTTAATTCCTGCCTTTCTTTTATTCATGCAAATATATATGAACTTTATAATTTTACTATTCGTTTATTATTGGAAATATTCTGAAGGTATAGCTAATTTCTTTTGTTTTATTGAGCCTTGGATACTTCCTTTGCGGGAATTATAAAAATCTAAAATTGCTTTCGTGTAAATATGGCTGATTGAAAGGAGATTATAATAGGCTAGAATTTAGAATATTTAAAATTAAGGAGGACTTATCTTAATATTAAAGATATTACAGGAGCAGTAGTAATAAATTAGATAGCAATGATTGAGTATCCACTCCACTGGTGGATCGTGTCCAGTAAATAAAGGGGAAATGAATGGCAGAAGGTTTTTGTAGGTGCTAAGGATTGTTTGAAAATTTTTTAAAGGTTGAATAAAAAAATTAAAAAAAGGCTTTTTTTCGTAGTCTATAATATTACAGAATATCATAGAATATGTAAGTGGTAAGAAATATTGTAAATGTATCAAAATGCTTTAAAGCTATATAAATTTAAAATAGTAGCTTATTGTGACTTAAGAGTTGGAACCCTGGATCCGCTGTCCTCTAATACTTCAGGGAAAGGTAGAAAGTTTTCCTAGATTTCTATAATTGTTTGTCAACTGCTCCTTATTTATAAAGTAATATAAATAATGTATTCATTGAGATTTATACGTATCTTCTCAAAAAACAAAAATTAAAAATAGTGCTAAAGAAAAAAAAAAAAAAAAAAAACATTTTTAAATAAAACTAATTTTAATTCTACTTCAACCAATTCCAGTCAAAATCAATTTCAACTAATTTGATAATGATTTAACAAAACAGTTTATCTTTGTGCCCGTTTTAACAGAAAGAAACAATTTCGTAAATTATCATTTACTTGGGAACTGTTCTAACGTTATAGTAGATTGGTTGGTTAATAGAGTTTTAATGCCACAAAAGCAACTATGGCTAAGCTGCGCCAATGTAGGCAGCAATAACCTCATTATAACTGAAGAAGTTTATATCTCAGGGGCGCAATTCAAGCCAAAAAGTAATTTCACAATCTCCACTCTGTATCAATTCGAAGACCGAAGACTGTGAAATTCATAATTTCTATATTCAATATCTTTATTTATCTTTATTTTAGTTTTTATTTTATTTGTAAATTTTTATTTACTATTACATGTTTATTTTATCGCATAATATTAAATAGTGCAGTGTTATTTACTTATGTGTATTTAAGTTTTTGCTTTTATTATTTTATCTTATAATTAGTTTTAACTTCGTAATTTCTGTTAAAAAAATCAGATAATTTCTGAAACATTATTTCTTGATAGGGCAAAAGGTTACTGAACTAACTGTGGAGGAAGGTTCTTCGGTGACGCTGCCTTGTCAGTTCTCCTCGAATTTAATTACCAAATGCAAATGGTTTAAGGATGATAAACCAATGAAAAGCGACTTAATAAGCATCAATTTAGCACATGTGGAATCTGGAACCTGTGATGCCACCATAAGTGAGTTCCCACATGACTTCCAAGGTCTTTGGACTTGTAAATCAAGTGGTTCTCCTGAAGCATTGAAGCCTATTTTAATTAAGGTCAATGTCTATAGTAAGTGTTTAATTTTATTCATCTCATTTCTTCTATTAAACTATCAGACTGACATTTTATAATATCCTTTTCTGTCACTTAATTTTGTAGACATTTTTTTCCCAAAACACTTATTATTCTGGAAAATATATTTGAATTCCTATACTATGCATTTATATATCATATATCACATACAGTAGAGTCTCGGTAATCCGAGGTAATTGGGGCTGATGGTACCTCGGATTACAAAAAACTCGGATTACACGGAAAAAAGAAAAGAAATCTGGAATTTTCAACTAAAACGAGTCAAATTTAACTTATAATAGATATTAAAGTTACAGATGCATTAACAATGTTATCTGGTTACATGAAAAGACTCTTTCTAAGCATTTACAACTTTAAAAAACTGTCCAAGGTCTTCTGCTTCACAGTAGAGCAACGCTTTCTAGCAGCGATGTCACGCCATCGTCTAAGTAGTAAAATGGAAAACTATCAAACTGACCCCTCAAATGACTTCTTGGAATCGTCGCCCTGCGTGACCTTGGACTAACCTCACCTCGGATTACACGGAAGCTCGGATTACCGGGACACGGATTACCGGGACTCTACTGTATATCATATATCACATATGTATATATTTCGATGCATTTATCAGAAATAGTGTGTCGTATACAGTCAAGTTATATAGTTGCAGGCTATATATTATTCCACAGTACATTTAAGTGTCACCTTTAAAATCCTCGACATTTTTTGTATTTGCTGATAGAATTTCAGCACACTTTATTAAGACTGAAACACAAATCTTTACTATTTACTTACACAATAGTCAAACATTAAAAAAAAGAAGAACAATGAAATACGTAGATTTTTCTCACCATTATTAATGATAAAAAAATGTAAATCCGGATATTTAGTCACCTGATACTATCTTGGCTTTAAGCGTTAAGTTTTTTAGATTTTGCTCACAAATAATCATCCACTGTCTAATACAGTGAAATTAATTGAAAAGTCAAATAAAAAAACAAAACAAAAAAAAGCAAAGTTTCAAATCCAGGTCTGTGAATCCATCAGGCTCAAAGGAATTTGAAAATAAAAGGAACCAAGGCTGAACCCAACCCGGTTAATAATCATAAGGTTTAAAGTATCGCCAAATTATTATAAATAACTGAAGAAAGGACAGAAACTACAAAATATTTGAGTTTAAATCCTTTGCTTGTAACGTCTTGGCTATTTCATAGATGGTTGACATCAGAATGACAAATCTAAATTATAGGAATTTTTTAGCTGATCTTTTCAGATCATCAAGAGATTTCAAATCATCAGTATTTTAAGTAATTTCGCAAACGGAAGTTTGTGAATCCAATATCGAGATGAAACCAAAAGTTAATTAAATCTCTCTGACATGAGAAATTAATATCAAGGAAATCAATGACTTTTTAACTTTATTTCTGTTTTTGATAATTAATAATATGTAATTTGAAGAAAAATATGGACCACATAATATACCATATAATAATAAAACTATTATTTAAGATTTAAATTTTTTCTTTCTTAAAGAGAACCGACTTTCATAGGAAAGTCTTACTACAGAAGCTATCCAATATTTGGAAAATGTAATTTTGTATTTATAGATACAAATACGAGGCAGTGTCGTTATCAGAAAAAGATGGCACAGTCCTAAGAGAGTAGCATTAAAAATAATAGCTTTAGTTCAACATAAAAAGTTGTCTTTAGGACTATTTATATCTTATGCTGCACAGATTTAAATGTTGAAATCTATAGAATTTTTACTCTTCGAATTAGAGGCTGTAAAAAAACAAGGTTATTAATGCTTAATAACCATAATATGCAAAATTGTATAAACAAAATAATTTAAACCAAAATCATATAAATGCAAGACCGTTCCTTTTTGTTTTATAGGCAAGCTGTAACCCAGGGGCCGCTAATACAATGCTTAGTGAATATTGGATATGTTAAAGAATTTATGAAACAATACGTTTGTAAATATTAACAATGACGTCCTGTTCGCAATTGTTAGTATTGTTATGTATGAAGCATCAGTATTACTACTGTGTTAATTGTTATCATTATTACTAACATTGCTACGCAAAACGTTAATTTGGGGGGAGGGGGTCAGGGAGTGGTCCTACAGGTCTGAATTTTTTTACGTGGTCACCTACTTTTCGATTTTGAACACAATGGTTAAGGTTTCATTCTAATATCTCTAACCGTTTGGCCGCTACAGAGTGTGACATACAGTGTTACATACAGACAACACAAAAGCAAGGGCGGTTCCCTATGTTAACTGTAAGATGGGACCGCTAATAAGAACAGATATTAGAAAAATATGTAGAGATATTGAATTCACTGATAAGTCTTTTTATTATTATTTTCATTTTATAGGAGAACCTCAGAAAATTTTCTTTGAGTATAACAACACTAAAATATCAAATGAAACGGATATTGAAGAGGTAGTTGCCAACCAGGATGTCAAACTTAAGAAGATTAAGATTAAATGTAAAGCTACATTGGCTTATCCCGCTACTGAACTCGAAATGCTTTACAAAGGCAGCGAACTCAGTGACTGCGAAACAAAAAAAACAACAATTAAGCCGTACGTTACAACTGAACAAGAATGCACTATTTACGCTGCTGTATCAATAGAATGGGGGAGGATAGCATGCTTCATTACAAGGGTTTCGAACGATCCTTTTCGACCACGAATTATTGGAAAAATTCGAGTTCTAGGTAAAAGTTTGTTGGTTTTTTTTCAATACATTGTTATTTTTAAGCATTATATCAAGAGAAATAATTCAGAAAAGCTTAGATTAAGATAGTAAGGAATCATTTAATTATTTTTTTCTGATTAGAAAAGTTGTTGCTGCCTTCAAAGAAAAATATATCAATCGTATATCCAATATGGCAATGTATGGAAACGAATTTATTTTTTCATCAATCAGAACACGCTGTACTCTGAACACCGTAAAACCAAACGTCTAATATTTACATATTGTGAAAGTTTTGACAAAGAGATTTTTGAATTTAAATTCATAGGAGTGAGGAGGACGGGATGATTTCTAATCAAGTCAGTCACAAATGTTCTCTTTCTGTTGACCACCAAAGCAATGAGTTTTAATTAACACTCTTCTTTCTAAAGGCAATCTGAAAGTAAGAAAGCATGCGAAATATTTTGGTAGCCTTCTAAAAAATGTTTATAGAAATAGATCTATCAGAGCATGAATTTGCTTCTGTCAAGAGTTGATATACACATTATTATCTAACTATAAGCTTGTCAGGGTCAAGGTCTAAGTAATTCCTAGGCAAGTTCTCAGGAGTTACAAATCCCAAAAAGTGATCTACATTGAAGTCGTGGATTTTTATACTTATCTTCTGAAATAGCAGTACCTATCTTGTCAGTTTTTATTGCTAAGATTGTGGATTAACTAAATTATGAGATAAATTATTGTTAAAATTTTTGTGTTAATGAAATGTATCTGAATTATATGGAATCGGACAGAAAACGTTATTCTCCTTTTTAAAATCTTTTATTGCGCTTGAATGAAAAGGCTACATTATACATTGTAATTTGGATTACTGTTAACAGGCCATGCATGTCCTGAGGTGCGCGAGAAGTTTAGGCTCTCGGCGATTCTCGAACAACAGTACTATAGTAGTTTTCAAAAAAAAGGGTTTGTCATATATGGTCATTATGTAGCGATCGATTTTGTCTGGAACAAACGTCACCAGTCATCAACGTGAACTCCGAGCAGTCAGTCCAAGATGGCGTCGTTTTGTGATCGCATAAACGTGACCAAGAAAGATAAACTTTACATAGCCAAGCAAGGGGAATAATGTGGAATGTTTTTATTTATTTATTTATTTCAATTTTAATTATTATTATGTATTCGTAACTGTAGAAAATACAAAACCCAGAATATTGTCGTAATGTTTATAAGATTCAGTTAAGGATTTTAGCAATAGATGGCGCTGTTCCGCCCTGGAAACATCAATCTATAAAAACTACATCTCTTTGATATATTTCCTTTAATATTGGTAATATTTCGCGGAATTTATCATTCCGCTTTTTCAAACCTTTTTTAAAAAAATAACAATGAGTAACTTCCAATACATGTCTTAACACTAATACAATCATGCATAATACAGATATATTATCATGTCATTATTATAAAATAATCATATATTCTTTCCAATAAATGAAAAATGTTAACAAAACCAAGTATTGTATCATCATTATTAGTCTAATACGATATAAAGTTCACTTTCTTTATTGAAATTTTTCTTTTTGATTTCTGATTAAGTCCTGGAAATATGATAAAGTGTTTGGATTCACCATATAGCCTCTGTCTTTGTTCATACATTGAAAAGTTTTGAAATTAAATTAAAATAAATTACGCGAAATATTACCAATATTAAAGGAAATATATCAAAGAGATGTAGTTTTTTTATTAATCTATAAGGAAATTAAGTTTTTATTAAGGAAATTAACAAAACCTCTTCTTTCATGAAATTAACTGTAGTTGAGGCCAGATAATCAGCCCAGAAAGCTCGCCTGCGTTTAACCACAGATTAGAAATCCGGTACCCATTTTACAGAGTTCTTGGTGAACCCTAGTTCCGTCTGAAACAGAAATAACCGTGGAAAAATCCCCGACCCCGCCGGGAATTGAACCCGTGCTCTTCCAGTCTTTCATATTACTGTTAGGTTTCACAACTTTCTCTTTGTATATGAAATATAAACCGTGTAAAGAATAGAATATTATTTATGATTATAAACCAATCTATGTTTTCTTCTTCTTAGCCCAAACTTCCAAGATTTCCCTAAATCCTACTGATACAGAATATAAGCAAGAAGACAAGCCAACCGTCACTTGTGTAGCGGACGGTATACCTCCACCTTTGTACTTTTGGCAAATGTTGCAAGAGGGCTCAAAGTCGTGGGTTACCATTGAGAAAAAGTCACGCATCAAAATTGAAGACTATGGGTATTTTAGATGTGTTGCTTGGAATGAAGTCGACATGAAAACGAAAACCAAACATTTCTCAGAGAAAATTCATGTTAAACAGAAAAAACCCCGTAAGTTGTTGTCTTGTTTATTAAGTTAAATAGTAATCAGTGTCTTCAGTATTTCGTTGATTGATAACCGCGTAACAGACCTGACCGATGCGATGCTTGAAATTTCAACTTTTATTTCCCAAAAGAACCATTAGCATCAGTTTCAAAATGGCTCGTATCAGTTATGGTATTGAGTGATCAATTGAAGGCACTGGCGGATCCGGGATTTTTATCTGTGTGTCTGAAACGCACACTATACGCCAGCTTTTTATTAGCAATTGAAATCAGGCCTTTGTAAACCCCATTTTATCGAATCTATATTCACAGCTGAAGGGAGGGGCTATTGCCCCCAATAGCCCTTCTCCCTGGATACGCCTAAGATTGAAGATTCAAGTCATTAATTTAAATTTAAAACACAATATTAACGGATTTCTGCCATGAAAAAATAATTATAAGGTAATTGTATTATTAAATCCTGGATCTGTGTTGACCAATTGAAACTAAATGATAATTATTAAAAGGGAAGCGGTCATTGGCGACGACAAAACAAATTACAGCAATTTTCTCAAGAATACAACTTACATTCCATTTTTTTCCAGCATAGTCAACTTTTGACATTTAATTTATTGATACGGTCTCAATTGAACATTAAAAAAAATATATTTATTATACGCCAAATGAAAGGTTGACTCTGACCTTGAACTACACCCATGATCTCTTAATCATTCCCGGACTGAATCTGTGTGGAGAGAGAAGATTAAAAATGGCGACTCTCCGACACAGAAAACCGTTGGAAGCAAAACAACGGAAGTTATTGCTAACGTTACTTCTTATTTCGAAAAGGCCTTATGACATGCTTACTTATGGCACATCAGAGAAATTGTTTTCGATCTCAGTGTCGTTTTTTTAGACGAGACGTGAGTCAACGAATCCCATCTTCGTCTTCGTGTTGTCGATCGCAGGGATGCAATGTCGTCAAAAAAACCAATTGGGAAAGGTAGGAGACTGATTTTGAACGATTGAAACGAACGAATGAATAAAAATAAATTTTTGAAATTATATTTGATGAGAAATCAGAATAGTTCAAAAAAATAAATATCGTCTTTTTTCCGTAAACTTCAAACTCCGTAAATGTTCCCTTTCCCGCCATAAACACTGACATATACATTCGATTCAAATTCTACTATTGCGACATCTGGTGGCCACGGTCGTTCTTTGGCTTGGCCGACTTTAGCATTAAAAATGTGGCCTCTTTCAGTTATGCGTGGATGCCAGTTGATTCAAATTTCAATATTATATACTTGAATATAAGGCCTAATATTCTGGATATTTCCTGTCCAGTGAACTTTTGGTTGTTCTTCCGGAATCATGAACACAAAAAACTTACATGATCCCAGCTATTTGATTACTAGCTGTTATGCAAGTGGTTCTTGATTATGAATATCTATAAAATGTCCTGCACCGTCCATTTATTGCTGATTGGTAATGTTTGTTGAAAAGTTTATTAGATACAAAGATAAAAAATATGATTCATAAAAAAGAAAGAGCTGATATTTATAATTAAATACTTATTTTTA
The DNA here is from genome assembly GCA_023159025.1 of Thereuonema tuberculata. Taxonomy (NCBI): domain Eukaryota; kingdom Metazoa; phylum Arthropoda; class Chilopoda; order Scutigeromorpha; family Scutigeridae; genus Thereuonema; species Thereuonema tuberculata. The sequence continues at coordinate 27,940,633 of JAFIDM010005346.1, read as the reverse complement.
ATCTTTGTTTTTCTATCGTTCCAGCTCCATTAAAACCTCGGCAGTCAAAAAAGAAAGCAGTTGAGACGACTCCTAAGTTTCTTAAACAGCCAAGGAGTATTGATGTTTTAGAAGGACATGGAACGATTCTTTCTTGTATTGTAGATAAACCAGTACTGACATGTTTGTGGATGCGAGGCCTTGTTACTTTGAATCCTGTTAGACTTCCACAATATTTTGTGCTACTTGGATCTCCTAGAGCAGGAGATTGTACTTTGAAAATCCGAAGAGCAGATCCAGATACCGATAACACGAACTGGGCATGTAGACCACTGTTTAAAGACGGAACAGCACCGATCTCCAGATGGGCTGAACTCACAGTCATTCGTAAGAAATCTTTCATGCAATTTACTCTCCTAAAACGTTTGATGCTGGAAGAGAAAATTGGCATTGATCACGTGAAAAATACAAAATAAAAAAAACAAAATGTTTGTTGATATGCCACTTTTCGAATGCATGATGGAAAACTTTTACATATATTAATGGAATTTTATCCAGTTATTATTACTATTATTATTATTAATACAGGAGAGCATCGATTATCCGATTATCAATCAACCGAAGCATCGGTTAACCGAAGGCGTTTCAGTAGACAAAAATTTTAAAAATGAATTCGCGAATTACTTAATTTCTTTCCGAGTGATAGATCTTATGATGGGACATAGTTCCCGAAACGCATAACGACAAAAACAACGCAACGAAGTCACAGGACGGTTTTAAAATAACGTAATTTATTATCTAAAACATGACTTAGACCATAATTAGCAGTGTTTAAAATAAAATATAAGGTTTTGTGTTTAATATGTATCAGTGTTTCTGTGTTTCATATTGCTCCTACGACACTGGTAACATTTTCTTCGTAAATGATCGGCTATCCGTAATATCCATTATCCGACCTCCCCCCTCCCGTGCAGCATTGCTTCGGATAATCGATGCTGAACTGCAGTAGTAGTAGTTTCCAAAAATCCATACGGATTCAATCTAAATAGCCAAAACCAATCAATAAATTTTGATTTATCTTATTTTAGTATAATGCACATTGGTATTAAAATTTAAGCCAAATATTCAAATGAAAATCGGAAAAATCTCCCATCATCCACAAACTTTAGTGCATGATTGAAGAAGGTTTAATGGTATATCGAACATTCAGTTTCCAATATTTTGAATTTTGTTTGTATTGAATTTTTGAGTTTTGAAATTTGCTTTGAATTTTGAGTGCTAGATTTTTCTTTGTGAAGTTTGTACATGATGGGAAATTTTAACATATTTGTACGTTAAAATTGATTTTATTGTACTCATACATTCGTGGCAGATTAAGTTATAAAAGCCACCTGCACCCGAATGTTTGAGGGTCGACTTTCCAATCCTATAATATTACAGGCATATTCCTTTTAGGCTTCTGATACCGTGAAGCCTTATATCCCCGGTTTGTCTGTCTGACTGTGGATAAGTATCAACTCAGCAACCACGATGGCTAGAGACTTGATTAGGGTGTCGTTGAAAAGGTCTTGCCAAGAGTAGTTTAGAGCCGTAGAGTTTGTGTCTCTAGCTGGTCGGGCTCCAAGGTAGCTATAGTGATTAGTAAACCAATCACAATGCTTCGCAACGGCTTCTGATATGTGAATGAAGATAATTATTCAAAAGTTATTGAATTCAGTCATATTAATAAGGTTTGAGCTAAGAATGACGATTATTCCACATAAATAGTTAGTACAGATTGAGTCACCCATACGTTAGAATAGACTGCGTCGAGACACGTTCCATACCTGGTGGTGCTTCTTGAAGGTGAGACGAGCTTGAGATTACATTCTTGTAGAAATGGTTCTAATTCATTCGAAGACGTTATAATGTCTTCGTTAAAATATATTTTAATTTGCATGCAACCGACTTTTCACCCCGCTTATTTATAAGCAGGCGTTTTATATTAACTTTTGAATAATTTTCTTCATTCACGTATTAGAAGCCGTTGCGAAGCATTGTGATTGGTTTACCAATCGCTATCGCTACCTTGTTTATTTCTTGTTGTTGTTGGAACCCACTTCCTGGAATGGATGTGGGTTCCGTAACCTTTCATGCCTTCCAAGCTTGACATCGAGAGGTGAATCTGGCTGATGATTCATAATAATGATGAATCAGCTGTTTCAGCATTACCCGATCAAGCTCAAGGTATGAATTGTTCTTTGTTTAGTTTACGCAGGATTGGAATTTTTCCTATTTTAATTTCATTCTACTTCACTTGTTTTAAATTTTGGCGGCCTTATGTAAATTGCATAGTTCTCCTATTGGTGATACCCATCAACACACTCAGACCGCAAACTGTTTGCTGCAATTTTGTCTTACATATTAAACTTCCTTAGTTTACATTATTGAATAAGGGTTTAGTGATATATCCGAGTCATTAAATTTCCATTATATGTTTTGAATTTTGAGTGCTAGATTTGGTTTTGTTTTCATCTCAACCTCATTCTACATCGTTTGAAGAATTTAGACTACGAATGATTCTTAACTGAGGGGTGCCAAAAAGAAAAGGAACAGTTGCTCTGTTGAAGATGGATAGTGGTGGCTTTCAAATCAATGATTTGAAAGGAAGACAATTATTTTTAGGAAATTATGCTGATTCAGTTTAAGTTGAAGTAGTTCTGAATTTTTATTTTTAGCTCCTCATCGATCTCCTCGGTTAAGAATAAACCATCTTGTCCTGAACAACAGTCAACATAATTATATCGAAGAAATGCAGTCTCGAGATTCAGTAGCTGTTAACGTTAACTGCGACTACAACGCCACCACGAAAAATATCGTGTTCCGATGGGAAATTAATACCAAACAGATAAAGAAGAAAGGATATGAAATGAGCATAGGAGGACGGAGGAAAAAGAGACGGAAGAAGACGATGGAACTGAAGAAGAAGAAACAGAAGAAGAAGGAGAAGAAGAAACAGAAGAAGAAGGAGAAGAAGAAACAGAAGAAGAAGAAGAAAAAGATAAAAAAAGAAAGACCAAAACAAGAGGACAAACTAGAAACAGGGAAAAAGAACGAAACTAGAAACAGGGAAAATGCTAACCAGAAGTTAGAAATGAGAAAGATAAAGAAAGCGGAAAAAAAGAAAGAATTGTATCGTATGACATCCAACGCCGTAGCAATAATTCGAAAACCTCTCAGTGAATTTGATAGTCACTTGAGAGATACCCACTTGAGTTGCTACGTAATTGAACCTCATAGTCTTCGGCCCAAGGAGATATTTTCTGAAGTAAGACTGTCCATGAGATGTAAGTATAAATGTATAACTTTTCTTTTTCCAATCTTACTTTGTTTATCTAATCTTTTGTAGAAATAGGAAATTTATAAATAAAATTTCATATATTTCATTATCAACAAAATGATCATTCTAATTATAATGCGCATGCGAAAGAATAGCAAATGAAAAAATAAATTTCAGGAAACAATCTGAGCTGGATTCACTTTTTTATCGTTACAAAGCAACTGTTAATATAAATAACGATGAAATAGAGATAGGGCCTTCTGAACTCCATTTCTATATTATAAACTTGAATTTAAAAATTTCCTAATAATGTAACAAATGCGTACGAATAGGAAAGTATATTTTCACATTTTTTTTATATGGTTTTGTTGTGTTGTGGACCCCTTAAACATTTTTTGATGATTTTTTTAACAAGTTGTGGTCCCCGTATTAAGGGAATTCGCCTTAACTGGTATGTTTTGATGCCAATCATCTGCTGTTTATGATTTACTGCTCATTATATATTATAAAAACGTTAATCTGTCTGTCATTCTGTCATAAGACTTTAAGTTTTTCCAATTTTGTGATCAAACTATAAGAGATAGATTGGTCATGTAAATGGATAAAATGTAGATCTTTTTAAGACAAACAAAATGCTACAAAAATGTTTCGAAAAAATTTTTAGGTTTCGAAGATTTCGCCTTTCAAAGGGTCAAATTTTGACTTTTTCTCAATTTAAACGAAAAGTATAAAAGAAGAAAGAGAACATTATATTGAGAAATGTTAGTATTTGAAAGTTTTATCGAACGATATATCAGTCATTCACAAACGTTTCTGCATTTGCAAGATACATGCAAAAATGTGTGTCATAACCCCAGATGTGGGGCGCTAACCCGCACTACATCTGAGTTAAGCGGAGAAGGCCACAACGCGTTGAGAAGTCGTATATTCTCCGAACTCAATATTAATTTGCTGAATAAATAAAGTGTTGTTTTTTTTTAATGCTATATATGCAAGGGTTCCAGAGCGAAGTGACGGTACCTGACTAGTTTTATAATAGTTTGTTTTCTAATAATATTAATTTACATTTCTCTGTTATGTATAATAACTATTTCATATTATGATGAACAGCCTTGTCTGTGCTGACAACTTAGCTTCTGTGCAACTGTAGATCGATTAGAAATCATTATGTCAATACTTTAAAAACTAAATATAAACTAAAAATCAAATATTTTTTTAGTGTTTAGAGTACAATAATAATGTATACGTTGAGATTTCTTAATATGTTACGTAGTTTTTGATTGTATATTAATTTCTGTTATAAAGATCCTACACAAAAAGTATTGGCTCTTCCACGAGGTCCAATTTTACAGATGATCAGTCCCCAAAGTGTATTTCAGTATCTTCAGTGCAAGAGTGATGGAATTCCAATCCCACAATTCCACTGGGAAAAGAAAACAGAAGGAAAATGGATGAAAATGAAAATAGGCAAAAACGACCAACTTCGTTTAATAAAGAGTGGATTTTATAGATGTATTGCTGGCAACTATTTGAATAAAAAAGACCTAGTTTCTTCTAATGCAGTTCAATATATGAGGATCAGTAAGTATTTCATGAAACGAACATACGTTATAAATTTAAAAACTGATTTACTTAAGAAATTGACTTAAGGATATGCTAAAGAAAAGCCCGCGATCTTTTAAGAGGATTCTGGAGAAATTAAATTTCACTGCTATAATTGGATAGTTAATTTTGCAGTAGTTTAAGATTTATCTTATTTTTGTTTCTATAATCTTTCTGACTTTCTATTTAACGCTTTAAGATTTTATATTAAAAGATTTTAGGGAATATCAAAGTTAAATACGAATGAAACAACAGAAACAAAATATAAATATAGGAATCACATTTTTAAACCAGCTTATTAAGTGAGAAAAAAGAAAGCTGGAATCACAAGATTTTGATATAATTACAGTTACTGAATCGTAGCAATTTTAGAACAAAAACTGATTAGATTTAAATTTAAAATAAAATTTAAGATAATATCGGCGGAATAGGTTACTTTTAATATCATCACATTTACGTAAATATTTATACAAAAATTATTAAAGTAAATGTTCATAATAGCCACTTTCTCTTCAGGATTTGAAATAATAACTCTATATAGGGTGAGTCATAAAGTACTGAAAAGTACTAGTGGTTTTCATATCTTTTAAACTACTGCTCATAAAAATCTGAAAGTTTTTATATAAAATCGTCAAACATACTGTCCGTTTTCAAAAAGCAGACCTACCACTGGGGGACGACTTTACTTCGCAGAGGGATGATACGCTGAGATGGGTACTGTCCTACAGTCCTCGCGGCGAGAAATGATCCTCCCAGAATGCAACGCAGATGATAGATTTATCTTTCCTGGCCTGTCGATCACATTCAAATGTTAAACAAAATGGCGGTCGTTGGTTCACATTCAACATTTCGACGAGGAAAAGGTCTCAAAAAACAAGTAGGGAAATTATTCTTAACGTTGCTCGTCGATTTCAAGAAGATGTATGTGATATTTTTGATATTTCCTATTTTTGATCATTGAGATTGCTATTTTCTGCGGAGCTTTCGGCATTGATACTGGAGAAGTTAGTCAATGATAATGTGTTTGCTGGTTCAACTCTCACCGCGACGATAATAAGAAATTCTTTTGGACATTTTCGCTTTTAAGAAAAAAATAAAGAAGGAGCATTCTGGAATAGTATTTATTCTTTCCATAAATCTTTCCTGAAAAGCGCAAATAGAACGCAGCTACCGATAAAAAGTAAACAACCCCTATTTCGATGAAATCGAAGGAGACCTGACGCATGCGCAAAAGCGTTGAATGCTCTCGTAAACAAAACCGAACAGTATAAGAGTTATATTTTCATGTTATTATTTATTCATTATTATTGAAATTCATTTTATTTGCGTTGAAACACGCCCGATATATCGTATTTTAAATACAGTAACTGTTGCTCTAAAAGTCTGGAGTTGCAATATTTAAATGATACAGAAACCTAATTAGGAAAATTTAATCTAAACACTTTTGTCATTACTTTCTTTGTTTAATTTAAAAAAAAAAAAAACTTTATTTTTTTTTTAAAATGCATTCTGACAAATGACTTTTTTGGGAGACAGTCTAATAATTTTTTTGGATAATAATTCCGATATATTGTGGGTGTTTGAACGGAAATAAAATGAATTTCAATAACAATGAAAATATAACTATATATTTTAGACGATTTTATATAAAAAGTTTCAGATTTTTATGAGCAGTAGTTTAAAAGATATGGGGCTATGAAAGCCACCAGGACTTTCCAGTACTTTATGAAACACCCGAAATATAAGTTATCTATAATCCCGCATCATTCACAATATAATTAATCTATATTACACTCTGGTCCTTACAGAGAATAGTTTGCATGTCAACTACAAGTGGAAAAGAAGGAATATCAAATCCACAAATGAAGGAAACACTCTATTAAGATCGTTGCTATTGAAGAAAGCAGTGTTAAAAGCAATGGGAATAACGAGTGTCACTGAATAGAAAACTTTAAAACATTGTCTAATGCTGAGCGAATACGTACCAATATGCGGCAATATTGGTGGACAATATTGGTCATTTTCATTGGTACCAACCGTTTCCAGCAATAAAAATGAACAATATTGCCCAATATTGCCCATTGGCGATTGTCGGAAAAAAAGGAACAATTTTAGTTGGCAAGAAATATTGCAGGTGAGCGAGCGAATCACATGAACGTATGAAATCACGTGACAATGGTGACGTAGAAGGAAGGCGGGACTTTGAAAATCGGAAAATCACTCACTCATGCCGGCCATTTTGTTTGAGAAACAAGGCTTAAAATCAGCAAAATGGGTCGGCCCAAAACAGATAATTCAAACAACAACATGTTGTCAATTGATAATGAAAGAATCTTAATTGATTTCTACAGAGGGACGGCGTTTAATACTATAGCAATTCTGTACGGAAACACGCTCTCTATAGCTCTCCCTAGTGAGCAACGCCGTAACCAGGCCAATACTCGTAAAGGAAAACCTGTGTGTTCGCGCACAATATCAACTGTCAATATCAATAATGAGCAATATTGTCCACCAATAGTGCCGCATATAGGTACGTGTTCGCGCAGCATAACACATGTTCCTGGCTATTTCACTACACACGGCAAAATTCCACTTGAGAATTACTGAGACAGAATTTGCATCATTATAAATTTAATGTTACCATAACTATGATTTATGGATTTCAACATTTTAGTTACAAGTTATTTATTCAATGCATCAGATTATGCTAGAGAATAATTTTAATTAATTAAAACAGTAAATTTTTATTCTTTTTAAATTTATTCGAAACTCTAGATTACAGATCTGTCATTTCAGTTTTTTCAGCCGAAAATTTATTAAGATTTTATTAGCTTTAGATTTTAAAATGTAGCTTTTTTTTTGAAGCTACATTGAGAAAAGTTTAACATACATACATGATTATCAATTATGCAATTAGTAATTTTGATAAAACACGTATAAATACAACTTGATTAGAATTTCTGAATTTGGTCAGGGAGTGCGCTGTTGTCAATTGGTGCTGTATAAGGACGGCAATCTACTCCTGTTCATTGCCACTAATAGAGCAATTGTTGATCAATGGCATAGAGATTGCTTCAGTGGCACGTCTAAACAGAATTTTAGAGAACTGATGGTTTTGCACTTAACTGTTTTTAAACTTGTTTTAAGAGGCACCTTCTCTTGTTTCAATATTCGTGTGGATTGTTAACCATCAAATTGTTAATATATATTAACCTAAACTTCAACCAGAACTATGAAACTAATTAATGTGCTTATAATTATTTTAAATTTTGCTGGGTCATATCTTGTAACTTTGTGTGTAATAATGCATACAAAAAAACTACATGAAATAAGTTCAATTATAATGTAGCCTAAATACATTTTAGAAACCTCGTGTGCAGGACCTGTTAGTGTCTGGTGTGTGGTGTGTGTCTGTGTGTGTACAACGTCTTTCTTTCTAAACCGGAAGTCGAGCCTTACGACTCATACTTAGTTGGTCTCCCCAGTGCAAAAGGGGAAATTTTCGGTTTTAGGTGGCCATTGCCTTTTTCAGGAAAATAGTGGTAATTGAACAACGTCGGGATCGTTCTATACTGAATCGACTACGCCGAGAAAGAACATGATACTATCGACTCAATATGGCCATTTCCAGTGGCCACTTAAGTCACCCGAATGATTCCAAATGGAGGTCTAGACAATTAAATCAACTCAATGTGGGCATCACTTCCACTGGGAATGATTAGGCAACAACTCCCCCTGCAAACCCATTTGTATGCTATGATGAATCGAGGAGGCCATGATTGAAATAATTGTGCTTGACTCCTGAATTACAACGGCTTGAATATCTGAGTTTGCGCGTCAATCAATAATAGTGACACTTTTAACAATGCAAGCATAGATTGTAAATTATACATTTGATCTTAATGTTTACTATAAACTGTAAGTTGAACTACATAAATGATGGACAAAGTGACCCCTCAAAACTAATGACAAAAAAATAAAAACAGCAACAAAAAATGTGGAATTGAACAAGCCTTGGGCAGCATTAGATCTACCTCAAAAGATATCTGACTACAAAGAATTAAATAACAAGAAATAATTTAACGCGCACAAAAAATTATTACGAATGAAAACCAAAGACTGCACATAAATAAATAGTGCCTGGAAATTTAGGTCCTAAATAGGATTAAATAAAAGCCAAAAACCCTTTTAAGAGTAAAAGGAACAACTGCATCATGATAAAAAGGGAGTGGGTCTTCGAAACGGCTGTCCCAGGGTCTCTCCTTGATTCAAAAGGCTCCCTCCTCTTTTTTTATCATGTAAATGAAACTGTTTCTTCATGCTCGTCAAATGTCAGAAAGAAATTAATTTCTGCCATTCACCAAAAAAGACCGCTTCTCTGCATTACATCGCATCATTACTGAGAAGCAGACTTTGGGGTCGCTTTTCTTCTTAGCCTTTCTTGTGCATTGTTTTGTACTTTGTGAAAGCCAAGGTTTCTTAAAGCAACTAATTCTTTCAAATCTCCAATCTACGAATTACTTACTCCAGCAACAGATGCTATTTATGCATCTTATTTTTTTGTTTTGGTTTATTACTTATTTACAGATGCGACAGAATCTTGGATCATATCATTGAATCAATGAATTTAATTTTTTTAAGATAACTTATCTATGACTGCATCGCGAAAACCATCGTTTGGAAAAACTTTTTACAATATTTTCCAGTATTCGTCACCTTAACAAGTGAAGGGCCAAAATTGGGGTGTGGATACGCAATCGCTCTAAAAAAGAGTTTCACAACATGAAATGAATTATAATAATTTGAATGAAGACAAATATTTTAATTTACAAACATTAGTAATGACACCCCTAACATTAAAATAATAGATAGAGCCAACTCAATTTCCTCACTTTCCCTTGGGGAATTATATATCCACTCCCCTACAATGAATTATCCAATCACGTGATTAAGTGCAATTCAAATCGGTCTTATCACAACGGTGGAAAATGGCTTCCTAAGCATTCGAAACATCTCGCTTCTTAAAGAATTTTTAAATTTACGACGAAAAATATGTTGTGTTATATCATATTTGGATTTTTTTTAATAATGGCAAAGGTTTATTAATAAAATAAGACTTATTTTGTTTAGAGAAAAACAAGAATTAGGAAAGAATATTCAATGCTTCAAAATCCGTTCACTGTAAATAAAAAAAAAACCTTTGGGAAATTTACTTTTTAATTTAATACTTTTCATTAGTTAATAACGTAAAGTTCTATTTATAACTTTATTTACTAGGATATAATTATTGTACTTCTGAGATATATGGAAAATAAAATAATTACTTTTTCTTTTTTTTCTTTTAGATAAAACTTCGAGAACTATAGCCGAAGAAATGGTGCTGCTAATATGTCTGATGTTTGTGGAAATGAAAACTATTTTCTCTTTACGTGAAAGTATTCCATAAAAAAATAAGGCTCAAGTTTCTATAAATCAGAAGAATACTAAATGACTCGAATATTTTTCTTCAGGAAATAAAATATAAATAAAGAAAACAATGGATAATAGTTTTACATATGACAACTTTGAAAAATAGTTAAAACTTTTTAAGTTAGAAATAAAAAATATTTAGAACTAACGAATGACAATTTATGTTGAGTGATTTTAAATATGTATTTAAGAAGCTTCTCCGAGAAAAAAAGTAAACAATATTTTAGCCCTGTTTGAAATTTCGAAACGGATTAATTTATTATTAATTTTAATATTGATTTAAGATAATTTATAGGAATTCATGCGCAATTCTTAACAATACAATTTTTTTATTAAACATAGGGAAAGTAATAAAGTTAATAAATGCCATTAAATATCATAGTTGCTATTCATTGTAGAAATGCGATCAACTTCTAAAAAGCTTAGAATCCAATTTTTATTGCCATGAAAGCATTAACTGATGTTGATTTTTCCTTTTCATTGTTCGCAAGTTTTATTCTGTATTTCTTCCGATTTCTACAAATCAATAGCGGTGAGTAGTTTGCTTATGATCACTGATTATTTAAAAAAGAGTAACTTTATTTTATTTTAGCATTTATAAATGGCTGAAACAAAAAATAATTTTCTATAAGAATTCCATCGAGAAATTTGTCTTACATATTTTCTTCGCGATGTTTCCAGTTGATCCTATAGACAACTATTATTAAAATCTTTGGTAAATCATCAATCAACTGCTTGACTAATTTCATAGAGAATCATTTCGTCGTAATAATTTTCCTTTTTATGTCCATCACAGGCTTTTAATCCTCCCCTATTCCATTCCTTAACTTTCTATTCGCTGTTTAATTTCCTACAATTTTTTTATTTTGTCTTGTACTTTCTAATCCTTGTACTGTCTAATGCAATGATCCGGTACTACCAGTGATAAAAAGGGGTTTGGGCTGAAGCAACTAAGTTCAATTTCCGATTGAGGTTGGGGATGTTTCCCTGGGTTTTTCTCCTCCAGATGGGTCCTGGGGTTCACGAATACCTTTGTAAAATCAGAGCCGGGTTTCGTTTCGGGGGGGAGTCGGACTGACCTTCATTTCATCCCAATAGTCGAGAATCATTGGTGGCCTGTATCTCCAACGCACCGAAGGGCCTTTAATATAGGATCTTGTAAGTTTCTAATGTCAAAATAAAAGCCTCGATCAAATAGTTACACATCCTCAACCCTCTATAGTAGTGAAGTCGTATGATATTAAGAATCACATGTAATCACATTTTAACGTCTAATTTCGCTATCATTATTTTAATGATGTGACTTTATTTTCACTTGTTACGGAAATACACGTGAAATTTATTTAAAAATAAACAAAAGATTTAACGTGCCAGAAATAAATATTAAACATAGAGAAATGACACTGAAATAAAAAAAATATCTGAGCATTCATTGGTGAGAGTTTGGAACGGACCGTTTCGTCCTTTTTTTAGGGACTCATCAGCCAAACCCAACCACCAGATGAAATGCTCGGATAGTGCATTTTGTTTATATTAAACCAGAATTGGATTCAGCCTTCGTTCTTTACATTCAAATGGACCACTTGAGGTTTACGCCCCTATCGACGTCACGTATGACGTGTATCCCACACGCGGCGAGAGCTCGTGGGATAAACAAACATATAACTTTGTGTAAATTACTTAAAAAATCGTCGATTTTTGATATTTCAAGACGGATGGTTCAGTACTGTGCAGATCCTTATTGTAATAATTCCGTAAAAACACTTGTAATATCCTTCTTTAATATAATATTTCTTCTATATCAAAATTAGTTAAAATAAAGCACATGGCTTTGTTTATCCCACATGCGAAGCAGTAGCCTGGTGGGATATGTTGTAACTACGAAGCCCCGCTTATCCTCAAGTGGTCCATTAAATTATATACTTCTTTGAAAATATATTACTGTCGTCTTCTTCAATAGGCGATAATCAACTCTACATCCAATCTGAAAATTTTGGAAGGCTTACAATCGTTGCATCCAAATCAAATCTTTTAGTTCAGCCTCTATATCGAATAGGGTTAAAACGAAGCACATGGCTTTGTTTACCCCACAAGCCAAAAAGTAGACTGGTGGGATATTTTGGAACTACGAAGCCCCGCCTATCCTCAAGTGGTCCATTCCTTTGTGTGTGACGGTTTCGCCTGTTTTCGTTTCTTTTTTAAATATGTTTTCTTTTCGAGGGGACCACAGCCGGGTGCGGGAGTGGTTTCCCTTATCACTCTTGCACTATCTGAGCATTTCATCTGGGTGTGGGTTTGGCTGATTCGTCTCTAAAAAAGGACGAAACGGTCGGTCCCAAACTCTCACCTATGAATGCTCCGATATTTTTTATTTCTGTCTCATTTCTCTATGCTTTATATCTATATAAAAAAATCTATCAATTGCGAAATAAGTAATAAACTCTAACATAATAGGTAACATCTGAGTGATATACTTTATTGCCTCCTATAGCATCGGCAATGAAAGAGATCATTGTTCTTAATGGTGATTCCATTCAGCTACCATGCCATGTAGATGGAGATGTAACTCGGTGTATGTGGATGAAAGGAAATGAAGTGATACATCCAGATCAAAATGAAGGCAATATCGTTTTAACTGGACGAATAAAAGACGGAGACTGTACGGTTACTTTAACGAAAGCCAATATGGCAGTCAACGGAAAAATTTGGCGCTGTAAAGCAATTGTCAATGGAAAACCAAAAATTGGAGCGGAAATAATGACGATGGTTTTGGGTAAGGAAATGTTTACAAGTTATTTAGTCATCAACAACAAACTCAATATTTGTAAAGGATGTATAAAATGCAGAAGATAAGGCAATTTCAAAGTTTTAAAAAGAAATAAAAAAAAAACTAAGATTTCTTAGAAAATGGAGTGATGAGTGTTCCTAGTTTTAGCATCTCCACTGTGATATTATTAACCGTCTTAATTTTATTCAGTGAAGGATTGCAAATAAGCAGTAGTAGTTTCACTAAGATCCCACTTGTAACCTCAAAGTTCTATTTATCTTAAAAGCTTTGTCTCATTCAGTTGATCTTAAATATTATAACTTTTGAAAGAATATATTGAAAATGAAGTCAAAAACTGATAACAATGTAGACATTCAACTTCACCAATTCTTAAAATTATATCTAAAGTATTTCTCAAAATGACAAAGTTAGGCATTCACTCCCGTTTCTTTAAGTGAAAGAATATGGAAGCCACGATAATAAATAACAAAAATAAGTAGAGGTATCTTAGACTGAATGTAGACAATTATGTATTGAAAGCAATTTCATATTTCAAGAGTAGTGCAGTGATATTGTCGTAATGTTGATAGTGATAATGCATGCGAAAAAGATAAACTGTCACTAAGCATTTATTTAACTATCCAAACACTCATATTGCCGTAAAACAAGACTAAGTGAAAAGATACGTCAGTCACTTACTAAAATAAACTAAAATCTCAGAGCAGAAAATCCATTTATTTATTTTTATTATTTTTTTATTTTCTTAAAAAAATTCAAAGAAAAAATTTTATTAGAAGTAATTTACTGAAGAGAAAATAATTAGTTTTAAATACTACTCTGCTAAATAATAAGAGAAAAAAAATAGTTTTAAAACACAAATTTGTACAACAATAGAATAGTAATCAGAATGGAAATATTATATGAACCCTCTCCTAATGGTATTTATAAATTTTGGATAGTAGAATTATTATCAACAGAAATTAGTCGATAGAAGTTAGGAATATATTACCTTAACTAGGACTGTTTTTATTTTCCAGTGTTAGTAAAGATCAGGTAGAAAAAAGTACGGAACCTTCAAGTGTAAACTAAAAACAAGAAATACACAATAAAAATAAAATAAAGAAATTCATGTGCCAGTCAGTCCTCAATGAATTTTCTATGCGCATTAATTTATCAAAAAAGTGCCTAAAAATGCATAGACACATTAAAAGTCCTACCTCAACTTATATTAACATCCGTATAAAGACCTGGTTGTTTACGGGTGACTACTCTCAACTGATGATCGGCAATTCACCGTGAAACAGCTGTTTTGTCACTTGTGAACACTGGGTCTGACTATTAATATAACTGGAAGATCATTTATAGGAATGTACTATATGTTTTATAAGTTTTTTTTTTATTGGTTTTAATTAAACATGAACAAAATGATGTGGCAGAAGTTTTCCCACCTATTGCCTAACTCCATGATTAATGCTATTACTTCTTATAGTGAAACCATGGCTTCCGATACTGGAATATGAAAATTCTCGATTAACAAACAACACAATGAAGACACTAATTAATGATTCGCAGATTGTTTTCAGTCTGAGTTGTGTGTCTCGAAATGGCTTCCCAGCGACAGACCTCCGATGGAGATTGGACGACAAAATATTTTCAAATTTTACGATAGCGGAAGAATTAGACTCAGTTACCGAAACAATTTCAGTACGAAGTATTGTAAATTTAATCCTAATCCCTAAAGAAAAGTGGACCAAATTTGTATGTGTAGCTCGTCATCCAACTGATCCACCAGAGAACAAGAAATATGGGTTTTCTGTGAGTGCATCATTTCGTGTTTTAAGTAAGTTTCCATTATTTTTTAAATTTTATATTGATTTGTTTTATTAATGATTGGATTTTTTTTTAATAATTAATCTTTGCAGTTCAACTTTGCCGCTATATTTTCTTTGATTTTTAAAAGGAAATAATAATAATTGTAATAAAATTAATTCTAAAGATAAAATACAAAATATAATTTTTAGAATAATGTTTTGTTTTAACTTGAATATTAAGGAAGGACTTTATTCAAATGATAGATCATAAAATTGTTAAGCACCTGTCACTATACTGTATCGTGTGACTAACTGATCAGGTGATGATCCCCCAACTTCGACGAACTTTTTGAATTTAACTTTTAATTACTTTTGAACTGGTTTTGTTTGTTTGTTTTTAATTTAGTAAAAAGTTAGAAATCTGAAAGTTTTGAATATCCACCAATGAAATTACAGACTTTTAACAGTCCACATACTATCCTAATATCTTCTGATAATATTAATATTAATACAAAAATAAAAGCAACAGAAATCCAACATTTTCAAAGGTAAAAAAAAAATCATTTATAGTTTAAAAAATAGAAATAATTTAGAATTATAAATTTGGGACTCTACAGCTCCTCTTTCTGCTAAATCTTTATATTGACTTAAGGCACCTTTATTACTTCAAGATAATATTTAGTAAAAGACATCAGACGATCTGTTATATCTCATGACGTGAATCCACATGACCCTTTCTGCAGCTAAACAGAAAACTTTAAGTTATGTTCATTTTTCACCACATACAAATAAAAAACACCTAACACATGTGCTTGGTTATAAGTCAGTAAATACTGATAACTAGAGTATCCGCCCCATCAACAATGACGGCAGAACAATGTGATGGCTTTTAATTGAGATAGAGTATTCTAAGTAGAAGTTTTTTTCTGTGTTTAAAATTATTATTTTTTAATTTCTTCATGTCGAGAAATGTCTCTAACGACTCTTCAGTCCATCGCTGAGAGCGAGTTTCTATATCTAATGCTCGATTGGCCTACGCTTATAGTAGGCTAAAAAAATGAACATTGAAAATTAAATTTTAATCTAGTAAGCTATAAGTAATGAGTTAGTTTTTCTCTCAGACTCTTCTCTCATTGCGTCACACATACAGAGGCAGTGATAAGAGATTTTTAACAACAATAATTTGAATATAGTCCCAGTGGCCTAATGGATAAGACATCTGACTTCGGATCAGAAGGTTGTCGGTTCGATTTCTGTCGCGGACATTTCATTATAGAAATTATTTCTTTTTTCCCAGGAAATTAAAATTATTTCCCAAACACAGAGGAAGTGCGTTTCGGAAGTGCATTAAACACAGAGAGATCTGGAAAACTTAAATAGAAAAAAATAAATATTGCTTTTACTAAAAAAAAAAAAAAATATTCATTTAATAATAGTTTACGTTCATTTCAGGTCTATATTTTTTACATATTATATTTACAATTTGGGTTTTAATTTTAATTCAAACGTAATTTCATCTCAGTTTCTTTTGTTGTGTCAAGCTCAAATCACGAAGATCGAATTAAATCCACCGATGAAAGACAAGGAATATGATTTCAAGAAAAAAGAGCCTTTTCTAGTTGATTGTTCAGCCAATGGAGTCCCTCCACCTTTTTACCGATGGCAAATCCAGCAAATCAATGATGAAGAATGGATTACCGTAGAAGAAGAGAAAAATATATCAATATTTACCCATGGGAAATATAGATGCACTGTTACTAATCTAGTTACAGAAAACGAAATTCATTCGAATGAGTTTTCTATTCTGCAACCAAAACCAAGTAAGTTTTTCTTAATTATTAATCAACTGCATTGCTAGGATTTTAGGAATTCAATGTATTTTTTTATTTGTCAAAGAAAACAAGAAGGAAAAAACAGATACAAGTATTGTCCTCCCAACGAATGATGACCGGCGGAAGTTTGAACTGCGCAGTCCTTCCGGTAGCTGATCAATTATGTTGTCCTGTCACAATGGATGACGTCGTCTGCTTTCACTGAGAAAGACATGTTGATAACGCCAAATTAAAACTTCTCTCGACTATTTAGCGTTATTTCAATACCAGTTGCTAATAATAAGTATTTATATAAATAAATAAATATATATTATTTATAAATACAATGCTCTTTTGCAAAGTAACAAGCGATTCGCACAATGGCGGCGTCCGTCTTACAATCAGACGGAAGTGCCTGACCAGACTAATCGATGATACATGCGCAGATCTCACAAAAACAGGGCGGCCATCATTCATTTTTTTTACTATAATATTGGGTTATTGTGTAATGTAAGGATAAAGGAATCTTTATTTTCTAAGCCTGCTGTTGGCCTTCCTGTCCCGCATTTACAATATTGTTACATATTAAAAGGTAACTGATTTTAAGAACAGATGGGAAGGAATCTCATTCGAAAAAATTCTGACACCTTTTAAATATGATTCTAAAATTTTTTGACATCGGATGAGTGAGTATTAGCTTCCATTAAAATAAAATATACAAAATATGCAAAAAAAGTGTTATATATATATATATATATATATATATATATATTTTAATGGAGACTGGATATTGGTACTTAACAGGAAAAATGTTAAAACGCTTACAACAGTAATGGATTACAAGTAAAAGTTTTAGCAATGTTGAAAATTAAAATGGTAACGAAACATATTAAAAGAACTTTTTTTTAACCGATATACCGTTATGTTTCTCGTTTGCCCTATTCAGCAGAAGAATGCTATTATCGAATGGCAAAAGATTGTTAATACAGTCGGACCTCTATTTAACGAACCTCTATTTAACGAACCTCTATTTTGCCAATTTCTCTATTTTGCGAACTTTTCTTTGGAACCAAGAACATTTTGCTAATTTCTTCGTAAAATAACCTCCAAATAGCGAAGGGTATTTTCTATTTAACGAACTTTTTCGTGGTATCTATTTTTTTTTTCTGCTTGAAATGTTTTTATTATCAATATTCCCTTAGAGGAAATGAAAGAAATGTGGATGCAGTTGAGGGAAAAAGAAGAAATTAACGATGATGTGCTGATTGATGATTATCTTTCACTTGATTTTGAAGTTGAGACCTCGGAAACACTAACTGAATCGGATATTTTGGACAGTGTGAAAAATAAAAACAAAAACAACTATGAATTGCGATGAAGATGAAGATGATGAAAATGGAAATGATCATGATGCAGAAATAAAAAAAACCTTCGAATGATGAAATGCTACAATCATTTGAAACAATCCGACGCTGATTACAATTTGAAGAAAATACTGAAGGGGTTTTTGGTGCATTGCAAAGATGCGAGACATACTATGAGCAAAAACACTTTTTCAAAAAAAAAAAAAAAAAAAAAAAAAAACTCAGACAAAATTAACAGACTTTATTAGTAAAATTTAAGTATGCATATGGTAATGTATGCTTTATGTCATTAAAATTATTACTTTCTTAATAATATTGAATAATAAAAGGTGAATCTCTATTTAACGAATTTTCCATATAACGAACTTTTTTGGGGGATTTAGCGACTTCGTTAAATAGAGGTCCGACTATATATCAAAGATCTGTTATATTTTTCCATATTTAAATACATTAAATTATTGTTATGTTAAGCTTATTAATATTAGTGTAATAGTATGTTACATTACAGCAAAAAGCGAAAACTAATAAGATAAATACAGTAGAGCCCCGAGTATCCGCAAGCGGATGATCCGCGAGTGCCGCGAAAAATTTTTTTAATTACGAACCTCAAAAAAAAAACAATTTTAATCCAAGCCGACAACAGGGAAAATACAATACGCCCTACAGTACGATGGTCGAAAATTACTGAGAGGTTTATTGTGCATCGTAATCCTATAGGCCTTCTCGGAATTTGTGGATGAATGGCAGGCTCTTGCTCTGCAGAAAGGTTTCTGCTGTACTGTACATATTTAAAAGTTTTGCATATTATGTATTTTATATATTAAAACGTAGTTTTTATGCTAAAATATTTTTTTTCGTGTTTACACCTCATTTTTAGTCTTTTTTCGGGTTATCCGCGATTATCGTTATCCGCGAAGCCCTTGCCACCCAATTCCGCGGATAATCGGGGCTATACTGTAATCATATTAAAGTAGTTTTGAATTCTGTGAATATTAGTGTAATGAAAATACACTTAATAATGAAAACGTCTGGGGTAAATGATTCTTTCTTATCATATTTTAGGGATCTAAATCTAAAAGCTTAGCTACTTTTTTAATTTCTCATTACATTCTTTTGGTTTTATTTATAGAGCAGATCTCATTTGAAACGTAGATACAAAGATAGATATGAATAGATATCATTAACATTGAACATTTTGTGTTTTCTTTGTATAGATGAGGAAAGTAAAAATCTTCATCTAAAGGGAATTATTGTATAAATTCATTTTATTTTTAATTTCAAAGTAAAACCTACCAAAACGGCTGAACATGAAGACGATTATTTTACTCCAGTTGGTTTCAAGTTTCTACAGGAACCACAGAATTTAGTTGCAATAGAAGGACATTCCGCTATGTTGGGTTGTAAAACGAATATTCCAGTCACTGCGTGTCTCTGGATAAGAAATAACGTTACACTGAATCCAAGTCGACTTCCACTCTCTTTTCTGCAGTTGGGAAGTCCACGTGCAGGTGATTGCAGTCTTAAGATTCGTAATGTAAGCCGAGAAACAGATGAAGCAACGTGGAGTTGTCGACCTATACTTCGTAATAAAGCACCCAAATCTCATCCTGCAAATTTAACTGTTCTTGGTGAGTCTTCAAGTAATTATTTTATTATTAAAGTTCCGTAAACTCTTCTATACATATGAATTTCTGGTCAATACTTCTTAAAATTTTATATTATTTGTTTTAAAGGAATAATATCTAATAAACAAGTCAGCAAATTTCGAAATATATAGTCATTATTAAATGTTTTAGATCGTTAAATTGATCATTATTACACAAAGAAATAACTCCCCTAAACAAGAATTATACGATTTTTTTTTCAAATAACTGTGTGATAAAAAGTTCAGTAACAATAAAAATAAACATAGATAAGTAAACCAATTAAAAAATACTTAATATTTTTTAATACGTCGACAATATTCTATGTATGAATTGTGAAACATTTAAGTAGGTTGTACGACACAAAAGACTGGAGTTCCGTTTAAAACAATACTTGTATTTATATACAAACAAGGTAAACATTTGGAAAAGTCAGCCATATTTCAGCATCAAGTGGAAAATGGGCACAGACCTTTTTTTGAGGACCTATGCATCGCAGCCAGAGGAAGGTGTCAGAAAGAGCTCTTCATTAAAGAATCTTAGATCATAACCACAATCCCCATATCAATGATGGACTATCCTACTATGACGTCACCAAGGAAGACGGCGCAACCGCAATATTTCTTTTAAAAGAAGCCTAAAAGAACGGACGAAGATTAACGTTTTCTATAAGTGTATTAATGTTGTCGACGTATTGAAAAAAAAAATTAAGTATTTTTAATACTAGTTTATAGCATTTTGAAACTAGTTTTTGCTATTAAATGTTTTGAAATGTTTTGATATTCATTCTCTGTGTGTTCGGTCAGAAGCATTATTATTGACATTTACACATGAAAATTACTTGTAATATTTTTAATTAGTTTGCTTATTTGTGCTTATTTTTATTATTCCTAAAGAAATTATACGACTTCGTTTCCTATGTTAGAAGCGTCGTATATTTGAATCTTTTAAGCATTCCAGGACAACATCTGTTTCGAAGAATCATCTCAGATCAATCAGTTTTAAACTCATTCCTTGACGTCATTTACAATTTCGTTCGTCTGCTAAAATGCAAAATTATATTTTAAATTAAATATCTTTAATCAAGATTGAAAAACTGACACATCTTGTTATAAGTTTCAATGGAATTTTTTGGTTTGAGTTGGAAGAGATATAATAATTTTCCATTGAAAATATAAATCTCTTCTAATAATAGATATGACGGATTTCTGATCTTTACGAATTCACTTCAATTCTTTCTAAAAATATCTTTTAAATTTTACTGATGAACAGTTGGTAAAAATCGAGATCGGAGAGAGGATGTTGTGATTAGAAATTACAGAGAAACCCATATCAGTGTCGGGAGAAAGGGTTTTTAAAGACTTTGCTTAAGAAATGCCACTAATTCTATTAGAACATAAACAACCATTTATCACGTCAGTGAAAAATAAAATATTTCTTTGTTAACGTTTTTCGTTATATCCATACTTGTAGGCCAGATGCAACGTGGCAAAATACCGAAAAAAAGTCCATATGAACACGGGTTTGGAAATGCTTTCTTCAGATATTACAGAATGATTAACAAGTGCGTAGTTTATTACGGCTATTATCGCATCTATCCTGCCCGTTGATTTGCAGAGGAGGAGGCCAAAAGCTTGGCCTGCACAGTCCTCCCGACCTAAATCCTCTGGGCTTTTTTCTCTGAGGATATCTGAAAACTCTATTCTATGCTACACCGTTCCCATACAATGCGCGACAGCATTGTTGATAGATGTACAACGATTCAAGGCATATTTGAGTGTGTCTGGCAATTCTCACGGCCCGATGGTGTAAGCCCTTGTGTTGCTGCTAGTGGAACACACTTTCAACACCTACTAACAGTGGCTTCACCATAGCCTAAGTACGTGTTAATCATGCTGTAATATCTGAATAAAGCATTTTCAGACCCAGTTCATATGGACGGGCATTCAAGTTTGACCAATCCTTTCAGAACCACCATGTATATAATATTTGAATGAATTTATATGTTAGCCAAGAATAAAAAGCAATTCAAAATCCAATTCGAAAATTTTAAATACCAATTTTTCATGTATTAAATTACTTGATATTCTACTACACATTCTTTTATAACTCGTTATATTTTCTTTGCCGTGCCGGGGTGGCCGAGCGGACTTGACGGCGGTCTGCCGTACGGGCATTGTGTCGGCACCCGGGTTCGATTCCCGGCCAATGGCTTGGCTGTTCCCCTTTTTTGTTTAAAATTAGGCATTCTGAACTGTAGATCCATTCCGGCTTGACAACTGTGGTATAGTGTCTGAATTTTGCATTGTAGGAGAGAGCTTTTTTGTTATATATATTCTGCACTAACCTGTATGCCAGTTCCAACTTACTGATGCGTCCTTTGATTGCCTCTTTATCAAGACCATTTGGCTGGATCCATTCTCCTAGATACTTAAATTTGTCAGTTCTTTTAACCTTTCCATATCTTGTATTCAGATGCGTTTCTCTGTTATGTTTGTATTCCATATATTCAGTTTTCTCATATGAGATCTTGAGTCCTGTTTTTTCTGCGATCTCGTGCAGTTTTTCAAGCATTATCTAGACATTTTCCCTCTTATCTGTTAACAACGCCAAATCATCAGCGAATGCTAGACACTCAACTTTTAAACCCTTCTTCTTCGCACCTAAACAGATTCCTTCAATTCCGCTTTCCGCCATGGCATTCTTCCATGTTCTCATAATTTTTTCCAGTACGATATTAAACAGAATTGATGAAAGTCCATCCCCCTGCCTAACTCCTGTCTTAATCTGAAATGGCTCCGAAATTTCCTCCTGAAATTTAACTTTAGAGACAGTATCTATTAATGTTTGTCTGATGATAGATCTTGTTTTTTTATCCACGCCGAATTCTTCCAAGACATTGATGAGCGTCTGACGGTCTATCGAGTCATATGCTTTTTTGAAGTCGACGAACGAAATCACTGTGTTCTTACCCCTCAACGCTCTTATTCTCAGGATGCTTTTGAGACAAAAAATTTGTTCCACACAGGATCTTCGCTTTCTGAAGCCTCCCTGATATTCTCCAATCTGATGATCCACCTGTTTTTCCACTATGTTAAGTAAGGCCTTGGAGAGTATTTTGTAAGAAACAGGTAACAGTGAAATTCCTCGGTAGTTGTTATGGTCTGTGCGGTCACCTTTCTTGTGGAGCGGATGTATCAGAGCACATTTCCAATCACCTGGTATTGTTTCTTTTTCCGAGACATCGCAAATCAGATGATGCAAGCTTTCTACTGCCCTATCTCCTCCGAACTTCCATATTTCTGCAACAATACCATCCTCCCCTGGTGCTTTATTATTTTTCAGTTCTTTAATTTTTATTTCAATGAGGCTTGGTGGTTTTGACAGTGGGTTTATGTCGGATGGCTTCTTGAAGTCGAGTCTTTCAGACGGTGCTTCGCAGTTTAGAAGGGTATCAAAATATTCCGCCAAAAGTTGGCATTTCTCTTTGTTACCTAATGCAAGGGTACCGTCCTGTCTTTTAAAACAGAGACTTGGAGGCTGGTACTGTTGTAATTCTTCCTTAAATGTTTTATAGAATGTTCTAGTGTTATTTCTTTTGAAATTTTCTTCCAAACTTTCCAGTCGGGTTTTATCATACTTTCTTTTTTCTCCTCTGATGATCTTTGCAGTAATTTTCCTTTGTTGACTGAAGTCATTCCATGTTTCCTCTGTTCGGTTGGAATGCCACCTTTTCCAGGCCCTTAGTCTATCGTTGAGGGTGTCGTCACACGTTTCGTTCCACCATCTGTGTCTCCGTTTCTTTTTCGGTTCCTGCAAGTTTTCGGCTGTTTTTGTTAAAGATTCCTTAATTTCTTCCCAGTTGTTCATATTACACTTTGATAAGGTTTCTCGATATGTATTTTCATTTCGTTTGAGACTTTCTATGTCGATCCTTCTTCTGCTTCCAGCTTTGTTACGGAGTCTATTCGGCTGAAATTTCGTTTTAATTTCCAAAAGATAGTGGTCTGTATTGGTGTTCGTACTTTTCCTCACTGTTACGTTCAGAATTTCACTTCTATTGGTAGTTGTTATTGCAGCATGATCTATCTGAAATTCTCCTAACATTGGATTGGGGGATAGCCACGTCTTCTTCTTCTTTGGCAGGGCTCTGAAATGTGTAGACATAAGTTTTAGATTAAATTGTCTGCAAAATGCTATTAGTCTCTCACCGTTTCTGTTTGTCCTCTTATGGGCTGGATATTCTTCTACTGTCATTCTGTATTTCCTCTCTTTTCCTATCTGTGTATTAAAATCCCCAACCAAGATCTTAACATTTCTGCGGGGAATCTTTGATGTTTCGTCTTCCAGTGTTTCCCAGAAGTTTTCTACCTTCTCTTTGTTCCTTTTGTTGTCTTGATTTATAGGGGCCTAGGCATTGATGATCGTGTAGGTTTTATTTCCGCATCTGAAAGTTAGGAATGAGATTATTAAATATTATAATATTATTATTATATTATTATAAATATTTTTATTTATTATTATTATATATTATAAAAACGTATATTATAAAAACTTATTCTGTCTGTCATTCTGTAAGCAAAATGTTAAATTACAATTTACTAAAATATTACTAAAATAGAGAATCTATTCATAAAAAATGAAAATATGTAAACAACTGTCCAACTATACTGATTGGCGACGTAAATATAGATATTTTCAAAATGAATAAAAACAATGCAGTACAGAAATACGTAAAACTTATGTGCAATAATGGTTTCAAAAATCGTCTTTACGGAACAACAAGAAACAACTGTACAATTTATGGAAATACGAAAACAAATATAGATCATATTTTCATAAATAAACATGATATCAAAACACTAGGAATAATATGTAAAGAACGAATCGGATAAGAGTTGAAAATGAGAAAATAACAGATCCAATTATAATCTATAAAGAACTAATCAATGATGTTAACAAAACAAAATTCATGAAAATTTACATATATAAAAAGAAAAGTCCTGAATCACTCACTGACTGACTCATCAACGCCCACCCCAACCCCTTGGATCTAGAAAGCTGAAATTTTGCACAGAGGTTTCCTTTATGATATAGACAAGAAATAAGGCCGGATTTTTCGAAATTCTTACGGGATAGGGAATAATCTGGCAAACTGACAATGAAGTGTATGGCGGCAACCCCAGGTGTGTGGCGCCAACCCGCAATACACCTGAATTAAGTGGAGATGGCCACAACGGGCTGGGAAGTCGTATATTCTCCGATCTCAATATTAATTTGCTAAATAAATAAAGTGCAAGGGTTCCGGAGCGAAGTGACGGTATCCGGCTAGTTAAAATTATAAAACTTTAGACATAAGTTATATTATGTTGAAATAATAAGAGATATTAAAAGAGGAATACTTGAAAGATTCAGTTACGATATTGAATTTTTAGAAATTAAGTTTTTCTTTTGTTTTTTTAATAGAGGAAGCTCAACAATTTTAATCAAGAAAACTTATTTATTGTGTAAATTTATCAATGCTACTTTACGTTTTCTTTTGTAATTGTAATATCTTTTAATAATTGAAATCAGTTTTTTTTTTCTAAATTTGCATTTTCAATAGCTGTTTATATTCTTCAATAGCTGCTCAAAAAATGCCAGTTATCAAATATAACGAGAGAATCCTTCGTGCCGGGGAACACGTGAACGCTAGCTATAATGGAAAGACCCAATCTATGGATGTACAGATAGAGTGCATTTATTTCACATATCAAGAAAATGTGACCATGTTTTGGGAAATAGGAGGAGAAATACGGAATGATTTAAGTTCGATAGAAGTGAAGAAAACCGAAGATGAACTCCATGAATACCAAGCGATTAACACTCTGTCATTGCCTTTGAAAAAACCAACGGATAATAAACTACTTCATATCTTGGAAATACAAATCATTTGCACTGTGATTGATGAGACTTACCAGGATAGCATCATAAGAATAAATGCTTCGTTTTCTTTGAATTGTAAGTATGATTCTTATGATCTCTATTTCATGACAAAAAAGTTAGGATATCTTTACAAATCAATTCACAGTTTTGTAGTAAACACAAAAGAATTCATTGCAATCTATGAAACGGTTTCATTGTTAAAAGTTACAATGTTATTGATTGGCGCGCAAAAATCATTTAGTCAAGGAGTGTAATTCAAGGGTCAGGTACAATTTCATATGATGCACCCATTAAGTTCAATTAGGATGTCTAGGTCCCTCTTTTTTACCACTCGACAACTAAGAATGGTCGCTGAACCGGAACTGGCCATGTTTTACAGTCGTTCTCAGCATATTCGATTCAGTATAGAGCAAGTTTTCCTACCCTGAAGTTCACGGACCCCTAAGTCTGTGGATAGATCTCAAAGGGTCCTTGAACTTGGATGGAAAAAAAAATTACTTCTTTATTTTGTCTAACCTCTATGTTATGTAGTGAATGTGGGTGGCAGAGAAGCCAAGCACTGCGACCGGAGGTCTATTGTACTATCCCACGGAAATCAGGGCAGATGGAGAGAAAGACTGAGAAAGTTTGATGGGAGAAGTGCAAGGGAAATGGGAGAAACCCGAGAAAACCTGCCAAGTGCGGATCGTCCTCTCTAACCTCTAAGGCAGGGATCAAGGCGGTAAGCAAGGTAAGCAAGGCATCGCACACTCGTTAAAGTGGTCGTGATTTAGAAAACGCCACTTTTACAAAGGGCAGCGATCGTACAATTCTAAAGATTTTTTCGTTAAAAAGGAGGTTCAGCTGGCTTATTTGGACCCTTTCTTTGTAATCATGTGTATTTTATTTTATGTATTAAAAAATATTATTCTGAGAAAGGGTTCATCAGCTTCATCATTCTTTCAAAGGAGTTCATGGCATTAAAAATATTAGAAGCTTTGGCTTATGAAGACCCAATTTTGTCCACTTAACCACTATTTTATTTACCCGGTTAATGGCTACCCAAAACTCGAAGTGGCCTGGACCGTAAATCGGATTTTTACCCACATCTCCAGACCATTGGGAGTCCAACGAGATATGATTCCTGACGGAATGGGCTGCGGAGGGCATTGCACCAAAAGACAGGGGAATCTTAACATCTCCTCCCTACGGGGGTAATGCAAAAAGAAATACCTAGATTTACATTGAAACCAAAATATTGAATATATTGAATATTAGATAAGTTCGTTGGAAAAGCTTTACGTGTACTGTAGAAACTTGATGACATAGATAGAGCCGTACACCTGTATAATACCAAAAGTAATCTAATCCAAAAATTATTAACAAAATCACAACAGTTTCGCTAGCCAGAGCTCGCTTTTTCAAGTTCAAGTTTTCAAGACTTGAAAAAGCCAGCTCTCGCTAGCGAAACTGTTGTGATTTTGTTAATAATTTTTGGATTAAATTACTTTTGGTATTATACAGGTGTACGGCTCTATCTATGTCATCTAGATAAGTTCGTGTTTGCAAAATATTTTTTTAATTAAAAAACAAAACAAAAAAAAAACATTTTTAACCTTCTAAAATTACTTTTTTTTCTTTTGAAAGTAGATCCAACAACTAAAGTGATAGTAACACCTAAAGGACCCATACATTTTTTCCGCCAAAATAGACGAAATTGTGAAACCATTTACTGTTCTGCTGATGGTCTACCGATTCCTTTGATCTCTTGGCAACTGAAAAAAGAACATCGCTGGTTGGATCTTAAAAATGCCAGTGTATCCACATTGCAACTGACTTCTTCAGGACATTACAGATGCACAGCTAAAAATGCTCTCAATGACTTACCAGTCGCATCTCAGTCAGTAACATTTATTCTATTCGGTAAATTTCTAATCAATAAATTTTTTGATTCCTACATTCTTAATATTTGTAAATAGCTTCAAAGATTCACAAAAAAATTTCTTCTTTGCACTAAATAATCTTTTATTTAAAATTTTTTTTAGGTGAAAATAAAGCCCCAAAATTGGCATCTTATTTAGCAAGGATCAGTTGGACAATCTTACTGTGGACTTTCGTTCAACATGGAACTGATTTTAGTTACTGATCATTTTACCTAGGGGGGGTGTCGGGATTTTTTTTATAAGTCGTAGGGGGGCGAAAATGTATTGTAACATTAATTGTAATTGTAAATAAAGTAATTATTATAGATAATCATTAATTAATTTTCTTAAATAAATTAAGGTTTAATCCATCAATTGAATTGCTGGTTTATAATAATTCATTATTAATTAAAGGTGAATATTAATTAATAGATAAGTTACTTATTAATATAAAGTTATTAATTAATGACTTTAGAACTATTTATTTATAATGAATATCAAGTATTAATAAGTAATAATTAAAATGGCAATTTACTTAAATAGCAAAATAACTGATCTGACTTACTGATCCAAGTCATTTCAGAAGTTGGATTATAGCAGAATAAAAACTTTATATTCGCCAACATTAATAAAATTATTTATTCTTGTACAATCCTACTTCTGAGTTTCAGTATATCAGATTTTGCTATTGGAGATTGACTTTTGAGTGAAACAATTACAAGCTCTCCATATCGGGTGCAATGTGCAGTCCGAACTTCAAAAATACAACTTTTTCCGTCTTATGTTTTTCCTAAAATTCTTAAAAATAAGGGAAAAAAAACCCCAGCCTGATCTCAAAAATGAGTTCTGATAATTTTTTATTATTTTTTTGGTCTTTTTCTCAAAGAAAAACCACGATAAACACTGGCTTACTGTAGCTGTTCCCAATGCTAAAATCCTAGCAACGGTGCATAGCAACGGGCTCTTTGAACTGTGACGTAGGTTGTGACGTCACACTTAAACCGTCCATAAGCTGTTTTGCTGGAAGCAGGTCATCCAGATCTGATTTTAGAGATCAGTGTTTCCTGCTATCTATATCAGTGATTACAGCTAATTTGAAAGTGATGCTCTTTTGTTTTTTGTACTCTCGGTGAAGTGGCGCTATCTAGGAAGGATTAAATGAAATAATTCAAATTAGAGGTTCTTCGTCTTCTTGAAGATAACGAAGTTTTGTGTTCTTTGAATAAATATTTTCATGATTTTTTTTTTAGAGAGGGGGAGGAGACTGGGCAAAACTTACTTTACTAATTTCATTAATTAGTACAATAATTAAATCACTTAGTACGTTTAATTATTTATTTATAAAAGGCTATCGAGTAATAATAACTAATTAATAATACGTATTTATACTGACTTATTAAATAGTTAAAAATTAATAAATCTTTGTTATTTCATAAATACATGTACGTATTTTAGTTTGTCTCTAAAGTATAGAGCAAAGAGAATATTCAATATTATATTCAATAATATTTATAAGGATGGGGAAATGGGTGATTCGTATTTTATGACCACAAACAGAAGTAATGGAGGCTCGAACTGTTCACGCAGTTCCGACTTCCTGTTTCTAAGATTAAATGCACGACTTTGAAAGCGATGTTCTGTTGTTCCGTTATTCCATAATAACGGGGAAGTGTCGCCATCTATGGAGGATTAACTGAACTATTGCGAAATCGAGCTCTTGGATGTTATTGTTTGCCAATTAGGGATCGTGCATTAATCACGTGAGGCTCGAAAGGGGGGGGGGGGAAAAACCAAATAACAAAAGGGGGGAGGGGGGGGGGGTGTAGTGAGATATCACATTTATTTTTTTTTCGTGGAACGAGTGGCTTGATGAGACCGACGTTGATCTCAACAAAGCACAGTGCCAACAGATGACTTACAAGATGCTTATCCACTTGTTAGTGTTGAAGAAAATCTTGCTAATCTGTGGGCCGAGGACAATATCTATTAAATATATTCATGTACCAGTACAATTGTATGTTTTTCACATGATTACACCTTTCCTTTATTATTTTTATGCCGGTCAGAAACAACCTGCAACCTTAATGTCTGTCTGGACATTTTTATCATGGTGTTTAATTTTCCAGGGTTAAATTAGGTTATACCTGTATTTAAAGATAATATTCTGGAAATTTTTAAGATACTTTGTACCAAAAAAATACACGTGATTTTGGATGGGGGGGGGGGTAGTCTAAAACCTCAACACGTATCATCAGGGGGAGGGGGAGGAGAGGGGGTTAAAAAGTTGCTAAAAAACATCACGTGATTAATGGACGACCCCTTAAAGACGAAGTTGTTCCGTCTCTGAATGTAGGGAGACGAAGGGGTGTTATTGTATTGATTTATATATATCAAACTATAATAGTAATAGTAATAGTAATTGTTAAATAAACAAAACTTGCTTCTTAAATATAAAAATTTAATAACTCAGCTTATATTATTAATTATTGATTGCATGTGTTCGCACTTCTTATTGGTTTCTAATATATAATGAAGCAAAACAAATTTATTTTCAGTACACTTATACATAGTGTAGTAAGAGGCGAAAAATACATATTTCCTCATGAAAATCAAATCAGATGAAATCAGCCTCTCCTTACCCCTACGGCTCTGACGCCATCTAATGAGAATTGAAGGAACTAATTCGAAACTGAACTCTTAATTATTACCAAATAAATATTTTTCTTCATTAGTGATTATTTAAAGTAATTATTTAATCATTCCAATAATTTTTCGGCTACTCCATAGAAGCAAACATTTGAATTGCCCAACTTCACTGTTATTTGCCAATAAATATTCCATCTAGTTATTTCGAAATATTAAAAGAAAATCATATCGATTAGAAAATAGTTCATGCAATATTCAATAGATGGTACCATATTTCCTAACAGGAATTAAACAAAATAGCATCGATTTCGAATTCAGCTAGTCGATCAGTAATAATATTGTTAATTAATTATAAAAATAGTACTGATTTATAAAATAGTTAATATTGTCATCTCTATACATATAAATGAATGTTTCTTTCTTTGTTTGTTTGTCCTTTATACACTCCTAGGCCCTTTGACCTATCTCCTAGGACCAAACTTTGCAGAATAATTCCTGCGCAAAAGATAGGCTACCTTAGAACCGGTCCCCCCCCCCCCAGGGGTTGAAAAGGGGTAAAATCCGTGAAATAGCCAAATATGCACCTGGTGGTGACAATGAGAACTACACAAGTATTGTGTAAAGTGAAAAATTCGCTCTCCTTTGGAGGGCAGGGACACCACACTTGGGTGGGTGGAAGGCGACACGACTACCTAAGTGTCCCACCACCGACCGACACCGGGCCGTATATTTAGGGCCTCTTCATGGGCCCACCCCCCAAACTATTTGAAAAAGTGAAAAATTCGTTCTCTTATGGGGGGCAGGGACACCACACTTGAATGGGTGGAAAGCGACACGGCTACCTAAGTATCCCAGCCCCGACTGACATCGGGCCCTTCTTTCTTTGAGTGGCATTGCAACGCATGCCGGATACAGCTAGTATTTTATAAATTACTGTATTATTTTTACGGACTAATGATTAATACAAGGAGCTAATTTGTTTTTTAATATACAGAGACGAAGCAAAAATTAAGAAAACCAAATTTCTATTTAATAAACTTCCTCACAGTTTAGTGAGGAAAAGAAACTCATGATTATGAGATTCACTCTCTTGCGCCTGCAGTCGGGACACATCAGGTTTTTCCGAATAATATATTAAATCTTGTAAACAAAGGCATTAAATGTTGAATTAAAAAAAAGCTTAAATAGTTATTTATTAGATAGTAACACTATTGACTGATTTCAGTAATTCTGAATTGTAATAATTCTTACTAAATATTCACTTTAATTAATAATCATTGTTTATTCTAAATGAGCAACGTGTTTTTCCTTGGCATTTACTTTTAACAGTTCCGTCATGGTAATAAATATATTGATGCGTCAGTGTTCAGATAGAAAGAATTATTGTTAAATCCCTGAGATTAACTGTAATCTTTGACTCGTGGCAGGAGGCATTACGGAGATAAACCCTCTGAATTTTATGACAGTAACTAAAAAAAAAAAAAAAAAAAACATAATTTTCTTTCACTTAAATATTTCACTTAAAATATTACGTAAAAGAGGAACGACAAATGGAAAATGAGATCCAACGTCATCGCCCCCCCCCCTTCCCTATCAATAACAAAGATAAACACTCCTAACAACTGGGTTCATAAGAATTTTTATTTTTATGTTAGGCCTACTTTCAATCCAATGTGGTCCCGGTAGCTAAGTGAATATGGTACTTGACTGTGGGCTGAAGGAGCCGGGTTCAATACCCTGCGAGGATTTTTCACGCTGCATTTTCTCCAGACGTGTCCTAGGGCTTACCCAGCCGTTTGTAGAATGGATATTAGGTTTCTTTCGCAGGAGTGACGGCGAGCGAGTGTTGGACTAATTATCCGACGTCATCGGTCCTGGGTCAATGATTCATTGGGAGACCCATAAAGCAGCGAGTCCCCGTGGGATGTATCTATTCCTATGCCTGTATCAATCCTATACATTACACAGAAGCTCGGTTATAACGCGATCTTTCGGATCCAAGATTTCGAAGATCGCGATATAACCGCGATATAACCGAACTTTTATTACTTCGCGACGTCAAATGTCGTTTATCGCACCCTATTATCGCCCACACGATTCCAAATCGATTTAAAATGGTCATTTCACGATTACCTACATCATTCAGAGCTATGTGAGGGAATTTTATATTTATAAATACATAAATCATTACTTTTTCAACACTTTGATGGGGTATATTAGCCAAAATCGATTTAGCGCCGCCATCTTGGTATCTGTACAAACGCCGAGTCACGTGGATCGAAACTAGATATTAATATGCCTCTTTACTGGTTTACTGATTACATGGGCCTCTTTACTGGTTGTCATTGGCAGAAAAATAGATCTCGATATTCATTTTGGTTAAACGAAAAAGTCCGTGATTCTGGTATTTTTTAAAAAATATATTGTATTTGACGCATTTTCATGACATTAGGGTGGGTATAGAGTCTCACTTACTGTAAATAATAAGGAAACAAGCGTATTAATTTACACCTTTGATTTGATTTTAGGCGAAAAAACGGTAAATTTTGCAATTTTACAATTATACATCTTTTCGAAAATAGACGGGGTCCAAGACCAAATCGCGTTATATCCGAATTCGCGATATAAACAACCGCATTGTAACCGAGCTTCAGTGTATTAGTAAAACTCAGTTGTCTACAGACACACAATAGAAAGCGTAAATGCTTTTGAATCTTGAATTGCAATGAAGTATCTCGCCTCCAGTCTTATAAATGAATGGGAATTATGAATATAACACGGAATATAACGGAAGTGAAACCACTCAGCCAAAATATCGAAGATTGGTCATTCCTTCTTTTTCTTCTTCTCTATGGATATTCTAATCAACTCGAACCTTGGCATTTCAGTGTCCTCACCATTCCTCTCTCCGCAATTCAACCTTCAAAAGAAAGTTACTTACTTTATCTATAATTCATTTTAATATTTTTACTAAACTTGTTCCCTTCCATTCGCATTGTACATAAAATCGTTCAATGCAGTAATATATTAAATTACCGTATTTATATTTTAAAAATATTTTCATATTCGATTTCCTAAATTATTTTTTTTTATAATATTATTTTTCTGAATGACTTCCTTCCTTCCTCACAATATTTATATTATTTTGTCTTTTACTATAATTTACTTGAAATGTATTAAAAGCTCAGATGTCTAAATATTTTTAGACAATAGTCCTGTTTACTTGAAAAAGTTTGCAATGTTATGAATGTTGTAATTCTGTCAAATGGGGATTTTGTTTCCCCGACTAAAAGCGGTCGAGCGTCGCACTGACTGCTTACATAGCTTTAGTCTAGAATCCCTGCCTAATTCTCTCGCATCCTGTTGTTGTTATGATCTTCACCTTTAACCTTTTTGTTTATTCCTTTTTCTTAAATTGATATTCATTGATTGAAACACGACGAAAAATGAACAATAAAAAGTGGAGTTATGATTATTATTAATTAAGTTTATAAATACCTTTATAATGTAATCTATAGTGAATTTATGATAAAAACATATTGGTCTTGAGTACATTCCAGCAACTAACTTTTTTTTTGTTACAAGAAGTTAAGTATAAATATTTTCCTTAACATGGATTATCTTAAATATTTTCGTGAATCCTTTAAACTTAAGAATCAAAGTCTAAAGAATAAAACAACCAGAGTTAAATACTAAGCTCTTTTTATCTATTGAAGAAGGACCAGAGACTGAACTGCTACAAGATTATGCTTCCCTCAGTCTACAAATGGATAAAACAATATCCTTATATTTTTTTAATATTAGGTAAGAGTTTTCAACTTAAGATTAAATATTTAGAGATTTTTAACTTAAACTCTAGCATTCTCTAGTTCATGACTGTTAAAATCTGACAATACCGTGAAAGCTAATTATTCGT
This sequence comes from Thereuonema tuberculata, assembly GCA_023159025.1. Taxonomy (NCBI): domain Eukaryota; kingdom Metazoa; phylum Arthropoda; class Chilopoda; order Scutigeromorpha; family Scutigeridae; genus Thereuonema; species Thereuonema tuberculata. The sequence continues at coordinate 27,906,480 of JAFIDM010005346.1, read as the reverse complement.
TTTAAGATTGACGTCTCTTCATTTTGAAGGCCAATATTGTTTTATTTTATCGTTTATTTCCTATTATTTACAGTTGTTATTTCATGATTTTTCTTCTGATAATAATCTGTAGATCCCTATTGGAAACGACTATCTACATATTCTTTTTCTCTCTATTTATTCTCTTCTTTTTTCTCGATGGGCCAAATACAACATTTATAGTTTAATTGAAAGGATTTGCAAAAATTGTCAGTTGTGGTATTTCATATCTTCTTAAAACTGTCCATTACTCTTCCTTCCATTGCAATTTTACTTTTTTGCCGATCTCCTAGAATCAGATCGAGAAGAGAAGGGGAGTGAATGAATACTAATTAAATGCACTGAATACGATAATTGAATTTACAAATCACGTAACCTTTGATGAGTGATTTTCCTACCCCGGGTGAAAGGATTTCGATATTTCAGCTCCTTCCCTTGAGCCTTCGTCAGAACGCATTTAAGGATTACATTAAATGGACTCTTGCACGATGCTTGATCAAACTCAATGTTTTGGAGAAGACAATTTCACCTCTTGCCAAGATATTATTAACACATGACATTTGGACAGGGAAAATTCGTTCATCGAAAATTACATTATTTCTATTCATTATCATGGCGAACTACTCCTTCAGATCCTAGTTAAGCTTGGATTTATAAAAACCTCTGGTGGTGAAGATTAGATTTGATTTGAACCTCGTACTAATAGAATTAATGAAAAAAAAATCTTAATAGAGGATTAATTTCTATTTAAAAGATCCCCGCACTCTTCAGTCTTCCTCCATAGGTCTCTTAAAGCAGTCATCTTCAGTCTGGACTACCTATGCCTCTGCGGGTACAAGAAGATATGTAAGGGCGTACGTGAAAAAAATAAAAAAATCTACCAATGCACTTATTTCTTATTTTTCATTATTTTAAATAAATACCTTGAGTTCTGAAAACTTTTTTTTTTGAAAAGATAACCTATTCAGACAAGAAAATTTATTTCATTATTTTATTTTTTTCCAATTTATTTCTCTTTTATTTTATTCTAAATGCAATATTTTAGTTTTTTGCTCTGATACTGGTCTTAATCCTTTATTAATCTGTGTTATTCGCTTCTAACTCCCTGTTCCCTCGTAATTAGTGTGTGGTACTTGTGAGACATTAAATGGACGTAAATTATGTAAGTTATTTTAGATGCTTGCCGTTGGAATTTTATTTATGTTTAGGTAATTTGAATTATGCACCAATAATATTGGGAGTATATATCAATGTATGTTAAAAGTATCCCACTAACAGGTCTTTACAGACCCTTAGGGCAGCAGGAGGTTAGGCTCCATCTTTTCGTGACCTAACGGGACGAAGTTGAGGTCAGGAGGTCAGCCGCCCGCCTTTAACACCGGTACCCATTCTACAGAGGGCTGGGTAGATCCTAGGACCCGTTTGGAGGAGAAAGAGCGTAGAAAAATTTCCGCCCTCTGCCGAGGCCTGGAATCGAACCCGCTATCTCCAACCCGCAACCAAGCGCCCTAACCCATATCAATATATGTAGTTAATGATAAATTATGTCTGAGGGTTAGAGACAAAAAAAAAGGTTCACTACCACTGTCCCACTTTAAAGGTTTTTTTTTTTAAAGATTAAAAACAGTATCTTACAAAGCCAGAATTTTTGATCAGTTCACACTTTCTGATTTCCAGAAAGAAATTCCTTCACATGATATCTTTCAAATATTTTTCTTCCTTTCTTCAGTTGTAGCAATTGTAAGTCAAGCTATTTGTCAAGACGACGATGAGACATCTTGCAGCAGCGATGAAGTCACTGAAAGAGGCGATGTCGTTTACCGATGTTCTGAGATTTCAGTGAATGAAGGACAATCCGTGTTTCTACCATGTACCGTTCGAAGACCGGCCATGACTTGTCATTGGTTTCGTGGGATTCAGCTTCTGAATTTAACAAACAACACGTCCAGATACAGACTCCGAGGAAAAGCGGTAGAAGGCGACTGTACTCTTCAGTTGGTCAATGCCTCAGCGGAAGATGACGACGATGCTTGGTTTTCTTGTATTCCTCTGGTTCTCAATCGACATCCGAAATTCGATTTTAGAGTCAGAGTGTTAGGTGAGATATTGCTGTTTAAGAAAAAAAGAAACATGAAAAACAGCCCAACACTTTTTATATTCCTTAAGTTTTATATATTTAACATTTGGTTATAAATATTTTGTTGTATTTATGACCTTTTCATAATTTAGTAATATTTCGCATTTATTAAAGTTATATAGTTCAGAAAGAAACAATTATCAAGATAATACTCTATGAATAGCAGATTGCGATAGAAAAGGACAATGGGCAGAAACGTATGGGAAGTTGCCCCACACCTGTATAGTGATAAGATATATACCTATAGAAGATCTCCTTAAATAGAACATATTTTATTATTACTACTCGTCTCAATTATTAGTCCGTTCGGAGTTATATAATGCTAGATGTGACTATCTAGTTGACATCGTAATTCTGGAATTTATTATTTAATTAAGTAATAATTAATATTATAATTTAATTTCAAGTAAGTAATAATTATTTACATGTAATAAATGAAAATAATATTTACTATTACTGAAAATAATTATTAAATGTTAATTAAATAATACATCCGGGAATTAAGATGTCAACATGATAAGTCATATCTAGAATTATATAACTCCGAGCGAACTAATAATTGAGACAAGTCGTAATAATAAAATCGAGGGCTCTATGACATAAAGGCCTAAGTGACATTTTTGTAAAAATTGAGTTACATGTCTTAAGTGAAATCCGAGAACCATACCTTTCATATGAAAAAGAGACCTAACTGAAAATTTCATTGCAACTGGTAGAATTCTACTTCCAAAAAAAGCTACTTCCATAGAACTGGCAAGGCAATACAAACATAAAACCTTTAATAACTCGGAATGGAGATTTTGTCACTTAGGCCTTTATATCATAGAGCCCTCGAAATATGTTCTATTTAAGGAGATCTTTCTATAGATATATATTTTATCGCTATACAGTGGTGAGGCAGATCTTCCCATTCTCCTTTCAAATTTCAGAACGATCTAAGCTGAAGAAATTACATATCGTGATCACTTCACAATAGAAATCAAAATGGAATCTGAGTAAGAACTTCCCAGAATGAATTACATAAGCTGAATAAACCATCAGATGAAATTATCTTGTTTTAAAATTTACTGATACGAAGTTGTTGGAAAATAATTTGATAAGATAACTAATGTTAGAGACTTAGATTAGATTAGATATTTTTTAATAATGTAGGCTTCTCAAATTAGATAAAGTCAATATGGTATTTAAAATATACAAGTACAATTATTTTTTGTAACTTAATGCTTTGTAAAAAGCGTAATAAAATAAATTTAGACAAAAATAGTGTCTCACCTTGAGCCTCAGAAGAATATTGAAATTCACTAAGATTCAATACAAATAAGCTTAGTTCAATTTCTTGGATACGAAGGCATTTTTTGTTTGTTTTTTTGTAACAGATAAAAATAGATAAAATTAGATTTATTTAATAGAAACCAAAGAAAAAAAAAGTACTCGAATTTCTCAATCATAGCATCCAAAATTTATTAAAATAAATGTTGTTCACCTAAAAATTCAAGTGTGTAAATTATCTACTAATAATAAGTTGCAACATTGTTCTGGTTTTATAATTGTTACTACAAAAAACAGAGCACTGATATGTAAAGTATATATATTTAATTTGCAGATTACTGTATTCAATTACTTTTGGATTGACTTAAAATATTTTTCGGACAATTCCTAAAACGCTGGCTCTATGAAAATAAAGTTTTTCGTTCCAAAATGTATTCTCGTTTTTAGGCCTATGATTTACTTCCGATTTGCCCTGAAATCGTAATATCCTTCCCTCTCAACAAGTTAGTTTTCTTGTAATTTCAGTTTCATTAATTTTGCCCCTCAAAACACTCTTACTATAAAATACTATAGGAGCATCTGGCAATAGTGCCTACTCGCATAACAGAGGATTGCTATAATGGCTCTGAATTAATGCCCTCCCTACTTTGGCGGGATTTAGGTATTACGAGATCCAGATTTGAGTCCTATAAGAACGCCGAAAGCCATTTTCTTTTCGTCGCTTCACTTGTTTTGAAAGTTATATTTGAATATATATTTGAAGGGTATTGTATTTATTTGTCTTGCCTTCGTGTTAGTGGTCTTGCGCTATTGCTCACTTAATATATAATAACGGTAATATGTCTCTTTGTCGACATTCGCAAGCACAAAAAATAGACGTAATTCACTTAACGACTAGATTCGTTTAACGGCGATGATTCTATTTCTAAGCAGTCATTATTGCCTAGTGCTACTTTACATCATGTAGATAGAAATATATATTCTAAAGAAATAAAATGACTTTCAACCGGTAATAATTTAACGTGCTATATTTAGCATTAATTACACTGCCAACTACATCTGCACATCCTTCTTGATTAAAACAATAATAAGTTACATTTAAAATAATCACGTACGTATTCATTATTCCAGACTCATTAACTGTAGAAGTAAAACCATCATGAAAATTTCTAATTTGATTGCGAAAGTATTCAACAAAGTGGATTTTCGGTCCAAATTTGCCATTACTAATAGGGAGCCTGTAATTGATTATTTCACTGCAAACAGGATAATACCCAATACGAGTGTCGTGTCACTCGACAATATCAATTTATATACTTCCCTAATTATTATAAATCCCTTGATTTATAATAAATCAAGCCATCCGTTTTATATGTGAGAGGGATCAGGATTACCCTCAAGGAGCGTTTTTTGTTGATCTTAAAAAATTACAATTGCTAATAATTTCAGGTGCAGTATTTTGCATTCAACAATAGATTTTATATGCAAGCCTCAGATACGTTTATATGGCTAACTTCTTCAGCAATGTTAGCTGAAATGGTTCTATGTTCATTGAACACCGAATTATGGCAATCGAGGGTATTTATCATAATGTCCACTTTTTATGTAGGTACGTTGATGATAGTCAATAATCATTACGTTGATAAAATTCTGTCAGATTGCAATAGTGTATACCCGAACATACAATACACCATGGAGATTGAGGAAGAAGGTAAGATGCCATTCATGGATGTCTCAATTACTAAACAAGGTGATAAATACATAACTTCGGTCTATAGGAAAAAGATTGATGCAGAAATAATCATTAATTTCCACAGCTCGGTGCCTGAAGCCTATAAAAGAAACTCGATTTACATGGCAATGAATGGAGCCTTTAATGTGTCCTCAACATATGAAACGCGAATAAGGGAGATTGAACACATTAGACAAATGTTTAGAAATAATGAATTTCCGGATGGATTCATTGAACATTGTTTTAAAGCGTACTGTAAGGTTATACAAAACAAAAAAAGTAACATAATGCCGATTAACATTAATAGCAAGGAGATAAAAGTAAAGGGGGGGGGGAAATGATTTACGCAGATTCGTGTCTCTTAAGTATGACGAAGGTATGTTAAGAATGATAAAACCCGTTCTGGCAAATGTGGGAATTAAAGTGGCATGTAAGGCAACTAATACAGTAGGCTCGTTCCTGAACAATAATAAACGTAAAAAACGCTCTATGGAGGAAATGTTAAAAACACAAGGTACTATTTACGGGATTAAGTGTACCCCTAACACAGGAGCAGAGAATAAATGTCTTTA
>JAFIDM010005346.1:27883800-27900652 GCA_023159025.1 Thereuonema tuberculata | reverse complement strand
AAATGGAAGGTAGCGTAACAGAAGGAAATTGTAGTTTAACAATAACAGGCCCAGTTATGAAATTCAATGGAACATGTTTTTGTGAAGTTTTTACTGAAGATGGGAATTCAGCTAACTCTACAAAAGGCGAAATTTATATAACAAGTAAGTTATGGTACCTGAGGATTACTATATGAATTAGTTGAGTCTTATTTTATAGATCTCTTAACAATAACAAAGATTTAAGTCTATTTTTTTTTCACTTATTTACTTTCGGGAGAGGAAGAATAAACTATAATTCATTATGTAAGATGCTTAGCTCTAATATTTTTATTATATTTGATATCTTTATAAAATCACAGACTTCAAAATAAAAGACCGAAATCTGTTGAAAAATGTCAGAAATTTAAGAAAACAAGAAGACAATGAACTTACTTACATTGATCACATGATCAGTTATAAGAATTAACTTAAGATTTCAAGTATCTCAAAAAAGTCTGTAAATGAGAAACGTGTGAATATCTATTCTATTTTCTATTTCCTATACTATTCAATTTTTTTCAATATAACTCTTTTGCTTTCTTCATATTGCAGTAACATAGTAATGGTGCAGCCGAAAAGCAAGCATAAAGATAATTAAATGTTTTAATGCATCTTTAAACGTTTTTAGTCGTTTGAATGTAGTAAAAGAACTGCATAAGTAGGATGTGTTCGTTTGTGTGCATTTCTAAATAATATACGTAGTGCGATAGTAGACTCATTATAGTGCGATAGACTGATTTTATAAGCACTTGTAGACAAAACGCTGAATCATATATAATTAAAACAAGTGAATATAATTTTGTGCTAAAGCATAAATTTAAGGGCGACCCATAATAATAAAAAAATTAAAAAAAAATAAAAATAAAAAAGGAAGAAGTACAATAACGTAAGGAAAAATAAAAAAAAAAAAAATTAGGAAAAAAAATAAAAAAACGTTAGATAAATAGTAAAAGAAAAAAAATTCACCCACGCGGACGTGGAGAAAAAAAAATATACGGATTCGAACTGACAACCTTCAGTACGAGTCCGAGATCTTAAGCATCAAGCTATAACTGACAACTGAAATGTTTTGGGTGCATTTCTAACATTTAAACTAATAGCGGAAATCCAATGAAAACTATGCCAAACATCTCAAACACGGGGGGAGGCGTTATCCCCTGAAAATACCCTTTTCCTATGTTGTTTGGCCTTTTGAACATATTGTTGAAATCCGTTTGCCGATCCGATCTTCCGTTCGGGAGTTGTTAGGAGTGAGGGGACGGACGGACAGGACAAACGCAATAACTATCGATTTTGGTCGCTATCACAATAGCTCCAAATAGGTCGCTAAAAATAATTCAAACTTTAGTATCTAAGAGTTACGTTTTATGATCTTTTCTTTATGAGATTAAAATTCTTTCTCGTTAAGAATAATGTAGTAACATACATAAAATTTTATATTTGACACTTATTATAAAGTAAATGAATCTGATTAGAACTGGGTGCTTTCGCTCTCTTTTAAATGCATTCAAAATACTAAAATCCTAAGTTATTAAGGAGTTCCGTTTTTTTTTCCTAGAACTGAATAAATTTTGATGCTTATAAATAAAAGAAGTTTAACGTGCCGAAATAATTCAAAATAGTATTTTCCATAGGGGCTGTCCAAAAACACGCTGATTTTTGTTGTTTTCGACCGCCTCCCTCCCCGTTGTCACACATTGTCACAATCTTATGTGAACCCTCTCTTTCCTAATATTACTTCACAATATCACATCTCCCCGTAATTTACATTAAAAACTAAAGTATTTTTAACTGTAAGTTAAAGATTCAGTTCAGATCAACTATTAATCAGTTCAAAGTCGTTTAATCCGTCGTAGAATTGATAGAGAACTTTATCCTTTACTGGCAAATGACATCTATGACCGTGGAACACAGAAAATTAATTCTATCGGTTAATTAGTTAACAACCAAAAATAAAAATGCCTCTTATCTTAATTCGCAATATAGTTTATTATACTATAAGTAAATGTGTTAAGTATTTTGTAATTTTCAAACAAAGTTTACATGTTATTAATTGATGCATAAATAATAAAATTTAAATCTTTTTCATATCTTTTGGTAGGCATTAAAAATAATCAAATAATCTAAATTACAATATTAAAAAATAAGATCAAAATCTAAAATGAAGACGATCTCTTTTTGGTATTGTAGGTAGGGAATACTAATCGAAGGTTAGATCTTGAGAGAAAATCAAAATCTGAAATTAAAATTACCTTTTTTTTCGTATTTCAGATACCTAATCAAATAATCGATTTCCAATTCTAAAAAGTAAAATTAACATTTAAATTCTTTTTGACATCCAAGAATAATAATAAGTAATCAAATAATCTAAAAGTATTGACGAATCCATGGATATGCATTAATTAATCAGTGCATGTTAATAAATAAACAATAAATTAATAAATTTCTGATTTCAATAAATTACTGATAACTTGATTCATTCGAAGAAATTGCAACGTCTGTTTCACTTTCGTGTATCCAGTCAGCCTCTTCTGCGTCAGTGTGATTGTCGTTTGGATGCACAGAACTTTGCTAATGGCCGACCGTAACTTAGACAAAATAAGATTCACTTTGTAATTGAACATTTCAATACGAATCTGCATGTCAAATTATGAAGAATTTTTTGCATTTTGATGCATGTTTCAAATATATTTTCGTTTCAACTTTCAAGTTTAGTTAATTGCGGATGTTTTAATGAATTTCTTAGTAGGCATTTTTGATTTTAAAAAAAGCACTTAATTGAAAGGTAACGTGACGTCACATATTTTCTGACCTCATCCCCAATCCCTTTTTCTCGTCACACTAAGCATAACCCCCTTGACATCGTACTTAATTTATGGACATAGACATCGCAACCTATAGACCTATTATGCTATCCCACAGAAATGGGGACAAACAGAGAGAAAGACTGAGAAAGTATGGCGGGAGGGAGTTTAGGGGAAACGGGAGAACCCAGAAAAAAACCTGTCCAGCGCGGATCGTCCACCATCACGAAACCCACATCAGAACCGAACCTCAGTACTCAGTGTCTTAGTGACAACGCCAACCGCTCGGCCTTTTAGTTTCTGTCTATAGAAAAGTACGTCAAACCAGAAAGCAGAGTTAGAGCAAATAAATTTTGAATGTTAATTTTCGTTTTAAATCATAGCCGCCCATTTATATTTTTTTACCTGAATTTCCCAAAAACTATTTATCTTAGGAAGCTGAGGCTATTATTTAAGAAAGTGATAGTGAACTATCACTATTAACTTTAGACTAAAACCACTACTATATTCCTCCCGTGAAAACATCGATCGTCATGATGAATCGACAATTTATTGGCTGCAAATATTTTAGTGGTAGTTTTTCAGTGATCTTTGAAATTTGAAGAACTGTTCTTTTTTTTTTAGTCTTCACAGACGGATGTTCGAAAAGCTAAAATTTTTATTGGTTTCTTCTACTTTTTTTTAGAAAAGCCTGCGTTTGTTGACATAAAACTGGTGCATGACGGGGGAGAAATATCCACACCATATCTGTTAGTTCCTCCAAATGAAAAGGAAGTTGATCTTTTAATAAAAAGCACAGGCGCAGCTCCACCTGAAACAGAAAACTTAATAGTGACAGTAGATGACAAGCCTTTGAAAATGGAATACAACGTCAGTTACGAAGATCGAGTGATTAAGGGACTCATTCGAGTACCTACAAACAGTATAGTCCTCGTAAAACATCAACATTCTCTCTCCAGTCCTGCATCGATACCTTTCAGTATCCTTGGTAAGTACGGATTAAATGTTTTTTTCATCCTTTTAATATATAAAATAAATTTAAATTGCATGTATTAGTGTGAGAAAAAAAATCTCAAAATGCTCACAAATAAAATGTAATTTATACTATCTCAGGACTTTATATTTAATTTTTGTAGATTCGAATTTGTTTTCCCTTTTAATATATTTATGTAAGATCAGATTAAACAAATAAAAATTATGCATCTGCCTTAGTATATAGTAAATACCTGAAAATCCCGTTCTTCATAAGGCTTAGTTAAAGGGAAAAGTTCAAACATAGATCCGAAAAAAAAACAAACATATTTTATATGGTTCTTAGCATGATCCGAGAAACAACCCGGGGAGGTGACTGTACTACCTTTTTCTTTTTTTAATGTTTTTTAAATAACAATATTATTAGTGGCATCCCTGCACGTAAACTACGCAAATTCTAATATCGAGATAGGAGAAGACTTCCTACCCCTTTCTTTCTATCTTCATACCCCTATCACTTCAAACCTTCCCCAGTTGGTAAAAAATCATGTGATCTTTACAAATTAGTATTACATTCTTATTTTGCAATCCCAAAATCCCATAGAAGTACTAGTCAATAAAGTTTGCCCGTCCCCCCCCCCCCCCCCCCCATTTACACCCCTCGATATCGATAATTCGATCAAATAGAATCTTTTCCATTTTGACAAAGAACACTCATGTCAAATTTCGTGTTTCCACCTCAAGCGTTTTCGGAGATATGCATATCCTTCAAGAAAGTTGTCCCTCCTCCCCTTTCCGTTTACATCTCTTAGGGCCCGAATATCGAAAATTCCTCGAATATCAATCTTTCCGATTTTGACAAAGATTTTTGACTCATGTCAATTTCGTGTTTCCAACCTAAGCGATTTAGGAAATAAGCATACCCTTCGGGAAAGCTTGTTCCTCCCATCTGCATTTACACTCCTTAGGGCCCGATTTCGAAAATTCGATCAAACAGCATCTTTTCGATTTCGACAAAGAACACTCATGTCAAATTTCGAGTTTCCATTTCGTGGTTTAGTTCCCATTTAAGTCATCAGATGCAAATTTGACATTAATTTAGAGATTTCAACCCGTTTAACCCATTATGGGTGAATAATCAAACTCTGAGTAGCTTATATTTTGCAAATACAACCTACGGAAGAATTCTACCAAATTTCAGTTTCCTGGCTATATGGGAAATAGAAGAATTAGTGATAAGTCAATGATATTTTAGTTCCCATTTTTGCTACCAGGTGCATATGTGGCGTTAATTCAGGGATTTCAATTCTTTTCAACTGGTTAGGGGTGGTTAATCAAGATCCCGATAGCTTACTTTTTCCAAGTACAACCTAAGGAAGAATTCTACCAAATTTCAGTTTCCTGGCTATCAGAATTAGAATTTTTCAGAATCTTCTCCACCCACAAATCGTATGATATCAAACGAAATAGAAATCCATCTCTTTACAGCAAACTACTCTTTAGTATTTAAGTATTTAACTTATATCGACTCATTTAGATATTTCTCCAGCTATTTTCCATGATGACGATAGGCTCCTGGCAAGCGAAGTAATGTACGAAGTCTTATCGCTGTTGTCAGTGTTTCCGATAGACTCTTCACGGTGAAGCGACATTTTATTGAACAAAAACCTCACTTCTGACGGTAGATTAAGCGGTTACAGAGTCATATAAGCTTTTCTCCGGCTCGGATAAAGAAAATGATTCTACTAAATTGAAACTATGAAACAAAGCTTTAAATTGAAACTATGAAACAAAGCTTTAAATTAAAGATATGAAATCAAAATACTAAATTCCATTATTTAATTCATTTTATATTTCTTTTTTCTATATTTATGTGCAGTGACAACATCCCAACCAAAACTGTATGGCGATAGAGTTGCAATTCCTAAAAACAGTAGATTTCCTCTTGCATTACGAGGGGTGGCAGCATCTGCCACTGGCAGTAAAATCATCTTCCATGTAACAAACGAAACAGGAGAAACCGTCAAATTAACATCTAATAATGAACTTCCCCCTGAAATGGTAACTGGATCGCAATCTTACAATGTTACTTTGAAACAGAATTTTACTTTGTTTGGTGAAATCATGTATTCCGTTCCATTAGAAATATTTCGATATGGTAAGTATTCTTCGTCATAATTTAAAGAAAATATACAATTTTGGGGCTTATTTATAATTATCTGACGTATTTCCATTGGGAAAATCAATGCACTTTTTATGTTGTTTTATTTCAGATGCCATGACGAAAGTCGAAATCACGTCTCCAGGAAATGTAACACTTACACCAGAGAATAAAAATGCTACTTTGGAATGTAAAGCTGATGGAGAACCACAGCCAGAAATCTACTGGCTTAGATGTAAGTAATACTGAGCCTTAAGATCGTTTTACCAGATAATCACAAGACAGTTTTTCGGAGCCATCTTCGTGCAACTGAATATCGAACATTACTGCGCGAAAGGAATTAAGGAGAATTTCCGCCGTCTCTGAATAATATCCTGAATAAATATAAATTTCTCGTAACCCAGATTAAATGAAAGAGCCATTGCAACTTTATTGTCTCTCAGATTCTTCACCGAAGAGCATAAATAAGTGCCGACAAATATTTATATAATCCATTAGAAATCCATTATTTTATTATTTATAATTTCTTTTAACGATTGCTCTCGCGAAACTTACATGGTAGTTTCTGAATTTTCGCTCCACTTAATTATGAATCAGTACAAGTTTGTTGTTATAACCTCACTATCTTTCGAAACAAAGCAATCTTTCTTTGAAAGCTTTTCATTCAGTTCTTCCTAAGAATCTGCCTGGGAATATTTTTAAAATTAGATAGTTTTCATCGCCAATGTTTACTTTCAGTTTCACTAAGGGCTCTGGGAGAAAAAGTACCTCCTGTGATTATTCCAAATGCTTGGTATTGACAAAAGATTCCAATGCTTGTTTTGAATCTAAGTATACTGTTGAATTTGAAGTTAATTACTTGAGAGAAGAAGTTCCCGATTGATTTATAAATTACTAGCAAAATACCCGTTCTTCTCACGGGTTACAATGATGTGGATGAGAAAGAAATTTAAATCGCGAGATCACTTCGAAACTGTTCCAGTTGGTTCAAAAATCACGGGATAGACGTGGTACAAAAACCACGTCTGGGTAGAAGTATTGTAGTATTATGGGTTGTTTTTTTTTCCAAGACACAATGAGACACAAAACAGTAAATAGTTAAAATATATTTTATTAAAAAAATGTTTGTAGTTAATATTCCTGATTGAATTTCTTTATATCACTCAGAAATAATAATTGTTCTTTAATAACTGCAATTGTTCAGAAATAAATGTTCATTTCAGTATTACTGCAATCGGGATAATGTTCTCTCACTTGGTTGAATTTCACTTCACTAACTTCTTTTCTAAAATAAATATCGGCTTGATATTTATTTTCTCCTAATTTCTGTTGCACATAAATTACTATTTAATACTTCAAGTTAGGAAATATATTTTTCCAAATTAATCACTAATGGAGCACTGATAGTTATTCTAATCTTCTTATTCACTATAATTTGAATCAGAATTTAGCATTATATTTAAATTCACTTCTCGTTGAATTAATTGTAGATATGTATCACTTAATAACACTGCTTTATGCGTCACAAATTCTCTTATTGTTTCCGATAATTAGAGCTTATAATTATCGTTGAATTTAATCCTATAATAGTTGTCTTCTTTATTACACAGTTCTTATGTTGACTTTAGTTAACTTTAATTTCTTCACGAATAATTCTTTATTTCTCTACACAATGGAAAAATTCTATCCGCTAATAAAATGTCTTTACTTACAGTTTGTAGTAATTCAATATTGCGTATCTTCCAGTATTTCCTTAGGTAACGCTCGTTCCATTTGACGTCTAAATTCAGCTCTCGTCGAGAATAATATCCACTTCAACTCGAAAAACTTTACACTTATTTTCCGGCGATCTGAAGACTTCAATTTCTGTTTATAACGACGGCAAGTTGTTTACTTAAAATCATATCCCTTCAGCATTCACATGATTCTTCTCATCAGCTGATTTGATTTCGCCCACATTGCCTTGCGTTTCCTTCAACAGCTGAACTTCGGACTTTCTGCTTTAACGAGTGCAATTGCTTCGATATGTTGTGGCTGCTATAGTTCGGTCGACTGGTCGAACCTTTTATCTTTAGCTTCTCCACGGTATTTGACTGCACTTGCGGTCTTCACCTCTACGACTTCCAATTGCTGACGGCAGATAGCACTTCTTAGCGACTGCTCTGGCGGCTCCGTGTTTCTTGCTGTCTGCTCAACTTGACGACTGCTACATAACTTCAGCACTGCTCCACCACTAATACCAAATCGAGGCTCCGGCCTTCCTTATATTTCCATTCTCGTGATGACGTTGCATCTAATTTTATTATTCAAATTACAAATTAAAATAATTACGCTTAAATTTTGTATCAAGCCTTCTTAAAATATTATTTATTTATATTTTCATAATATTTAATTTGAAAATCTCTACAGATACAAAGTAATGTTATATTTGAATTTTGTAATTCGAGATCCCTAGATATGAAATTAACATCGAGATCGGAGAATATAAGACATATCACCCCTTTCTCCTCTTCTCCACACCCCTATCACTTCAAACCTTCCCCAGTTCATAAAAAACTCGTGTAATCATTAGAAATCTATATCTATCCCGAAAACCCCGTATAAGTATCCTTTAGCAGTGTTTGCCATTCCCTTACCGCTCTCCCGTTTCCAACCTACAGTTCTAGTTTTTGCCTCCAGGATAATATGTGGCATTATTATGCAAAACAATATTTCAGTCCCAATTGTCACCATCAGATTAATCTGTGGCGCTATTATGCACAGCAATATTTTACTTCCTCAAGTTATTTATTTTTCTTCTTTGATTTTGACAAAGAACACTCAAATTGAAATTTGTTTCTAACTCAAATGGTTTCCGAGATATGCATAACCTGCATGAAACTTCTCTCTTCCCCGATTTACATTCCTTACTGGTGGTGTTTTTAAAATAATTTCTTAGTGAGCGCCTGTGTTATACGGGGAACCCATCTCTAAACTTTTAAGTTCCTAGCTTCAGCGGTTTTGAGTGCGTGTTGATGAGTCAATCAGTTAGTCAGCGATTCAGTCAGTCAGTAGGTTTTACCTTTTATATATATAGATTTATAAATTATTTTTGAATATAAGTTATTTCTGGACAAGTCCGCTTCAGTTTCAAAACGTTACAAGGATCTTCAATATCGGTTTACGAAAAAACTAAAGAATATTACTGGCAAATTTTGGTCTATACAATGATTGTGAGAGGATATTTTCTTCTATTTACCTTAGGGAAGCAAAGAAGTGTAAATGAAAATGGTAATTTTTATCCGTAAATCTAAAAAAAAATATCGAAGATATACTTTTCAACAAGACATTGGTTTGCGATTACTTTTCGAAAATGAGATGTATCATCGTTTTCATTAATTTAGTTTTATACGAGTTTTATACGAATAATTACAAAAAATGTATGATTTGATACAAGAAGTGTTTTTTTTTTTTTTTTTTTTTTTTAGTAGCTTTTTCTAATTGAGTTAAATGGCTCAAAAAATTTATTCAAAGAAGACAACAATTCTTTCCACTCTTAATTCTTTCGTGTTTTATTAGCGGCCCCTAGTTTACAGCTTGCCTGTAAAACATAGGGGACCGCTCTTGCTTTTATGCTTGCTGGATATAACACTCTGTAGTGGCCAAACGGTTAGATATATTAGAATGAAACCTTCACCATTGTGTTCAGCATCAAAAAGTAGGTGACCACGTTCAAAAAAAAATCAGACCTCTAGGACCACTCCCTGACCGGATGTTGGGGGTCAAAAGTGGTTGCTTCCGATAAAGAGGAAAACGGCGATTGACGTCCCCCCAATATCGACTCTTCTGAACACATTTTGTTTATAAAATTGTGCATATTATGGGGCCGCTTTGCTTTTGACACTGTGTAAAAGCATTAATTTATCTTGTTATTGTTAGAATTAGACAGACACAATCGTGTAACCTTGTATATAGCTGAATTCAATTAATAGTTTAAAACCAACAATGGATGAGATTTAGAGAATAAAGAGGTTGTCCCAAAATCGACGATTTTGGCCCCACTCGGATTTCACTGAAAATTGGTATGCGGACTGCGTAGGGAGTGTATGGTCTACAGTAGCAATTACAGTGTGCCGGACTTCCGGTTAGACCGGAAATGGGTGAAGTTTGCTGTTCATTTCTATGTTGAAATATGAAAATGAAACCTATGCCCCACTCGGATTTCGCTGAAAATTGGTATAGAGACTCCATAGGGGGTGTATGGTCTACAATAGCAATTAGAAGTGTGCCCGACTTCCGGTTAGACCGGAAATGGGTTAAATTTGCTGTTCATTTCAATGTTGAAATATCAAAATGAAACCTATGCCAATCGATAGAGTTCGTTCTGGTGAGCAACAAGCTATGTCATATGTCTACCTGGCACTTCCGGTTTGACCATTATAATTGGTAAAAGTTTGCTGAAAGAAAAATGCAGAAACCAAAGAGTAAGTGTATCATGATTTTATTAGTGATTTTATTATGATTTTCGAATACATCTTGATTGAAGTATTATATATACAATGCAGTTTAAGCGTCTTCTGCAGGAGAGAAACTTTCTTGTTCTTGTGCGGCAGCAGCTACATTAACGTCCAGTGAATCATCGTCGTTTCCTAGCGGAATTGCAGGAAGATGTCATATCATCAAAGATTTCGCCAGGCTCTTCACCTTCTACGGCTTCTTCTAACAACTCTTCAACCAATTCAGCTATATTTTGTCCTGACATAGCAGTGGTTTCTTGTTCGATAACACGATTTGATGAAAGACGATCGAACAATTCACGATGAAAGAGGTCGTTTCCTGGATTGATATGACGGTTGCAGCATCGTGCTTTAACTGGAATATAGATTTTCAAAGACTTAAGAGCTTCTTTTCGGGCTTTTATTGGAACTAACATAGGCCCTTTGCGATGACTCGTTTGCAATTGAAAATGCATGTTCGGTGGCTTAAAATCACACGTTTTCGTGGAACATTCACAGTAATATTGCTGTGCCATTTTGGAAGATCCGCCATTTTGAAAGATTTTTTTAATCTAAATCACTGGTTTAAATAATAGAAAAAAACAATGAATATCATTCTTGAATGCCGATGTTTATATTAAGATGGAGGGATTTGTGCCAGCCCCCTCCATCATTTTAGCACAAGTTAAAAGTGGTACTGACCTGCTCA
Source organism: Thereuonema tuberculata (assembly GCA_023159025.1). Taxonomy (NCBI): domain Eukaryota; kingdom Metazoa; phylum Arthropoda; class Chilopoda; order Scutigeromorpha; family Scutigeridae; genus Thereuonema; species Thereuonema tuberculata. Next base: position 27,889,510 of record JAFIDM010005346.1, on the reverse strand, counting down.
AGGATGAAATCGTAACTGACTGTGCTCGTGCAAAGCCACAGGGTTTATATACCTCTTGAGGTATTTCTAGAAATCTATGGAAAAGTGTGGAAACTGTCGAGAGTTCCAGAACGTTCATGGCAGTTCCCGGCCTCATTCTACGTCTAAGTAGAAAATTCGAGAATGCTCTTGAAAATTCTAGAATTTTCACTAACATTTTCTGGAAACTTCTAGAATTGTCTAGAATAATCAAGACAGAGAGCCTAAATGCCACGAGATTTTTCTAGAACTTTCTTGATTAGACTAGAATTTTCGAGAAAAGTCATGAAACTCACGAGAATATACTTAAATATCCCTTTTACCGGAAGTGCCAGGTAGACATATGTCATATCATTTTACTCACCAGAACGAACTCTATCGATTGGCATAGGTTTCATTTTGATATTTCAACATAGAAATGAACAGCAAACTTCACCCATTTCCGGTCTAACCGGAAGTCGGGCAAATTTCTAATTGCTCCTGTAGACCATACACTCCCTTCGGAGTCTGCATACCAATTTTCAGCGAAATCCGAGTGGGGCATAGGTTTCATTTTGATATTTGAACATAGAAATGAACAGAAAACTTCACCCATTTCCGGTCTAACCGGAAGCCGGGCACACTTGTAATTGCTACTGTAGACCATACATCCCTTACGGAGCCTGCATACCAATTTTCAGCGAAATCCGAGTGGGGCCAAAATCGTCGATTTTGGGACAACCTCTTACATTTTGAATTTTTCATGTTTCTTTCTTAAGAGTGACTTTCCTTATAATTTCTTATAGGATCGTTCATTTTCTTTACAGATACAGGAACAAGCATCGATATATATAGGAATGGATCTCCAATCACTGTGAGCGAAACCGGCATCTACAAATGCGCAGCTCTACAGAAAATTCTAGAACAAGAACGGCTAAAAGAAGCAATCACAGTAGTGAAAGTCCAGTAAAATGAGTAAGTAAATACAATTCAAATAACAAAAAAAAATTTCAAATCATTCGTTTTATTTTTTATCCAGTTGAAAACGAACACAGTTATAAATAAGAAAGGTATTAAAAACGTTTTAAATTCCTTTTAAAAGGAAATTTTAAATCAAGCCTTAATGAGAAGGAATCTCTGTCACGTCTAAGTATTTTTTTAAAAATAAAAGGGTTTGCCATATATGGTCATTTATGCAGCGATCGATTTTGTCTGGAACAAACGTCACCAGTCATGACGTCATCAACTTATCAACTTGAACCCCGACCAGTCAGTCAAAGATGGCGTCGTTTGTGATCGTATAAGCATGACCAAGACAGACAAACTCGCCAAGCACGGGGAATAGTGTGGAACGTTTGTAATTATTTCAATTTTAATTATTATTAAGTATTAGTAACTGTAAAAAATACAAAAACCAGAATGTTTTCGTAATGTTTATAAGATTCAGTTACGAATTTTAGCAATAGATGGCGCTGTTACGTCCTGGAAACATCAATCTATAAGGAAATTGTCATCAAAACCTCTTCTTTCATGAACTGAACTGTAGATCTTACCTTCGGAGCTGCATTATTGCAAAGTAAATTGTAACATTGAAACAATAAATTTTTCTGATATAAATTTTATAAGTTTTAGCTTTAATTTTTCTAAATCCAGTTATAGATGTTTGGATTGTTCATATTGAAGAAAAACAACACTTATATTTCGCGAATTAAATAAAATAACTTGTTTTTTGAGAATCTTATTTATATAATTAATAAAATGACTTATTGGTTAACTGAAATAAAAATTAATAAATATCTAAATTTTTAAGATTGATGTTAAAGAACGATTTAATAATATTGATATTAATTGGCACTGGCTACTGATATGTCATCAATAAAAACAACTTTTTCAAATGTTCATTTCACTTGTATGTATAATAGAGATTTTTTTTTTTTTAAATTCTGTTTCAAAGAACAATTCTCTTTTAATTTCAGGTGTTTTCGGTGAAGCCATTAAATTGAAAGCAAGACATCAACCATGGAAACAATTCCAATAAAATAATCTAAATAAAATCTATAGTAATTGGCATCATTATTGCCATCAGTAACACTCCTAATTCAAGAATATTCGACACTCCTTGTTTCTTAATTCACGATGGTATAGCATTCATTAAAAAAGTATTGATCCATTATTTGATGTTACAGTCTTTATTTCATAAAAAATCTCCTAAACTTAAACTGTTATTTGCATAAATACGTTTAGATAAAAACTTTTAAAGGATGAATTTCAAGAAGCTTTTTAGAATATCAATAAATGTTTTATTGACATATATTTATTTATCACAAAAAATTGGCACATTTTTCAAAATTCATTATTCTTATTTTCATGTCAACATACTTCAATAAACATCAGTCTCTTGCGAACCACCACAAATTAATATTTGCGTAAACTATTATTAACACAAGAGGAAAATTCAGTTCGAATACTAGTGATTTTGCTGCACTGTTACCTGTAATGAGATGAATAGAAAATATATAATATAGTACATGTTATATTTATTTGATTCTGTCTTAAACATCAGCAAAAAGTTCTAGAAGTTTTGTAATAATTTTTGAACAATTGTTAGATTAAATATGTTGAAATTGAAACAAAACTACAGCTATTACTTCATAGCAAATTTCTTCGCACTTATTTCTTTAATCAATTGCTAATAATTCAGGAGATACAAAGAACGGTTTAGAGATAACCAGCCAATCTCACTATGCTGTCAGGTACTGCAATGTTATGAATAGTCAAAAATGTTAAATTAATGGCAGTCCTATAAAGTGTCCTATAAAGAATGAATAATGGGACTATTTAAATTAAAAGTGATTGCTTTTTGAAAAGTTTTGACTCAACTGTTTTGCAATGCAAGCAGTTAACTAAACTTAATTTCAATCAGTTTCGAGTTAAGAATAATTTACGAAATATACCCTATTTTTGTTTCACAAATTCACTTTCTTTTTTATACTTTAGTTATCTTTTGATTTTGTATCATTTTCTTTTGTTTAGATATTTTCAAAGGTTTTCAATGTGATTGAAATGTTTAGAATCTTAGTTATCCCATTATTCCTTGTGTCAGGTCTGTATATCCTGCTTGGAAAACCGGAGCGTCATTGCTGTATTCATTCATTCAGCATCTGGTCGTCTATATTTATCCTAAAACCTCCCAAAGCCATAAATTCATCTTGAAAACACAAAATATCTTGGACATAGTCCAGATATTACATTTCTTTAGTCATTTCTTTAGTACTTGCCGTATTACTTACTGGAATATAGACTTAGTAAGTATATATATCCTTCCGACCTTAAACTGCAGATACTTCATAATGAATACAACAAATAGTATCACACAATATATCAAAATTCTCCATATCTCATTGTATAGAATTATTATTTTTTATGGAAATGACTATTAATTTTCTATTAATTTTCAGAATAAAAATATTTTTGAGGCGTTGTTGCTACTTACATAGATTAGAATGAATAGATATATTGGCCTGTGATTTCTTCATATGATATAATTCATGTACAGCAATGCATTTGGCCACTTGACCACAGAACTTTTCGTTAATACTGATTGTTAAATGCCCACTACTGTCAAATGTTCCTGGTCGCATTTTGCAAGGTTTATTCGTAATAAAATGACTTTCTAATCCCTGAAAAAAAAATCCTGATTAAATGACTTAATAGAGTAAAATAAAAATATTATCTTCTATTAATTATCAAAATATTATATTGCAAATTAATAATTTATTCAAAGACTATTTTTTTTAAGAATTTGATTTTTCCGCTTAGCAACCCGGCTTTGCCACATTTTCTTTATTTTCTGAACCGTTCCTATTTCTTTAATTTCTTAATCCTTTCACTTCAGAAAAAAAAACCAAAAAAAAAAAACCTCAATACTGCTAATTAATTTTATTAGATTTCATTTATTTTTAGAAAACTTTTGTTTAATAAAAACATTTTCAGTTGCTTAATAACTTACATATGACATTTTAATTTACTATTAAAATTTATTTTTAAGTTTCAGTTAAGATATTTAATTTTCATATTTTTAATGACAAATAATTGAAAACTGTCATTATCTACGTTAAGTTTATCAGAAGAATACATTCATAAGTTCTCAATCTTTCTACTTCCGCAGAGACTTAAAATTAAAAAAAATTAAAAATTAATAAGAATATCAAAAATAACAAGAAAATTATTATAGTTTACTTATGAATGACATCTTCTTGTTGGTAGTCATTACTTTACAAAATCTATCAACATAATTGTAGTCATTAGACCTCCAACATGATTTAGCCTATGAGTATACATTTTTATTAAGATTCAAATATTCTTGTATTTGTCCTTGGTTTTAAAGAAGTATCTAAAGAGACATTTAAAGAGATATTCACCAACTTTAAGAATCCAAATAGTTTCAAGTTAAATCGTATTGATGTAATCTTATTCCAAATTTCGTATCAAATTCATTCAATAGCAAGTATGTTATTTCTGCTGGAGTTAATTACATACATTCCATTTCGCTCTCACTGTGATTGGAAATAATGGTCCCTGTCGAAACATAATTGTTTCTTTCTGTGAAAGGAATGGGTAGAAATCTTAGAATTTAGAGAATGTTCATCATAATAATATGATAGATGATATGGTAGAGGCTAAATTTTTGTATGGTTTTAAAATAGAACTCAGGAACAAGAACACGAGGATTAAACAAAGATTGCAGTAAATTTAATTTCAGTAAAATCTCCACATAGAAAACTCAGTATCGGACTACAGAAAAAGATCACTTCCAAACTATCAGTAACTTAATATGACTTTAAATTTTTATCAGAGTAGTTTATAATATTTGATAGTAGCAGCAAAGCCTGTCGGACGACAGGCATAAAAAAAATCTGAAAAATCATTCTATTATAAACTATCAACTATAAAGTAAATATCTCCTTATAAACTACATTTTTTGTAAAAACAGCATCAGATCCTTCTATCAGATGTCCTTGATGTATTAGGTCTAGAATTTTGATTTTGACGTCGCATGCACGATGTGCTCTAGAAATAGCAACATAAGTGTCCATGACGAAAAACAGGATCTGGTAAATAAATACCAACCATATCTAAAGTTTGTCCTTGAAAATAAATTTTACTAAAAGTAAGAATGGAATAATTATTATTTTTGACGCCTAACGCCGAAAGGCATTTAAGACTCACCTTCATAATCTAAATACTGCGATAACTTGTGAACGAAGCTTCTACGGCAAAAATAGTTTTGAGTTTCAAAATCAGCGTAAAATACTAAGTAAGTATTCCAAATTCATTAAAATGGGTGCATTGGTAACAAAATTATTTGGTTTTGAACGTATGTTTTGTTAGAATTTCAGTTGTCTAGGTCAGTTTCCAAGGATAAAATTTCATGGAAACAACATGGAATGACAAAATGAACTAATATTTCATACAATTTGAGTATCCTTGATTCAATGGTACCATTAAGAACCTTGGATCTATCCTAATAGCTTAATTGTATCGAGTTACAGACAGACAGACGAATATAGTCAATTATATAAGTTGATTATTTGTCCGTAACTGACTAACTTTATATGAACTCATTTTAAACTTTGAATTTTATATTAGAAAAAAGTAACTTATAGTAGGAATAAGTATGACACCTCCACAAAACTAAACTAAAAACAAAACA
>JAFIDM010005346.1:27837747-27860961 GCA_023159025.1 Thereuonema tuberculata | reverse complement strand
GGCTACGGAAGAAGACAATCCTTGGCCGAAGAAATCATACTTGTTGCCGGGAGAATTGTGAGAAGACCGCTCGAACCCAGACGGCTACGGAGAGTTTGAACACAATCCGTGGTAATCGCTCCTGTTGCCATGGAGTTCCCGAGACGAACCGCTTGCCTCAGACTGCCACGAGGAAGTTAGCGCCAAGTCGAAGTAATCAACCTTTAATTGAGTAATCTGTATTTGGAATTATACATTTGTAAATAAAGTCCCTGTGGTTTTAATTATCCTGCTCAGTCGCACTTTGTTCCCCATCGCCACTGAACCTGTTCAAAAGTTCAGTAGCAATATCATTCATCCTTTTCTCCACCCTGTCTAGTTTTTGTACTTTATCCTTTATTTCGGCTATATCTCTCAACAAATCTGATAATTTAGTTGTGATGTTTCTTTAATATTTCCTTCATTTTGTGATTTTTCATTGCTTTGGTTTTCCTTTGTATTCGGAACATCTCCAAGAATACTTTGCTTTCTTTGCTAATTTACTAGATTCAGTTTTATCCTGCGAACAAACCAAGATGATAACTGCACTTATATTCTTAACACTTCACTTCTGATTGCGTAAGTTGATTTCTACATTTTAAACAATTCGACATTTTTTACTTTTGAATATAGAATTGTATTCTAACCTTTTTTTTATCACTGAGTCGCTGATTGTTAGTTTTTTTCTACGTTCGTATTTGTTTCCTATGGAGTGTTCTCTTCTTTTGTTTTTATGTTTTTTTGGTTCGTTCAGAACTCAGTGAGGTCAACATCACGAACAACTCTCCTGCCCTTGCGTTAGTGACACATTCCTTTATTACCTTGTATTTGTTCTCGATGCTTTCATTTATCGTCCTTCTTGTTTTAAATGTAGACTTGCACAAACTGGTCTCCAGAATTTGTTGAGAGTGTTAGTCAGTTCCAGTCCTTAAATGATGCAATATTGTTTACTCAGTTGAAATATAAAGTAAGCAGCTCGAACATTTCAACTTCTCGAGCTTTATAGAGGGCTGGGTGAACCCTAGGACCTATCTGGAGGAGAAATTCTCCAAAAAAAAATCCCGTACCCTTTCCTGAAATTGTATCCTGTCCACAGCCCAGCCCTTGTACCAGTGGACCACGGATCCCACAATAAAATTTTATGTTGAAATTATTTAAGGCATTGTTCATTATTCTGAATATATATTTTAGGCTTATAGAAAGTTACATGTACGTTTTTCGATTGTGACGTTTTCGATTGTTGAAGAATGATTAGATTAATTAAGTAAAATTAATAGTAATTGTTTTTCATTTGAAAGTCTCAGATGTACTGCTTGTTATATCAAACTTTATTTTAGTATTTTTAACTGTTTTATTTATCTGTTTTATTCTTCTTCTTTTTTTCAGTTCCACCTATAGAAGAATATTTACAGTTGACGGATGGAAGTCGAATAAATGAACATTTCATTACTGCTGATGAATATCTCAATGGGGAGACAGAATTACTACTCAACTGCATAGTGGATGGAGGGTCCCCAAATGCTACTATTCAATGGCAAATGTTTGGCGAAAATGTACTCCCATTTTCTATAAAAATTATGGAGAGCAGCAAGAAAGGATTCATGAAAATTATTAGTACATATAAAATACAGTTTGGTGACGTTGGAGATATTTTCGAACCTTTAGATAAACAATACGTGAAAAATGTAACCTGTAGGATTCTGCAAGATGCCTATGGAGGAGGAGTGAAAAAGCTGGAAATTACTGTTGCGAAAAAATGTAAGTATTTATCTATGCAGATGCTCCTCGACTTATGACGGAGTTACTTCCCAATAAACAAATCATAAGTCGAAAATATTTCATATTGTAATATTGCTTTTAATATTTTACTCGTACCCTACCACAGATCCTAGCTTAGCCTACCTTAAACATGTTCAGAACATTCGTTGCCGTTGCCCAGTATCATGTTAGAGTTCGTACCTATATTGCTATCCTGGGAAAAGATCAAAATTCGAAGTATGGTTTCTCCTGAATGAGTATCGCTTTCCCATCATCGTAAAGTAGAACCATCGTAAGTTGGGGGCCGGTCTGTAATAATATTTCTTGACTGTGATAAAGAATAAAGATGCTAGCAAGAAAGATATTCTCAATGGACCATTTCTTAAAATAACAATTTTGAATTTTCGGTGATTTTCGAATAGCCAGTAGTTAACTGATTGAAGTCTCATTACTCAATTTTCACTTCACACTAAAAATGACTGAGCCAATTTTCTTGATGCCTTCTAAGACTCTTATCTATAGAAGTTTAAAATAGGTAAATGATTAAAATGGGTGAGACCAAGTGTTTACTAAATGACATCCTAGAATAGCAGCTCTTTCGCTCTCATTGGTCAGCTAGAACTAGTCACCAATAAACAGCGAAGTCTCTGTACAGAGGCTAATAGAAACAATCGTGGGAATCACAGTGGAGCCTCCAAAGCTTAAACAATGAATTTTTTAGGCCTAAAAATAATTGATTGTTTGTTTAAGCTTTGGAGGCTCCACTGTGATTCTCAGGAATATGATTATTTTGGTCTGGATCTCTCCTGTGCAACAAAATCTCCTTTGTAAATTAAAGTAAATTTTAAAAAGTAAAAACACACTATTATACATTTCTAGTATTGTTTTGATTTTTAATGATGCACTAATAACAGAGCATTATATGTATATGTTATATATTTTTGGGATAAAATGTTTTCATTTAAAAGCTTTAAGAAGTTGACATTCTAACGTTAGTGATACAACATGTTCACTTCTAAGAACTGCATTGCTAATAGTATCTAGTAACAAACAAAGAAAAAAAACTCCTGAAAATTGAAAATTAAAACCGGAAAGTCAATTTAAAAAATATAAGACTAGCTGAGGAATTTCCTTATTCCAGGTAATGTTACTCAATACTTCGATTTGGAAGGCTCAGGATGTCGAGATAAAATATTGAGAAATATTACCTGGAATTCGGGAAATTATTCAGTCACTCTTATATTTTATTTGTGCCGATCCGCCACATTTGTGATGAAGGCGCTGACCTTTCATGAGGCAGATGTGTTGGAACCTGCTTTCAAGCGTGGGGCTTGGATGTAACTTTCTTCTTGTATGTTATATTTCTTTCTGGCGGTATAATGTGAGCTGTCTCCTGTGGTGTCAACCACAGTGGCGTAGCTAGAGTTTGTGCTGCCGGGCATGGTACCTGAGTTTGCCGCCCCTCTCAATCAACAAACATACTTAGACAAAAAGCCAAAACGACGATAGGACGTTCCCCGACATTGCAGAAGACCAAAAGTGCCGCCCGGGGCTGTCCGTCCTATACGCTAGTGCTGGGTAACGATTCTGTGGCTAAATAGCTCACATTTATCGGCCCTTGACGAGGCTAAAGGCGAGTGCCAAGATCCCTGGCATTGGAGGAAAAACAAAATTCAATGTTGATTTGGCTGAAAGACTTTCATGCTTAATCTTCAATTGCTGCAATCACGAATCATTTATTTTTTCGTACATGATAACAAACATTATAATTCTATCAAAAAGGTTGATAAAATAATCAAGGTTTGTACTAGCTATTTTTTCTTTATTACTGTTCTATTTTTACCTTCCCCATTGTTTTCTAATAAATATAACCTTCTTTAACAAATTTGATGAATAAGGCTTTGGAAATAACATATAATAACAAAAAAAAAATCATTGTTTTTAAGCCTGTTTTCTAGTAAAGTGAGGGTATCCGTAACTCTAATCACTTTTAAACTACTTTTTTAAAAGAAATAAGCTAATAGGTGTTTGAAGAACTTTATAGTTTATTTATAAGTCTTACGGATATAAATCATTTCGACTCTGATTCTGCTTATTTACATTCCATTTTTAGCTTTCTTTTTATTATTTTTACTTGTCTTAGACTAAATCTGGAATATTCAACTGAACTGAACTGAGTTCAGTCAATTGCTGTGCTTTGGGAAATAGGGAGGCAGACAACGAAGAGTCCATGTTGATTATTCTGAAAGGAAGGGTTGATGAATGGATGAATTTATTTTCTATATAATTTTCAAATGTACAATTATGGAAAAATAATATATGTATCAAAATGTTTTAAGCAGGTTTAATTTAAATTGTTTTCTAGAATAACTTTCTGTTAATGTTTAGATAAAACTGTTAATGTTGTACTACTGAAGAAAGACGAGATATTTGATGGTCAACAGCAGTTGATTTGTAAGGCCGATGGATATCCAAGACCTGATACAGTTTTCATGAATATTGAGGGAAAAGTGATCGGCTCTCAAGAGGGTTCCAATGACACAGTGACAGTTAAAGAAGACGGTAAATACATTTGTCTAGCAGGAAATGAGTTAAATTATGAGAAGATACAGTCCAATGAATTGGAAGTTCATCTTAACGGTAATTTTTTTTTTATTTTTTTTAGAATTATAAGTTGATATATTTAATATTTAACACTTATTAATAATAATATTTAATAACTTAGTAATATTTAATTACTTATATAAATAATCTAATAGAAAAAGAGAATGAGCTTGGAAATCAGAATATCACTATGTTATAAGAAAAGAAGAGATTTCCTCTGATGTAGTTTTTTAGGCTTCTGAAAGACGCTTTATATCCCCGGTTTGTCTGTCTGTGGCACATATTCAACAATGCTTCGCAACGGCTTCTGGGAGCTCAGTTGTAGGTGGCCTGAATGTTGAATGTTGAATGGTGGCCTGTTAGCTCAGTTGGGTAGAGCGTCGTTCTAATAACGCGAAGGTTGTGGGTTCGATCCCCTCATGGGCAATTCTTATTGTTAATTTTTTTTCTCCCCGTTTTAAATCTTTTCATATTTTCTCAACTTTTTTAAAAATCATTATTAGGAATTCAGGGTATTAACAAGGTTTCAATTAAGAATGACGATTATTGCATATAAATAGGGGTGGGTAAGATAGCAGGGGGTCACAAACAGACTCGCGCAAACATTTTCTAGACCACCCCGGCGCAGTCTATTCTAAAGTAAAGGTGAGTCAGAAGTTGCGAAGCACTGTGACTGGTTTACTAATCACTATCCCCTACCCGGTTTTTATTAAAGTTAAATAAATAAATTGCAATTGCGATATTAGCATATTGAAATATCACAGTTCTGCAAATCGTAATTAATCTCTTTTTTAAACTCAGAAGAATTGAGATGTTCCAAGATTGTTATACGTACGTATGTTTTCAGCTGATAATTCCGTAAATCCAATTTGTTTCTAGTAAATATACAATATGTAAAATACACTGTGTCGTATGAAAACAAAAAAAAAACATGTTGATATCAGTTCCTCATATTTTATTATACGAGGGTCAGTCAATAAGTAATGCCTCCTATTTTTTTTCTCCTGAAATAAGTTAATTAATTGAAAAATTTGAATTTGGCGCAATTCCTCAAACCTTCTTCTCCAATCCACTGCAGTAGCAACTTCCTGCGTCAACAGGTGGCAGCACTGCATTCGCTTGCAAAATGGCTGACATCGATGTTCATGTTATATGGGGACCAACCAGAGAATGACTTTGACCTTCATAGAGGACAATGATCTCTTAATCATTCCAGGACTTAAGAGAATTATTGACAAAGGTTTGCCTCGCTTGAGAGTCGCCAATCAGAAGCCATAAACTTTCCCGCCATAAACACTGACATTAACACTCGATTCAAATTCTACCATCGCGCCATCTGGTGCCCACGGTCGTTCTCTGATTTGCTCCACTATAGACAGCGTTCTGTGATTGAATTCTTGAATGCGGAAGGTGAACCGCCCATTCGCATTCATGAAAGGCTGAAAAATGTGTACGGTGATGCAACAGTGGATGTCTGCACTGATAGACGATGGGTTCGTCGCTGTAACGAAGCTGAAGGGCAAGCACCGTTGACTGATAAAAAGTGGAGCAGCAGACCGGCGACTGCAGTGACTCCTCGCAACATCCAGCGAGTCGATGACATCATTCGGGGTGACCGCCGATGACAACAGATGAATTGTGTCGCATTCTCTCCCTCAGTAAAGGCAGTGTGATGACGATTATTCGACAACTGGGGTACAAAAAATGGTGGGAAGTCTTGCCTCATCCCCTATACAGCCCTGACTTAGCACCATCAGACTTCCATCTGTTCGGGTCGCTAAAGGAAGCTCATCGTGGGATTCACTTTGAAGATGAGGAGGCCGTGAAAATATACATGCTCCAATGGCTTAGGAAGCAAGCAATGCCTTTTATCACGCTCGAATAAATGCCCTTGTTAAAAGGTGGATCAAAACTGTGGAAATGGACGGAGATTATATTGAAAAGTTTTCAAGCTATGTAATTGCATTTGAATTTCTTGACAATTAAAAGGAGAAAAAAAATAGGAGGCATTGCTTATTGACCGACCCTCGTAGTACTTACGCATTTTCTTAGAAGGAACATTTTCTTTACTACTTTTTCCTGAAATGGACGTTGGTAATGAAGAGACTGACTTCGTCAATGCCATTCATACAATTTAAAAGTTAATGAAACTCGGTATAAGGAAAATACTGAGATTTAAAAAAAACAAGTACAGATTCGTTACAAATATCTTCTTAAATAACAACAAACTTTAATCATCTTCACGGCAATATTTCGTCCTGTATTTCCAAGTACTTTGACTAGCCAATTACAGGACGAAATATTGCCGTGAAGATGATTAAAGTTTGTTGTTATTTAAGAAGATATTTGTTAATTTTATGGTATTTATAAGAAGATGTAATTTACAGATTCGTTACATTCATTAGTAAGATTATAACTTGCCGTTCTATAAAAGCACTTTCTTTTCTGCTATCTTAATTTAATTTTCTTTAAATAAATGAAAAGTAAAGTTAAAGCTGACAAATGTACATATTATTTTTTTAATGAATTTTGATCCATTTCAAGATACAATTTTATTTCTTTTTAATATTTATCAGACCTATTAGGTGTACTTATGAGCTGTACATCTATTATGTAGGTCTGATGTTGCATGATTTACTCATATAATTTTTAATTTTAATTTTCATTTTTCTGTTTTTTAAATAATTCTTTATTAAATTGTAGATTTTACCTCTGATGCCAATATTGTCTAGTTTTTTAATAATAAGTTGTGGTTTATGCTGTCAAAAGCTCTACTAAAATCTATAAAGGCAACATGTATAATTTTTCAATTTTAGCAATTCTATGTTGATATTCTTTCTCACTAAGATTTGGTAATAGAGAACCCGTGCTTTTATTTGGTTGAATTTAATTTCACGGAGTATCTTTGCATTTATTTATGGAATTTGTAATTTTACCAAACTTCAGCTAATGTTTCATGAGATAAAATTCTGGATATTTTGTTGTATTTCTAATTAGAACTCGTACGTTTGAATTGTACATATCCATAAAATTTGAATTTAATTTAATGTGCTGTTTTACGAATCTTTAAAATGAATACTTTTTTTATTAAAAAAAAAAGGAAAAATGTATAATGAAAAATAAATTAATACAATATAACTTTATTGATTTTCTTTTTTTATATCCTGATGAAATTTAGAAGACATTGCAGATAAGCAGATTGAAATTGAAATAGGAAAAGAGATTGCAATAAATTGTCCTTTGAATCCAAAGAATGGAAGATGCCTCTGGTCGAATTCCAAGGGAACAATTTTTCCAAATGATAATTCTTATCGACTGAATGGTCCTACAGAATGTATACTAACAATTGCAGATGTTCAACAAGAGAATAATAATGAAATAATTACATGTTCAACAAATAACAACAACCATTACACGTTTAAGCTGATCATTTCAAGTAAGCCTTATTTTAAATACATTTATTCTATTAGAATCTAAATCATCGAGTTATATTTAAATAATTTTCTATTATTAAACTTTTATTAATCTTTTATTTTTATTTTTTTATTTATTCAAAAATTTATAGTCATTCCACTTATCGTAAAAAATAGGCCGCGAGGTTGGCGTTGTCACTAAGACATCGGCCTCTCAGCTCTGAGTACCGGGTACGGTTCTCATGTGGGTTTCGTGATGGTGGACGATCCGCGCTGGGCAGGTTTTCTCGGGGTTCTCCCGTTTCCCCTGCACTTCTCCCACCATAATTTCTCAGTCTTTCTCTTTATCTGTCTTTCTTTCCGTGGGTTAGTATAATAGACCTCCGGTCGCAGTGCTTGGCTTCTCTGCCACCCACATTCACTACATAAACATAAAACATATCGTAAAGAATTATTTATTTATTTGATACAGGATTTGCTTAATACCAAAAATAAATTTTAAATTCTGCAAAAAAATACAACCTCTAAATCATTGAAAAAGATGTCATAAAACAGTGATATTTAAACTACATTCCTCTATTTTCTTAGAAGTTTGAATTAAATAAGAAATAATTTGAATAATACTAAAAGTTTGGAAGATTAAAATGAAATGCTTTTCTCCTATGGAATTTCTTCCTGTACGAACTTACAAATAGAAAGATTCTTATCATATTTTTAGAAATGATAGAATGGTGGCAAATTATCACTTGATATGATTCTACTATTGGTAACGAAGGTTCACAGTACAATTAGTCGCAGATATTGTCTTTCTCTTACAATAAAGTATCAATAATTAGGTTCTTACAAGTATGTAGTGAGCTTATTGGAAAGCAAAAGACCATTATTGACATAGTTTTCTGGGTGAATGTAGTTAAAGAATCTACAAGATTATTTCCAAATATCTTATCAGTCTGCAGAGATGAATATTTCCCGCATACCTTCATACCTAAATTTGCTTTTGGTATATTTCTTTGGTACAATTAATTTGAATCAATTCTTGTGATAAAATTTTATCACAGTTTCGAATAATTTCGGATTATCATGAAATTCCCTTTGTTTCAAAAGCCAGATATATATTTGAATAGAATAAAATTTTAGAAAAAAGAAATGCTAGTTTAATTTTTAAATATCTTTTGATTTCTCTCAGAAATAGCACAACAAATTGAAGAGATTGAAGTAGGAAAGGGACCGTCCATATATTATGTCATCGATTTTTGCCGATTTTTTAATCCCCCCCCTTTCAATCACCCTATCGTCATAATCCAATAACCCCCCCCCTCTCTCGCAAAATGACGTCATTTTCCAAAAGCTATAAATGTGATGGATTACTTCGACAATTAAAATCCCACTAAAATTGTAAAGGTAATTGCTTATTTAATACAGTAGAACCTCGATTAACCGAAGTGGTCGGGACCGGACCTCCGTCGGTAAATCGAAAATTCCGGATAAAAGAGACCACTTAAAAATGGCCGTCAGGAGACAGCAAAAAATTTAATACTTGATTTTAAACATATACATATGTACAAAAAATAATTAAATGTGATGATTTTAATTATATTACTATAATTATAAACAATAAATTTGTTCAATAGATGTCACACAAGTCAGAAATGCAATGCAAATGTTTATGACTTACGGTACATACTTTACATTGGCTTAAAAGTTTGCTCTGCCGTAAGCATGACTGACGTCGTTTATCCGCTCTGTCCCGAAGTTGTTTCAGTAGCGTAATTTCTATAGAATCAGTCTGTTGCTCCAACCACATCAGTCCTTTAGCTAAAATTCAAAAGGTTTTAAATTCTGTATCAACAAGAATTTATTTAATGAAGTAAATAGAAATAAAATTGTGCAAAAAGATAGAATCTCCTAAATCAAAGAAAAAGAATTTATACAGCGTATTTAATCCAAACTCTGTTATTAAGTAATTACAAGTTTTAGAATTAGAAAATAATATGAAGTTTCTAAGGGTCAAAATAAAATGTTTTTTCTCCTGAGAACTTGATTCCTGTGCGAACTGAAAAGTACAAGAAAGACTCTTATCCTACTAGAAATGGTAGCAAATTGTCACGTGATGTGATTCTATTATCAGTAACGAAGGTTCACAGTAAAACTACTTGGAGATATTGTCTCTCACATACAAGATATTATTAATTACTTACACGTTTTGAAGTGAGTATATTTGAAAGGAAAAGGTCTTTATTGAGATTACAGTTTTCTAGTTTATTATAGTTAAAATCTACAACATTATTTCCAAGCTGCTATTAAGATGCATCGATAAGCATTTCTCATATATCTTCGTCAATATATCTAATTAGCTGTCATTAAAATGTCTTTCAGTGTAGTTTTATCACTGTTTAGAATAATTATGGATTATCCTGAAATTGCTCAGTCTTGAAAATGCGACAAATGTACATTTGACTCAAATAAAAATTTAGAAAAATCAAATAATAATTTAATTTAATTTAATTTAAAATATCTTTGATTTCTTTAAAAATAGCACAACAAATTGAAGAGATTCCAGTTGAAGTAGGAAAAGACGTTGTTCTGAAATGTCCTCTCAGTCCAAGCAATGGAAAGAATTGTGCTTGGACGAATATCGAAGGACCAATTGAAAGTAATGAGAATTTCGAACTTCAGGATGATGGAGAATGCACATTAAGAATAAAAAATACCCAGGACTTGGCTAACAATCAAATAGTTATTTGTGCAACAAGTAACATAAATCAATATCGTTTTAAACTCGTAATTTCAAAAGGTAAGCTTTTAATCTTAAATATTTTTGCAGTGTTTTGATTATCAATTATTTATTTCTTGATTTTATGTGTTTAAAGAAAGCTCAGTAGAGTATTTCATTTTAATACATATATTTAAGACTTAGATCTACTTACATTAGTTGTCTATCGACATCTTAGTTCTTTTTTTTTTACACAACTCCGAAAGACTTCTCGTTCCTGGCTATATATAAACAATATGGCAATTTTTGCCTTCCCAACATTATTATTATATATCTATTATCAATGTATTTATTATCAGTTTAATTCAGTATGTTTCATAGGAAAATTAAAACGAAGGCGAGGAGGATTTCTCGAAGGATTGACGCAAAATTATAGAAAAAAAAAGTCATCTGAACAATTGCTTTGGACACTGAATGTAAATTTAATAAAATAAGTTAACAAAGATAAATTTTAAATGTGGGCGATTTTTAGAGTAATGAATATGAGCTTTTATGCTAAGATGAACTTAAGATACACAGTAAACAGCATTCACAGAATTTATGGAAATCTGTTGAGTCATTTTGGCGTGATGCGCATACATCCTAATAAATACAGAAGCTGAGAAACAAAGGCGAAAAATCTGCTATTCAAGAAGAAAAGTAAGACATCGCAAAGTCAGTAATTTGATTGGCTCAAAATTATATAAAAAGTTATTGCTTGGTACAATGAAAGTTAATTTAACAAAATAAATTAACAAAGATATCTGTTAAGTATGGGCGATTTTTAGGTTAATCAGTAAGAGTTACTATGGTATGATCAAGGTATGACACACACTTAATAAACATAAATCATTCTGCTAAAATTATCAGATTGGAAACCCTAAAATGTCGATTTGGTTAATCTTCAAGTATCACCATTATAGGGAAGTAATTAATGCATGCTTTAGCTGTATAGTTATGCCGGTTGAAGGATCACCTCTATTGCATTTGTGTTCTATTGGTTGTGCGTTTTGTTCTGTGAGTTGAATCAAAATATTCAACATGTGATGATTTATGAGTTCTTTCGAGGCTTATCAGCAGCTGAAGCGAAGGGGAAATATATGTAGTGCTTTCGGTGAAGATCATGTAAGCGAAAGAACAGTGCAACGTTGATTCTAAAAATTCATTGACGGAGATTACAACGTAAAGAATTCTCTAGAATTTGCCATGAAAAAGTGATCTTAGTGAAGGCGATGAAAAAACTGATCGAGTCTGATCCACATCAAAGTTACGAAGGATGACTGTGAAACTAAGGATATTTAACACAACAATTTTACACTGCCTGGAAGAACTTGGCAAAATGCGGAAGATGGACAAGTGAGAACCCATGAACTCCAGAAGGAATCAAGGCTACGTGCTACAATTTGTTCTTCACTCCATCTTCACAAAGAAAAAGAGCCTTTCTTTGACAGAATTGTAATCTGCGAAGAAAAGTGGGTAATGTGCGAAATAGGAACAGCTCATCATATTCCATGGATAAGAACGAGCCACCGGCACCAGCTGCTAAACTGCCTCTTCACCCACGAAAAAGTTTCATGATTGTTTGGTGGTTCACGGCTGGAATTATCCATTGGAACTTTCGTCTATTTAAATCAGCAATAAAAAATAAACGGTTTTCTTATTTTCTATTTGAGATCAATAATAAAATCAAAATACTTAAATCTGTAAGATCATTTCTTAGAAGGTAAATTATCATAGAAGTCATGACAATAATCATTTGACATTACTTTTTTTAATTCTTATAAATGATAATCCTTAGTTTTGCAATTTTACGTCTTGACGGATAAAGCGGGGGTGCACTGTCAATCAAGGATGATATATTCTTGGTCTTCTAAGCAATGGGGAGAAGTCATTTTCAAAGTGAAGTTTGTACTCCTTAGTACCACTTGGGTTATACTTGAGTACTCAAATATCTATATACACAGTTATGACCTGTTCCGCGACCTGGTCTGATTGAATCGTAGATGTGATAGTCTTTAATACCGGAATCTATAAAAAAGGTGTAATCTAGTACGATGACGTCGTAGGGACATGGTTTGTTTTTCGGGCGTCCGTTGTGATAGTAGCGTATTGTGAAGGCAAAAATATTTCACGGTTTTTGAACTTTCGGTGGATTTACGAATGGACAGAATCTATCTTCATGTGCGTATCTCAAGAAATTTCTGTGTTCTGACTAATAACTTGGTTAAATTATGAAAAATGACGCATACATAAGTTCCTTAGTTTTAATGAAGTCACTACTTCATCAAAATATCGAGCATAATACGATGTCAATAGACAAAATATGCATGCCATGAATCCTGTTTATAAGACACATTCTTTTTTTGAGACAATTGTACAAACCGTGCTGTCATCTCGTTCTGTGTTTTGTAAATACGCGGACTTATCGCCAATTTTAGGGGAGTGACAGATACGCTACATTGTTTTTGTAAGTAAATGTCAGTTTCCTATTGATTAATTGAACTCGCGTGACTTTTGAAATGAGCCAATCAGCATATTGAATCTAGGAGCGCGAATCTTGATTTTGCTACTGTTATTGCCGATATGCGGTATTGTACTAAACACACTACTCATACACGGTATTTTACTGGATCAACTTCAAGTTCGGTAAAAAGCATGAGGTTATAACGTCATACCGTACCGTTATCAAGTCGAAATGAGAAATTGATCAAAACAGAAGACAGACAAAAAAAAAAAGTTTTATTGTTTTTTAATTTTTGTTACAATGAAACGGAAGGATTAGAAGATGCTATCTTTTCTTTCTTGGGAAAACCGTAATGATATATAGTAGTTACAGAAATACAATCATTATAACAAAATGGATTGATTAGAATTATAAAAGGCTCTTTGCATTTACGTTAAAGATGTTTTGCTTCATATTTAAGTTGGTGCCTCCGCCTCCAGATGGCGCAGCATGTCTGATCACATGATAATCTTCATTCTATTGGCCCATCCCAATTAATTTCGTATTTTTAATCACCTGGCACCTTGAGATCAGTCACTTGAAAAAGATCAGTGTGGTCTGATTGAAATATGTCGAATTTTAATGTGTTAAATGTTTTTTATCATAAAGTATGTGTGTTTGTTTTTTATTCACAAGTGAAATTACTTCCACACGTTAAATTTTGTCTAAGTTTAAATTAAATTGTCTTAAAGTGATTTAGCATATAAGAATATGAAATACTGTTCTTCACCACAATGTAAATACAAATTCAACCTTCATGTCATTTACTTCAGTCTCTTTACAATGATTGATTTAAATAGACAACGTATCAGATACATTGACGACAACTCGAGAAGAGAAAATTTTAAATTTCTCTTATAAAAGAAAGAGAAAGGAAAACTGAAATTGAGAGTTACTAACAGTTTCTTTTTATTGAGAACAATCAATTGTAAATCGTGAGTGTAAATGTGGAATTACCATAAACTTAAATAAAAAAAAAAAATCTTTAAAAAAACCCTTAAGAGTGAAATTTTTGTGTAAGTCATTAATATACGTGAATAATAAAGTTTTTAGCACACTTTAAAATCCTCATTCTGAATTTTTTT
Organism: Thereuonema tuberculata; assembly: GCA_023159025.1. Taxonomy (NCBI): domain Eukaryota; kingdom Metazoa; phylum Arthropoda; class Chilopoda; order Scutigeromorpha; family Scutigeridae; genus Thereuonema; species Thereuonema tuberculata. Next base: position 27,846,828 of record JAFIDM010005346.1, on the reverse strand, counting down.
AATGATAATTCTACTTAGATTACGTAATTTTATATTTTAAAGGCAATTTGTATGCAAAAAGAGTGATTTCGTTTACTAAACAGAGACTTCACTGAATGAAATACATAGGAAATTATTTTTTCTTTTAATAAATTCAGAAGGTATTCCTATAAAATCCTAAAAGAATGGATATAACTAGACTTTCTAATGTTATTATAATAAAAAAAACCCCACTGAAATGCTCTGATTTTGTAAATCATAGAAAAATAATAATATTACTAATACCCCTCCACTCGATGCAATGTAGACTATGTATGAAACTAGTAAGAAACGAATAAATGAATTTCTCAGGGAGAATTACTTTTTTGGTATCCCTGTATATAAAAGAAAACTGGGTTTTTTTACCCACTACTCCTCCGAAACCATAAGACCAAAGAAATACAAATAAAGTGTAAAATGCTAGGTATAATATTGAGGATGGCTACATTGCAATTTTCATAAATGGATCAACCGTTAAGTAACATGTTCATTTTCGGTCGGCTTTCCTGTCACACACCCTTACCACACATACACACAAACACAAGATGTGCACGTGACGTTGGATTCCGAGATGATTTTCTCAGATAGCAGGGAAGCCGAGTAGGTGGCAGGAAAGTCACTAAAAATTGTACGGATTGCTATGTAAAAGTAACAAATCGCAAATTTACTTGACAGGTTTACCAGTAATCTAATAAAGCTTTTACCATAAAAAATCAGTAAAAATTCAAAGATTGATTTAAAAAAAAAAATATCAAGATAGAGTGAAAAATTCAAAGATTATTTATAAGCTAATTACTTGTTTTTTCTTAAATTTTTAATTTGCAGGTTTTTGATTTAAAACTGTTATTTGACACCCACATAATTCACATTTTTCATTTTGAAGCAAAGAAATTGGTTTGGGTAAGAATGATACGTTTAATCAAAGTATACAGTTATTCCACAAACGCATCATTTTAAGCCAGCAACAACTGTTTTTCTTCCGAATACAAACAGAGCATAATTTTAACCCTTTTGTCTTGTTTATTTTCATTGTATCATTTTTATCATTACTTCTTTTTTTTTTTTTTTAGATCCTTCTTTGAGTTTTCCTGAAACCTATTTGGAAATCAATGGTATTCGGTTTGACAGTTTCAGTCCTGTAGAATTCCAAATGGAGAAAGACCAGAAACAAATATCAATACACGTTCAATGCATTTCTCGTCACGTGACTCGGCAGTTCCCCAATCACCATCTGTGGTATCTTGATGGAAAACTGACAGAACCCAAGACAGTGGAGTCTCACGCTGATCCAGATTGGCCTAATGCATGGAGACTGAACAGTTTGCTTGAAATATCTTTGCAATCACAAGCAGATGGTGTTAGCATTGAATGTGTTCTAAATGACGAAAGAGCCTCTGGTCACTACGGAAGCCATTACAGGGCGGGAGCCATCATTCACGTAGCTAAAGAGAATTAATTTGAACTCAAATTGAACAACAAGGAAGTGAAACATTATTTGAAATCAAAGAGGTTTTGAAAAATAAATAAAATCTAGAAAAATTATTGTTACTTTAGAATCTTAAAGATCGACGTTAGAACGTATATTCTAATCTGTATTTATTTGTTAAAGCAATGTACATGTACTGAAAATTCACAAAAAAATAGCATATTATTTCCTGTAAACATAAAATTCAAGAAAAAGAAATATAAATACAATTCAATATAATGGATAATCTTGTTCGTGGATAATTTTGTAATTTCGTTTAATAATTTGATTTATTAAATTTTCATAATCATTCTTAGGCTGAATTCAAACTTCATAAATAATACTTTTATCTTATAAAATATATAATGTTTGATTTAGGCTTTAAATAATTATCAGTATTTTTTCCTAATTAATTTTATATTTTTCATGTTTAATTTTGGTGTCAATCCACTTATTAGTTACAGGTACACAGTGGTCTGAATAGGTCAAGTTTAATTACGATCACCTTATATTATTATGTTACACTTTTATATTGTTGCTTTGCTGTATTTCTTTATATTTCGCTAAATAGGTTAAATAACATTGTAATATATCTAGTGTTAAAATTTCTGACCATTACGGTCGTCTTTATAGTTTCATTGTTAATATCTTTGTTTTAGTTTAATTTCAATAGTAAAGACACTCGAATTGTATCAGAAAAAATTTAAAAAAAAAATATAAAAAATCAAACACCATATTTATATAGATGATAAAAATGAATAAAACTTATAAAAATATAAAAAATCAAACACCATATTTATATAGATGATAAAAATGAATAAAACTTATAAAAATATAAAAAAATCAAACACCATATTTATATAGATGATAAAAATGAATAAAACTTATAAAAATATAGTTGACCTCTTCCATTCCTAACAGTCTACAAATAAAACCGTTTATAGTCTTACGAATGCAAGATTGGTATTTTCTAATGGCTACTTTACATGCTCAGAAAAACTTGCCGAAAACACGCTAGAAAACTTGACACGCTTGAAAGTTGATCTTGGATGTCAAGATCTCGTTTTGCTCTCGTTGAAATCGCGATTATAAAATGCATTTCGACGAAGCGTCAAACAGACTGACGTTACAGCTTAGTTTTGCTATTAATTCTTAACTCATTCCACAGCAGAGATAAAGAAAAAGGAAAAAAAAGATCCCGGAGGAAAACAACATGGTGGATGAAACCATGGATGAAACCATGAACAAAGGACAAGCAGGTTTTAGCGTGAACTTAGAACTATCTAGGTTTTCAAATAAAGGTTTCTCGCCTCTAAGCGCGATGACGTCGATTTTCTTATAAAACCTGCCTGAATTTGGAGCACATTGTATATAGAACAAACAGCAGGCTTTTTGGGCAAGTGTGACGTTTACGAGCAGTTGGAGAGTTTAAGGCAAGTTTTTGAGAGTCTATAAAGCAGACATAACAATTAATGATCATGAAATGAGATTTTTAAATTACCTTTACTTGCATTTGAATCACAGGATTAGAGTTTACTAATAAAGGACTAATAGAGTACGAAAATTTACCGGAAAGCAATAGAGAAAATTTCGCCAGAAAGTGTCAAAATTAAATAATGAATTTCTTCCTAATGCCTATTACTATGAGTTGTTAGTCTATTTTAATTTCTGTTTGCTTTGATTCTATTAAAATTTTTTCAATGATGAATTTCATTTTTTTCTCGACTGAACTTCATTCACCATAACAGAATATAAGAGGATCTCTATAGTTACCAGGGATTTCAATTAATCTGTAAATTTAAGAAGAAATTTAATAAAAAAAAACATAAGAATAAGCTAAATATATTTTTAATGAAACATATGCTTACCTTACGAATGAATTTAAACAAGCCAACACTTATTTTTTTTTTTTAAAAAGCTAAAAAAAAATCGTTAAAAAACATATAATAGAAGACACCAGACTTAAGTTCCAACCTGTTAACAGTCTTTCATAGTGATTGATTAAGAACAGGAGAGTAGGCTATACATAGAGGATAGGCGAGACTGCCAATAGGTGAGAAGCTGATTGCCACGCCATCCAGGGGAATTCACAAACAGCAAGTGATATGTGGTGATGTATACAAACAAAACCATTGGAGATCAGAGGGAAATTCAAATCGTGAATCATTATAAGTCCACGTGACAATGTTTACATAATTTTAACCGATGAAAATTGAACTTGTTTTCTGTGTATTTCACTGGGTGGCGTGGCAATCAGCTTCTCACCTATTGGCATATTAAGCTTTCCGCAGTGCGCTTTTTCTTCGCCCCAAAAAAAAATATTAAAATGTTTTAAAGTAAATGTGTTAGCTTTTTTAAATTCATCCGTAAATATATTCACACACGGTATAATTTTTATCCTCATACGCTAATCTTAATTTAAAACAATTGTAATTACTTAAGCGGAAATACCAAAAGCAAATCAACGGATTTAAATGTTTAGTTTTTTAAGTACTGCGTTTAGATGTGACCTGCCTAAGAAGGATATCCTCGTTTAGTTTCTGTTTATAGACGAGTTATTTCAATGACCTCAAATATCATTCATTCTAGAGTTAACTTCACTGATTAAAATTTCTGTCTTATGATTGGCGGAAGACAAATTCCAAATTATATTGTATAATTAAAAACACAGAGACATAGATTTACTAATTTAAAAAAAAAATCCAGCTCTGTAAGTGAAGATACTAGAAATACACAAATTCAAAGCTCTCCTGAAATCTTTGAACTATATTGCTTAAGGCATTACACAATGTAGATATTACTCAAAATTCGCGAACCAAATTGTCGAGGAATTTATAGTGAAATGTTGGACTGTTCTTGTGTCCAGTCTAGAAAAGTAATTGATATCCAGTTGAACACAAAAAGAAAACATCGATTTTGATCTACTAGATTTAGACTGTATTTAAAAAGAAAAATCGATTTAAAATTACAAGTAAAATTTCAATTCACTAAACTGAATTGTTTACCACTGAATTGAATTGTTTTTAAAGAAACTACAAATTCTAGATTAAAACGCCATTTCTGGCATATCCTACATTTATTAAATGATAAATAAAATTTTTCATTACAGTGAACATACTACTTCATAACATTTCTTGGACTCATCTAAAAAACGTAGAATATGCCTGGAGTAGTGTTTTTCTAGCGATTATCATTTTTTAATCAGTTTAATATTTTTTTTAATGTTTTTCGAAAACGGGTGAATTTTATTAAGCACAAATATTTTAAACATTACTTTTGTTAACATTTATTTCCTTTGAATTCCTTCGATTGATCAAAGCTTAATATATTCGAATATCAGCAATCAAATTCTCTAATTTGTAGATTGATTTCTAATAAACTGGAAAAAAAAAAAGATAAAAAGTAAAAATTCACAAAACATTTAAACACTTCAAAGTTGTAATAAAGAAAACCGCACTTTTATTCTAAGCTTTGTCAACATTCACAGGCGGATACAGCCCCAAACCCCAATCTCAAAATGTATAGAATAGGTCCTAGGTTTTTTTGTTTGTTTGTTTGGATGGTTGGTCCTCAGTCCCTTTCCAGAAACGACGTTTTTTTCTGTGGCTGTTTGAGATCGGCTTCATAACTTCGCCCGAAATAAAATCTACGTATGAATAACCCCTGTTTATAATGCAGTTCAATTTTTTTTTTAATTTTAATTAAACACGTTAACCGTGGGAAGTGCTTACAATTTCTTTTATTATATATTTCTCAAATCTTTAGAAAATAAAACTAGAATATGCTTAAATATCCACACTGAACATTTTATGGGTTGAGGATCAATTTTGAAGGATGGATTGAGATGGAGTCCAAAATAACCGTTCTCGTGTTTTAAGCTGGACAATAAATAAACAACAACAAACAAATATCAAATTTTAAGAAAATCCGTCCAGCCATTTTAACGTAAGCAGCATAGAAATGAACAGAGTGTACATAGTGTACATACATCTATGTACATAGATGGTGTGGACAATCTTATCTGTATTTTAGGAGGAGGTCTTCCAACTCCTACTACTTCCTGGAAAATTAGAGGAAATGAATTTCAAGATAGAACTAAGATTCAAAAGAAAGTGAAAGGAGAAACAGTGACAAATGTCCTTCAGTTGGATGCTTTTACCCTCTGCTTACTTATCTCATGCGGTTACGAGATTCCAATCGAATGCATGACTACTTATTTCGGGATAATTGGTTCGGAATTAAGCTAAGTTGATATTACGATAAGATGTAAATGTAAATGTAAACACTTTCGGTATAATACATTAGATGTAAATTGAAATTTTCCAGTAATTATCGAAAAACAAATCCATTTCCAAAATTATTTGAATGATAGAATATTCATGAAAAAGACCAAACAATAAACGACAACAAAAAAGGTTTTTCCTATGAAAAAAAAAAATCAAATGAAGAAATTTATTTTTTGGAAAACAGCAGCAGCAAAACAAAAATAGCAAATTCTCAATGGAATAAACTTTTTGAAAAATCCATTAAACAACTTAAGAAAAAAAATCCAGATAAATAAATAAAATAAATTTCATCATTTCAATCATTCAAAGTTCCTATAAATATACAAAATAAGTGGAATTTGAGGAACCGAAATAACTGATAAATGAATTAATTTTTGGCAGAAATAAAAACAAAATAAAAAGTAATGAAGAAGGAATGTGTTCCTATTATCAGATTAACAAGTAAAGTTACCAGTAGATAGGAGAGGTCTTTATCGTTTTTTTCAATCAATTTATACACAGATTAGTGTGATATTTTACAGCTACTTGTAGCATAAGTTTTTACATATAATTAAAAATAAGAGTTTTATCAATAAACCTATACATGAGCTGGAAGATTAATCATGTAATCATGTAGTGGATCGTTTTAATCACTTCATTATTTCAATTAGTCGAATTAACATTGTAATTAACAGGAACTCATTCGGAGACATTCTAACTTAATAATAATTACTTTTTTCCCAAATAAAATATAATAAAATCTTAGTAAATTAGAACAAAGGTAAATGGCTGTTATCTCAGATCCTAAATTTACAAAGGTATTAACAAATTTACAAAGGTATTAACAAGTTATAAACAAATATGGCAGATATCCATATTCAAAAAGGATCAATCGTTCAGTAGTTCGTTGTTTCATAATCTCTCTACAGAAGGCTTTAACAATTAGCTTAGCTGATTGTTTTGTATTTGATGTGTTACATTAGAATTCTTTTAAAATCACTGCCACAAGAAATTGCTCACGAAGTAAGCATAATCTTATCTTAAATTTAGATAACTTAAACATAGTGAAATTCATTGTATTGTTTTAAATTAAATAATGGATTAAAAATTTCTTTTCGTTTATTTTCATAGTTGAGGTTAGAGAAGGGAAATAAACAAGATAAATTACAATTAAATAGAAAAAGAAGCATAAAACCGCACACAATTAAAGGTTCACTGAGCTATTTTTGGGATTTTTCATACCGAGAACCCAATACGTAACCGTTTCGAGATTCCTATCTCTCATCGGTTGGGTTCGCCCAGTACTCAATAGCTCAGTGGATCAAAAAGAAACATAAACAAAGGACAAGTAGACAAAACAATGACCCTTAAGTTAAAAAAACATCAAAATATAAATTAAAAATAAAAAGGGTGTGAGTTTGAAATAGAAATACTTACGTGATTTATTTCTAGACTTGTTTCAAACGATTGCAATTCTAAGCCTCGCCAATTTAATCATATGTAATGTAACGGCAATAATGAGCACAGCAAGAATCGTCGATAAAGAGTAAGCGTGAAGTTATATATACATAGATATGATCATTGTTGAACAATGAACTCGTGATAAACAGTGAAAAAAATAAATGAGAGAACAAAATGGATACGCAATGAGTAAAGATGTTCTCTGATGTATTCCTTAGCAAACATTTAGGAATTGAGTTATGAGAGAATTCCTAATACTGATCGTAAATACGTACGACGATTATTGAAAGATATTATATCGGAAAGGATAAGTATAATTTGCGTGAATCGATGTAAGACAGGATAAAAGTAGCAAATTTATCTCCGATAACATTCGAAAGTAGAAGACATCGAGATTCATCAAATCATCAATAATGGACCATTTAGACGAGTCATTCAATGTTGATATCCAACGTTAGGGATGAATCAAGGTCAGCGAATTAAAGTACATCTTTCATTACGATAACACGGACGGGTAAATACTGAAGACTATATTTCCCATTGTAAAGTCATCGAGGGAAACTAGGATTAATTAAAGAAGTTACATATTCAAGGTTAAAGGCAAGAGACTTTAATTATAGATAGGTACACAGTAACTGAAGAGACTTTAATTAATCGTACAACAAAAGTGTTAGTCGTGCTGTCAAGAAAAGACTTTGTTCATTCATGCGTTAAATGGTGATACGACATACAAGTGAATAAAGGACAGATATAATTGTATATAAAATGTTTTCATAAGAATATATAATTTTAGTTAAAACCTGTTTGTCTTGATTCGTTCTTTGGAAATTTTAGCTTAACATATTAGTTCCATAATCCATGTTAGGACCAGATTATTAGGAGTAAGGGTTAATTTATACAACGCTCCATCACAAAGGGCAATAAGTAATCCCCGCTAGCTCTAGGCTTGGCATAAAAAGGATTAACTTGTAAAGAAAGCATATACATAACAGTCAAATTTAACGTGCGGTGAGGACATATAATAAGAAAAATAAGCATAAAACAGCACACAAATAATGGTTCACAGAGCTATTTTTGGATTTTTCGTACCCGGAACCCAAGACGGAACCGTTTAGAGATTTCTATCTCTCATCGGTTGGGTTCGCCCAGTACTCAACAGCTCAGTAGAACCAAAAGAAACATGAACAAAGGACAAGTAGACAAAACAATGACCCTTGAGCTAAAAAAACATCAAAATATAAATCTATATATATAAAAATGAATGTATCTTTCTTTCTTTCTTTCTTTCTTTGTTTCTTTGTCTCTTTGTCCCTTTGTCCTTTAACACTCTTAGGCCCTTTGACCTATCTGGACCAAACTTTGCAGAATTACTCTTTAGGACCCTGCGCAAAAGATAGGCTACCTTAGAACCCGGACCCACCCCCCAAAAGGGGTTGAAAAGGGGTAAAAGCCCTGAAAAATCCAATATCCACCTGGTAGTTAAAATAAGAACTACACATATATTGTGTAAAGTGAAAAAATCGCTCTCCTATGGGGGACAGGGACACCACACTTGGGTGGGAGGAAGCCAACACAAAGGCTGAAGTGTCCCACCCCGACCGACACCGGGACCTTATATTTAGGGCCCCTTCTCGGGCCCCCAAGTCAATTGCAAATAAGGAAAAATTCGCTCTCTTATGGGGGGCAGGGACACCCCACTTGGGTGGGGGGATGGCGACACATGGGCGTAAGTATCCCACCCCCGATGGACACCGGGACCTTATATTTAGGGCCCCTTCTCGGGCCCCCCAAGTCAATTGCATAAAAGGGAAAAATTCGCTCTCCGATTTGGGGCAGGGACACCACACTTGGGTGGGAAGAAGCCAACACAAA
>JAFIDM010005346.1:27796184-27832747 GCA_023159025.1 Thereuonema tuberculata | reverse complement strand
TACAAAATATTTATACATACAAATTACATTTCAGCGCTATCGATTTCCACGTTTCAATGTTTACATAATTTTAACGGATGAAAATTGAACTTGTTTTTCGTGTATTCCCCTGGGTAGCGTGGCAATCAGCTTCTCACCCCCTCGGCATATTAAGTTTTCTGCAGTGCGATTTTTCTTTAGGGATTCCATTGGTCCCAAACCTCTATATACTGCCTGCTGTTCTATTCTTACTCTTTCAGTGATGAAAGACTGTTAACAGGTCTGGTTTCTTCTATTATATTAATTTATAAAGAATTTTTTTTTAGCTTTTTTAAAAAAAAATTAAAAACTTTTAACTAAGTATGTTAGCTTTTTAAAATTCATCCGTAACTATGTTCACACACGTTAAAATTTTTATCTTGATATGCTTACCTTAAATTTAAAACTTAAAATTTAAGAGGTTAAAAAAGGATGCCGCATTAATAGGATCCGAAAAGCTTCCCCATTCCATTATGTATGTATTTTTTAAATGTAACGTTAATTTTTAGTGTATTTGACTTTTAATACTTTTTAACAATTAATATTTTAACACGCGTTAAATAATTTTTAATCAATTTTTAAATTTAAAACAATATTGAAATAACTTTAACGAAAATTGCATAAGCAAATCAACGGATGCAAATGTTTAGTTTTTTAAGTACTGCGTTTAAATGTGAGCTGCCTAAGAAGGATATCCTTGTTAGTTTCTGTTTATAGACGAGTTACTTCAATGACATCAAATATCATTCATTCTAGAGTTAAATTTTTACTGATTAAAATTTTTGTATTATGATTGGCGGAAAACAAATTCCAAATTACATTGTGTAATTAAAAACAAAGAGACATAGATTGACATTTACTAATTTAAAAAAAAATCCAACTCTAAGTGAAGATACTAGAAATACACAAATTCCATGCTTCGCTGTAATTTTTGAACTGTATTGCTTTACACAAATTGGACATTATTCAAAATTCGCGAACCAAATTGTCAAGGAATTCATAGTGATATGCTGTACTGTTCTTCCTCTTATATTTCAGTGTCCAATCTAGAGAATTAATGGATATCCAGTTGAATACTAAAAGAAAAACCTCGATTTTGATCTAGATTTGGACTATTTAAAAAGAAAAATCGATTTAAAATTACAAGAAAAATTTCACTTCACTATTCAAATCAAACTTCTAATCGATCTTCATAAAACTGTAAATTACAATAGAAAACACCAATCTCTAATCCTATACCAATATTTCGTCTTTATATCACTTAAAGATTTTTTCAAGGTCTTTATACAGAAAAAATAAAAAGAAAAGAGAAATAATCCAGTAAAATGGTACATTTTCGTATGCAAAAGGTCGGGTAGTTCTGATTTTTGGATATGTTGTGAGTGTTGAGATTATATCATAAAATCCAAGTTTTCGACCTCCGCGCGCCACGGCGCATCACGTGATAGCAACAAAACAACGAAATTCTTGACCTTCGCTAAGTTTTTCCAAATATCTTCTGAACGGCTTGCTTTGCAGAAAATAATATCCTTTTCAAATATAGAGTAAAATAAATTTGTCACAATTTGAGCCCAAAATCAGCTCTGTAGCTGCAATAGTGACAGAGATACAGGCTTCCCAAAAATCACGATTTTCTACAAAATTTATGAAAATTGTGATTGTTCGCTAATTTTTGTTGAATATCACCGAAACCAATGAAATAGCGCAAACGTCATAAGGAACAAATTTAAAGGCTAGGAAATTTGCTATAAAGAAAGCACAATCGGATGTTTCTACGACAAATAGTAAAGGATATACAGTTGTTCAACGAAAGGGTTTAAACAGTGTGACATCATAAAACAATAGGCGAAACAAATGAACGAAGTTTGCCCCGGAAAAACCTGAGCAGTATTTGGTAGACATAAACCATAGAATATATGATATTTAACGTTTTTGTCTCTTTGGCGGGTCAGGACGGATATCTGCAAACCAGGCTAAGGCAGGCGAAACTTTTATGATTACTTTATATGAAGGTACCCCAGAACCTCTGCATGTGATCTCAATCACTTGCACTACACGCTCTTTACCCAATCAGCAACGAAAGCAAGGTCCAGTCTCGCACGTTTACCCCCACCGTAGATGAAGCACGTTTTCATGTCTTACGATTTTACCTTCAGATATAGCAGTGGTTAGGACATGCGAATGCTTGAGTGGGGCTGGGTACCTACCCGATTCGGCCTTTCCCCCGGCAAAATGGAAAAGAATGCAGCTCCTGAATCCCTCCTTGAAATGATACCTTGCAACTGCAACTGCAAGAATGCGTATGGTTGCCGGTAAGCAGGTCTTATATGTTCTTCTCTGTGCACTTGTTCTCTGGGAAAAGCTTGCGAAAACGTGTCAGACATCACTCTAATTGAGCACAGCAGTGAAGATGAAGCCATCGTCAATAACTTACTTTCCTTACGATGTTATAGACGATTTACAACTTCAGCTGGATGAAGAGGATAGGGAGCAGCAGACAGGGCTTGAAGATGTCCGTCCCGGCCCGCCAAAGAGACAAAGCGTTAAATACCATATATTCTACGGTTTATGTCTACCAAATACTGCCCAGGTTTTGCTGGGCAAACTTCCTTCATTTGTTTCGCCTATTGTTTTATGATGCCAAACTGTTTAAACCCTTTCGTTGAACAACTGTATAACCTTTACAATATGTCGTAGAAATATTCGCTTGTGCTTTCTTTATAGCAAATTTCCTATCCTTTAAATTTGTTCCTTATGACGTTTGCGCTATTTCATTGGTTTCGGTGATATTCAACAAAAATTAGCAAACAATCACAATTTTCATAAATTTTATAGAAAATCGTGATTTTTGGGAAGCCTGAATCTCGGTCACAATTGGAGCTACAGAGCTGGTTTTGGGCTCAAACTGTGACAAATTTATTCTACTCTATATTTGGAAAGGATATTATTTTCTGTAAAGCAAGCCAAACATAAATATTGTGGAAAAAATTTTTGTTGTTTTGTTGTATCACGTGACGCGCCGTAGCGCGGAGGTCGAAAACTTGGATTTTATGATATAAGCCCAACACTCACAACATATCCAAAAATCAAAACTACCCGACCTTTTGCAAAGCAAACCCTTTTTTCTGACGGATTTACTGGACTAAAAAGAGAATTCCTCCTCTCCTCCAGATATATACAACAATTAAGACACATCATACTAATAAAATAACATAAAGCAATAAATTCAACCTTTGAACAATAAAGCGTTTCAAAACAATCCAAAATAAATAATAACGACTGATAATTTAATAATCAGATTATAATAATTTTAAAATTTTGTTTACTCTTCTGTTATTTTTCAGAAATTTTCTGAAAATACCGAAGGATATACCACTAACTTTCAATAATCTATCCTTATTTATACATATGCAACAATTTATAACACATGATTCCAATGTTAATCTCATATATTCATCCTGATTTTCATAAATAATATACACAATAGGGTCCGCATTGTGATTAAACTTGAAGCAATGGTCCGCCCATTCTGAAATACTCTTATTTTTACATTTAAATGTCCTAACATGTTCTTATACTCTTTCTCTAAGTAGCCTGCCTGTATTTCCTATATAATCCCTTGATAATCTCTGCGTCTTAAAAGATATATATATATATAGTGATATAAAGACAAAATATTGGTATCAGTATTAGAGGTTGGTGTTTTCTATTGCTGTTTATCTTCACTATTGTTTAAAACTGAATTAAAGTTTTAAAGAAACTACAAAATCTAGATAAAACGCAGTTTCTGATATATCCTACATTTATTAAATGATATTCAAAATTTTTCATTAGAGTGAACGTATTTACAACTTCATAATATTTCTTGGAGAAATTTTTCCAAATAAATCTGTAAATATCAATATTATCAACTCTTATCATTAAAATTTGTTAATTTCATCTAAAAACCGTAGAATATGCGTAGAGTAGTGTTTTAATAGCGCTTATCATTTTTAATCAGTTTAATATTTTTTATTTTTTTTTTTCGAAACTAGATAAATTTTACTAAGCACAGATATTTCAAACACAATTTTACTTTTGTTAACATTTATTTCCTATGAATTCCTTCTATTGATCAAAGCTTAATACATTCGCATATCAGCAATCAAATTCTGTAATTTGTAGTTTGATTTCTAATGAACTGGATAGAGAAAAAGATAAAAAGTAAAAATTCACAAAACATTTAAACACTTCAAAGTTAAAAATAAAGAAAACCGCACTTTTATTCTAATCTTTGTCAATATTCACAGGCCATTACAGCCCCTCACCCCAATCTCAAAATGGGTAGAATAGGTCCCAGTTTTTGTTTGTTTGTTTGGATGGTTGGTGTTTTTTCTGTGGCTGTTTGAGGTCGGCTCCATAACTTCGCCTACCCCGAAATAAAATCTACTGCTTTGCCAGACGAAAGAGACTGGTCACGTGATTTAGTGGTCTCTCCTACTTCTTTCTCAGCGTGAAAATAGGGGAGATGCGTATGTGCCGACAAGAACAGAAACAAACGATGTATAAAGGAGAGATCCATAAAGTGAAAAATTACTGATATGACGATCGTACGATAGAAAGAACTAATTTAAACAAGCGCAAAAGGGAGAAGTGTATTCAAGCGTAAATTCCAAGCGTATTTTTCCGTCCCTCCAGAGCTTCCTTTCGTCCCTTCGGCGTGTTCCACTGTTCTGGCAGTGTGCCTACCCAGTCTTTATCGCTTGGGCAAGCAGTACGTATGTACAATCCCGTTTATAATGTAGTTCAAATTTTTTAAATTTTAATTAAAATAAACACTTTAACCCTGGGAAGTGCTTGCGATTTCTTTAATTAGATTTGATGTGTTCCATTAGGATTGTTGAAAACCACTTCCACAAGAAATTGCTCACGAAGTTTAATTGAATTATTTAATTTAATTTTCAAAATGTAGGCCTATCTATATAGAATATTGGCCTAAAAACAAAAATATAAAGAATGGGCTCAATTGTAACGCTGTTACAATTGTCCCCATCAGCAATGTTACAATCGTCCCCAACAGCTCAATTCACATGTGGTGTTCAATTATTTAGCGCAGAATACAACCATAGCGTATTTTGTAACACAGAAATGTAGCATTTCTATCTGCCTTCTTTATAAATATTTGTCACATTTTTATCTCTAATACATTTGGTTGCAGTTGATAATTAGTACGACTAAGGAAACTTACTTTTAGCAGTAAAAACCATGTTTTTGTAATTATCTTCAGAACAAATTGAATGGCCGAAGTCTTTTTTCGGTGAATCATTCTTGTATATAAGACGAATCCCCATGCCATCTATTGGGATTTAATGAAAGTTTGCTTAGGCTACAGAGCGCTTGTTACAATTAACCCCTATTACAATTGACCCCAGTCTCCCCTACTATTATTTTAAAATCATTATGTTTAATCAATAATTAAACGAATTCTAACTTGAAAATTTATCATTTTTCATCTACTTCTATTCTGGATCATTTATTTCATCAATGAATAAAAATAGCAATTATACTACAGAAATTGAAATAATCATAAATGATACATGGATTATTTCTACATATTCTTTTTTTCCAAATTAAAGCGATCAGGTTGTAAATTTCATATCAGGTAAATGATATTAATAAAAATTGAAACATTGAAATATTCAATTAAAGTCCCCGCGCTGAATAAAGATCCTCCCAGAATGCAAAGCAGGTTATAGATTGTCCTTTCCTGGGCGACCGCTAACATTGAAACAGAAGAGAAGCGACCTCTTCTCTTTCAATGTTAGCGGTCGGCCAGGAAAGCTCAATCTATAAGCTGCGTTGCATTCTGGGAGGATCTTTATTCAGCGCGGGGACTTTAGGTGAATTTTATATTTCTTTGGAAAATTTTTAAAAACAAAATAACTTGAAATAGAATAAATTTAAAAACATATGCCATCACATTTTTTAAAAAAAAAAAAATAAAAAAAAAAAAAAAAAAGATTTTTTAACGTGTACTGTAATATTCTACTTGCAAAAACAAAGCCATACACCTGATTAAGCAAAAAAACATTTATAAACAAATATGGTTACAACTAGTTTCTCCACCGAGAGGTGGTATTCTCAAGTATTGGATCCAACAGTGAGGGAAGATTATATAATGTTGAGTTGAGTGATGGCTTCTGGGTATCTGGCATGACATCTGGTGACAGCTTGGAGAACTTCGTTGACCTTTTTTGCCATCACATTTTTAATCATAAGGAAATTAAAGCAGTAAATTAAAAATAATTTGAACAAATGATAACAAAGGAAACAGGAAATTAAAACATAAATTTAAAACAAATGCAAACAAAATCAGATTAATCTAGAACCATAAATCATAAATAATAAACCCAAAACAAGATAAAAATATAATAAATGCAAGTTAAAAATCTGCAAAAAGGAGTTGGAAAAAATTACAAAACTGCTGAAAAGACAAAAAAAAAACACAGATCTAAAAAAAACTAAAGTAACTTCTTTAAATGAAAATAAAAATTGAATTAATTCCTGGAAATGAAAACAAATGAAAAGTATTGCTTTTTCAGAAGGAAAAAAATAAAAGATATTTCTGAAAAAGCAACACCCAAGAAGCTAGAAACACGTAGAAACAACAGATAAGCGTAAGGACAATCCCTTTGTCATTACATATGTCACTATCATCTCAGCCAATAGGAGAGTGTTTTTATAACCTCCACCCATACGGATTCCAGTTAATAAAAAACGCTTTTTTCCAAATGAAATACATAAACTAAAATCAAAATAATGGACACTGTGCTTCATGATTACATACAGTTATTATTTATGCCAACAAAATGAAATATTTAAGACTTAGGAATTATCCCCATTCTAGTTCAGAGACGATCAAGTGGAGGCGAATGAAAAGAAATAGGAACTATTAAGAATAACAATGAAGAACTGAATGATTACAAAGCTAGCGAAATAGGAGAATACAGATGTATCGCAACAAGAATAAATAGAGATAAGAATTCAGTCGTAATCAAAAATGAACGTAATTTCTTAAGATTATTTGGATTTTTATTAAAAACATAATATTGGTCTTCTATGTTTATGATGTTTTGAGAAAAATAAGTGATTAACATTATTACTATTGTGCTGATTATTCATAGAATGTGTCTTTTCTCAGTGGCGTAGCGTGGCGGGGGCGGTGGGGGCGGTTCGCCCCGGACGGCACTTTTTTGGGGCAGCAAAATTTCACAATAAATAATATCTTGTAATCTGAACTAAAAATTTGAACCAATTCTTTTCATATTTTTATTTCACAATTCGGACCGATCTTCCGGTCTCGATATTAATTTGCTAAATAAATATTTTTTTTTTTTTTGCTCTGTATGCAAGGGTTCGGGAGCGAAGCGACGGTACCCGAAGTAGTATAACATAACATCGGAAGCGCAGTGGTTCCTCAAAGAAAAAAATACACAATGAAAAACTCACCAATGGAAGCTTCCACTGAGGCACGCAGAGGCACCACTGCGCTTCCGATGTATTGTTCATAGTAGCCTCAATACGGGGACCTTGTTATTTACTATGACTTCTCCTGGCTGATGATCGCCAACGAGCGTGAAACAGCTGTTCCAGGATGTCACTTGTAAATAATTTGGTCTCATCCATTGTTGTTATTAATAATTTAAATGCGCAGTTTGAATTTTGATGCTTTAAAAAAATTCATTGAGGCCTGCGCATTGCTGGCACAGGAATTTTCTCACAAATTTTCCTTTGGTGAGTTTTTCATTGTGTATTTTTTTTTCTTTGATGCACAACTGCGCTTCCGTTGTTATGTTGTACTAGTTCGGATACCGTCGCTTCGCTCCTGAACCCTTGAATACATAGCATAAAAAAAAACCCCGGAAAATATACGAGTTCCCAGCCCGTTGTGATCTTCTCCGGATAACTCAGATGTATTGCGGGGTGGCTCCACAACCTATATATCGATAAGGCAACTTTAAAGCGAAAATATAAATCCTCTTTATTTCCTATCCCGTGGGAATTTGGAAAAATCCGGCCTTATTCCTTGTCTACATTATAAAGGGAACGACTGTGCAACATTTCAGCTTTCTAGGTCCAAGGGTTTAGGCTGGGCGTTGATGAGTCAGTCAGCGAGTGAGTCAGGACTTTTCTTTTTATACAGGTAGATGTTAAAAATCTATGTTATCAAATATAATTTTCAATGAATAAATAGCCTATTCAACTATATTTCGTAAAATAAACTTAATTATTTTTCAAAGTCGAAAATTTATAGTAAAACACTGGACAACAGTCTTCTTATATTCAGTGTCCAATCTAGAGAAGTAATGGACATCCAGTTGAATACTGAAAGAAAAACTTTCATTTTGATCTAGATTTGGGGACGTATTTAAAAAGATAAATATATTTAAGATTACAAGTAAAATTTTGCTTAAAACAAAATTTCATGGTTTTTAAAAAAAGCATTAACTCTAGATAAAACACCATTCCTGGCAAATCCTGTGTTTCTTAATTGATAAACAAAATTTTTCATAAGGGTTAACGTTCTTATAACATAAGACTTCTTGGAGAAATTTTTTCCAAGAATAATGTGAAAATATCAATATTCTCAACTCTTAATATTAAAATTTGTTTATTTCATTTTAAAAAAACCTAGGATATGTAGGAAGTAGTGTTTTACTTCCGATGTTTTACTTGTGTTTCTCATTTTTTTAATCAGTTTATATATATATATATTTTCGAAAACAGGTGAATTATAGGAAGCTCTTCCACATATTTCAAACATATCTTCATATCTTCTATCATTTATTTCCTATGAATTCCTTCTACAAATCAATGTTTGTTTTTGTATTCTCTGTACTTTGATCATCATCAAGTGAAAGTGTTTTTTCGGTGATCTTGGAATGATTGCTGAAATTATTTACCTCCTCCTCTATTTTGGTGTCAATTCAGGTAAAGTTTTCTTTTATATTTTTAATCCTTTGATTCTTTGGGAAAAGTAATTCTCAGATATTTCAGAGTTTGTAAATTAATCTCGATTTAACTTCAGTTTCAATAATTCTTTCTTTCGACAAAATACTTCTATTCTTTAGGACAAATACTCTTACTAAGATTGTAAATAAAATGAACCTAAGTAAGTAGTACAGTCATTGAAGTAAGTATCTCGATCATCATTTAGAATCAGAACAGAATATTATATCATAATCCCTTTAATTACGCATAAAATGCAGGGACGAGGATATTTACTATAATCAACGTATTTTCCAATTTATAAGTTTCAATAAATTAAAATCATTGCATTTATTGGAGAAAAAAAAATTGTGTATTTGAACGTCGCTTCCATGATTTCTGTACTTCCCATTACTATGGTGTGGAGAAAATCGCCAATATTTTCCAATACTGAAAATTAAAAAATAAAATCAAACTTCCTTTCTTGAATTAAATTCATCTAATTCAAATTCTTTGAATCATAGTACTGTTAACTGCTTAGTCTGTGTATTATACAGTTTTCATAATGTTGAGGTTTTTAGATTCATAAGTAATTGAAATTCATAAAAGAAAATACAATACTAAATAGAAAATTAAATAGGAAACTTCTCATGCACTGAAATTATCATCCAAACATTTTGATTACTTATGAAAAAAATTTTTTTTATCTAAATTTTTTTTTTCAAGCAGCGTCTGTAGTTGAAATTGAAGCTGCAGTGTTTAAAATAAGAAAAGAGGCTGTACTGAAGTGTCGTTGCCTAGCGGTCTACACGACGGTCTGCCATGAAGCTGATCGGTTCGATTACCAGCATTGGTTTGGATGTTGAAAAATTTCCTCTACTGTGTTTGTCTGCTTCTCCATCTTTCTCTTCCGGTCTGAAATCATTCCTTAATGATTTTCTCAGGAAGGCTACGGGAAACCATCTCTGTATCTGTCTCCAGGATATTCTAGGGGTTCGCTATGATGGCAACGCTAGAGCACCATAGAAAACAGAAGTTTCTCAGTTGCACTTCGGTGTATACCAACCCAACAAAATTCGTTTCTTTGGGCAAAGTAATCCTATTATGAAACTATTGAGAAATTCGAACTTACATCCTATCTTGAAAAATGATAGAATTATAGAATAATTACAGAATATTTATAAATATTCTAACTCATAAATGCTATACTTGAATATTAACATTCCTTAACGGTGAAAATGTTTTGAAGATAGTAGCCTGATGAAGCAGGATAATAAAACCCTGCGAAATATAGCATTGATGAGATGGAGTATTTATGAAGTTTTTACAAGTATGAAATACAATTCTCAAAAATTCCAGAGTTTGAAAATTTAATGAGATTCATCAATAATTCAGTTTCTTTAATTTTTTATTTCGACAAAATATTTCTATACTGTATAGGTTCATTTTATTCACATTCTAACTAATCTAATTTGTATTTCGGGTAACTACATCGATCATCATTTGGAATCGAGGCAGGATGTTTATGATTAATTCTTTTTTTATGTTTCAAGAAATTAAAATGATTAGATTTATTGAAAAAGAATAATGTATATTTGAATGATTACTATACTTCCATATTACTATGGTGCGGAGAAAGTAAAAAGTCAGGTTATTCAACTAACTGTATTTAAATATTCTTAAAAAGTTACTGACAAAGTTTACAATTTTTCTGTAATCGTCAACGTATGAGCGTAAAAACACTGGATATTGACAGAGCAAAAACCAATCGGAAACATAGCCAGGATTCTACAGATCGAAGACAACGATTGTATTCTCTGTAAAAGTTTCGGACAGAGCTTTTTTACAAAAATAATTTTAATATAATCAACGCAAAATTCCTCTCAATTGAATAACAGAAGATTTGGTAAGAAGAAAAGAGTTCTAGAAGTTTCTAGAAGTTCAGAATTTTTACAAAAAGACGATGTTGTTAAAATGTTAGCAAGAAATGTGCTTGTGCACATCTTCAAGTATATTAAACAATTTTAAATGTCATAATAGCATCTCAAGAAAGTTAAAAATGAGCCGTAAAAAAATTTACTTTGATTTTTGAGATTTTTCAATTTAAATCAACTAATGAATTTTTTGTTTCTGTGTTTTGCCAATAGACGCTTTATATTCTGCGTTTTTGAAACATTCTTTGAGTAGTAATAAAACAAAAATTCTCCTCTAATTGTACTCCAGTGCGGAACCACTCTGAAACACGTACAAGTCTCATATTCCTGAGAATTTTAAGTTTTAGAAATTTTAGAACTTTGAGATCAAAATTAGCTAAGAAGAAATAACCGGAATAAAAAATGGCATTTCTTTTCCTTATTAATATTATTATTACTTAGGATAAATGTGGGCGGCAGGAAAGCCAAGCACTGGACCTGAAAGATATTCTTTTCCTTATTAGAAATACATAAAAGTTAGCTAATCTTTTTTATAAAGTGAAATTATCATTCAAACATTCTGCTCTGTCCCGTTTTTCTGGTTCCTGTTCTTGATTCGTTTGAAGAGTGACTTCACCTTCAGTCCGTCGATGCTCTTTTGTCCGTATCATTCTACCGACGTTCCCTGCTTGATCATCAGATGTCAGGTCGGCTCATGTCACCCCACTTTCCGGCGTTTCCATTGGTGCATTTTCATTTATAAACCGCTGTCTTCTTGTTGGAAATCACTTGCCAATGGCTCGCAGGCGAGCTGAAACTGTAACTTTTATCCTTTTAATGTGTTAAAAATATTTTTTAATCTCAAAATAGGTATATTGGCCTCATTACATTTTTTAATTGTGATAACATTTGGATATTAAAAAAAAACCGAAAAAATAACTTTATTAATTTTTTTTTTTTTTTTTTAATATCTAAATTTTGTTTCTTCTTCTAGCACAGAGCCAAAACATTGAAGTGAAGATAAATATAGTTGAAATAGGAGAAGAGTGTATATTGAAATGTCCTCTCTCTCCGAAAGAAAGAGTTTGCATTTGGACTGGAAAATTTGATAATACTTTTCAAATTGAGGGTCCTTCAAATTGCACATTAAGAATACCGAGAATCAAAGAAGAGCATAATGACAAAATACTTACATGTGAAACACATGATACAATTTTTTATTTTAAGTTGTTAGTTCCAAATGGTAAGTCTGAATCGTAAATATTTCCGCAATAAATGTTTTATATGAATAAATAACTTTAATCATTACTAAACTCTTTTTGTATATTTCTTTAGATTTCATATATTTTTTAAAAAACTTCCAAAAATCAAAAACTGAATTGAAATCTACACAATGCACATTAAGAATCATATTAACTCAGCTCCGTAAATTGCGAGAACTATGAACAGAATTTAGCATGGAAAAATCCCCGATCTCCCTGCGGGCCGGGGCTTATCACTTGCCTATCTACAGTCAATACTTACAAGGAGACGACACGGCCTGTATGCTTAGAATTCAAGTGCCCTTTTGTGAGATGAAAGTACACATTTAGTCAAATAGAAGTTATAGAGATAAAAACCTGAATTTTCCTTTTATGCAGATTTTTATGCAGATTCCGTTAGTGAAGTTATGAATCCGTCCTCTTTATGAAAAGTATTTTTAAATATAAATAAAAAATTAACGACCATCACACACAACTAGTACTCGTAGATCCTGTCGCATATAACGATTCCTTATAACGATTTCCTTATAACGATTTCCTTATAACAGATTTCATTGTGAAAAAATCATCAATACATAGTTTTTTTTTGTTTTGATTTTGTTTTTTCCCCCTGTAGATTACTAGCGTTATCAAGATCGCTACCTTATTTCACCTTATGTTCTAGTGTCTGATGGCTATTCCCTTCCGATGTCATCCTTCCAACTTAAAAGTGCAGTCCTGCATTACGACACCGAAAGTCTCTCTTTGTATACAGACGATAGGATATGACTCTTCTTTCAGCTGATGGATAAGCCACTAGAGGTCACTCTCTCTCTCAACCATGTGACCTCCTTGCCGAAGCAGATGTCCTTATAAAGCATTAAATTTTTTAATTGTATTGTCACTCGTCAAAGTCCGTCTAGGACGAAACCGGTTGTGCTCCATTGTATAGTTTTAATGTGTTAAAACTTTTGAAACTAGTTGTGTGTGTTGGCAATCAATTTTTATTCATAAACTATGCACACGTTAAATTCTTTTTATTTTTAAATATTGTTACCGGTTGAAAAGGCCAACTTCCCTCCTGAAGTGTCGACTGGTCTGACCCTGCCTCCCTATTGAAGAATTGCCTGCTCCAGAAGCCAGAAGGAGGCGTCAGATGGCTGTAAAATAGGGGAAGCAGGGTCAGGTTAGTTAGTTGGTCCTCGGCGGCAAGTTGGTCTCCATTATAATATTTGTAATTGACTCGTAAAAATTGCTAATAAATACTTTTTTTGTTTGTTTCCAATAGATATAGAAAGATACTATATAAAATATAACGGTGTAGAGTACCCCGATGACGCAATAGTTGAGTACGTAGATGGTGTAGACAATGTTACCTGTATTTCAGAAGGAGGTAGTTCAACTCCTACCATTTCCTGGAAAATCAAAGAAAATTTAATTACATCTAAGATTCAAAAGAAAGTGAAAGGAAAAACAGTGACCAGTGTTCTTCAGTTTGATGTTTCACCCTCTGTTAACTCACCTAATGCGGATTACGAGATTCCAATCGAATGCATGGTTACTTATTACGGAGTCACTGGTCCTGAATATAACTATGCTGATATTACAATAATTCGTAAATGTAAGTAAAAACATATTCTAAGGATATACAGGGTGTCTCAAAATAAAGTACTAACACTTCGATAGTTAGTACATCAAAGTGTTAGTACATTTTTTTGAGACACCCTATATTTGTAAGGAAAACTAAAGAAAAAATACTCGCACAGAAGAAGATTCATTGAGCTATTTTTGTACCGGGTATGTTTTTATTTATTTTATAAATTAATCCTTCATAAGGTAATCGTTGTGCTAGCTGAGATTGATTTATTGCCCTTTCGTTTTGTTTTTCTGTTTCTTTTTTAACTGAAGGGCCATTATTCTGTTGATTTGTCCTTTGTTTATGTTTCTTTTGATTCCACTTAACTGAACTAATCAATTGTTCTTAATTTGTTAAATTTAATTCTAATCCTTGTTTACTCCGTTGTTTGTAATTGTCTATTAAAATTGGTCTTTTGTTGACAAAAGAGCAGCTCTGATTTATTTATTGACTAGCTGTCTTAACTATATCCGAACCCTACTTTCTCCCCCGTCACATCCTCTGACAATATTGTGTTAGATATAAATTGAACTTAAGCATAATAATGGAAGAAAAAAAAAATCCATTTCTAAAGTTATTGGAATAAACTAACACTCATTTCAATTAAGACCAAAGTCCAACAAAAAAATAGTCTTTCTTATAAAAAAAAAAAATTCAGATGAAGAAATTTTATTTTAAAAATTCCAGGAAGAGTAGCGAATTCTCCATGAAGGAAATCTTTAAAACATAATAATTAAAAAACAAAAAAACAAAAAACAAAAACAAAACAGATAGGGAAATAAAATAAATTGAAAAATTAAATGTTTTCAGATAAGTACAAATCGGTGGAATTTGAGGAATTGAAATAACTGATAAACGAATTAATTTTTTTGCGGATGATCAGAAACAAAAAAAAGATAAAAAGTAAAGAAGAAGGAATCTGTTCCTATTATCAGATTAACAAGTGAAGTTACCACATATAGGAGAAGTTAAACAAAAGAAAAAAAAATTGTCATTAATTTAACATAAGTTAGTATTATATTTTATAGTTATTTGCAGCAGAAATATTTATTTATAATTAAAACTCACAGTTAAATCAATAAATAGATACATGAGATAGAAGTTTAGTCATGCAATGATTTTAATGAAGCATATTGATAAGTTTATTGCGAAGACATTCTTTCTAGTAGCCAGACCACGCTGTTTAATGTTACTCCTAGCTGATGCTCGCCAAAGAGCGTGAAACAGCTGTTCTAGGATGTCACTTGGTAAACAATTGGTCTCCCATTGATGGTCATTATATTTTAAACTTATTTCACAAATAAAATATAGTGGAAAATGAGTAAATGAGAAGCAAGTTACATTGTTATTTCAGATCCTAAATTAAGTAAAGGATTAACAAGAAAATTGTTTAAAACAGTTATAAAAAAATTAAATAGAAATCCATAGCATAAATCTGTCAGAGACTAGTAATTCTCATAAACTCTTAAAAAACACTGACACTTAGCTGATTGTTTTCTGTGTTAATTGATGTGTTTTACGCATTGATTTAATATCAATTCTCCTCCCCTTTCAAAAAAAAAAAAAGAAAATTCATTGTGAGGCGAAATCTGGTACATATTAAGAAAATCGATAAAACACTTTCGTAATTACGATACAAATGTTGCTTTAAATATTGCATGTAATAATTGTTTTATAGAAAGTCATTAGAAAACGACATTTTAGATATGTGGTATGATAAATGGGATTATTTATAATAGGCAATTCCTCAAGAAGTCAGAATAATCTTATCTTAAATTTAGATAACTTACACATAAGTAATTTCATTGTGCTGTTTGAAACTTTAAAGAATTAAGATTTTCTTTTTCTTTTATTTTTATAGACGAGGTTACACAAGTGGAAATAAAGAAGGTAACTTACAATTCTTTCATTTGTAAGACTGATGGTAATCCTCTTCCAGAAGTAATTGTAGTTCAGAGACGATCAAGTGGAGGCGAATGGAAAGACATTGGAGCAATTAAGAATAACAATGAAGAACTGAATGATTACAAAGCTAGCGAATCAGGAGAATACAGATGTGTCGTAAGAAGAATAAATGGAGACAAGTATTCAGACGTTATCGAATGTGAAGGTATTTTTGAAAGATTATTTGGATTTTCATTAAAAACATAATATTGGTCTTCTACGTTTCTGATATTTTCAGAAAATAAAGTGATTAACAGATTCTAATTAATGTTGATTATTAATAGAAAGTATCTTTTCCCCATCATTTAGCATATATTAAATAATGTGCTTAGATCTGTTATATATATTTTATTTTTGCTTCTCCACCTAAAAGATCTGAACCCACAGCGAGGGATACGTGATGATGGAAACGACCATCTACTGCTCCTTAGTTTCTTCATAAATTCCAATTCTATATTTCAACCCAATTAAGGGACTTCTTCAGGAAAAATATAAATAAAAATACATAAATGAGAAAAAGAAAAACTTTCTCTTTCTCTTCAAATCATAATCGAATAGATACAAAGCAATAATCAAAAAGATACAAAGCAAAGTACAATAATTAAACCTTATAACATCCAACATCCAATAATCATATTCGAAAAACAATTGATAACAAATAAATTATAACTAAAACTTAATAACAATCAAATAACAAATAAAACAATTGACAGTAAATGATCAAGATATGGGCTCATTTTAAAATCAAAAAATCTCTAATCCTCCTGTTATGTGATAAAAATTTCTTAAAAATACTTAAAGAAACCGCATTTACTTTAAGTGATTTATCTTTGTTGATGCATATACAACTATTAATAAGACAGGATTCCAATTTGAAGCGCTTAACTTCATCTTTAACATTGAACACGTTATGCACTATGGGATCAGGGCAATGGTTGTTTCTCATGCAATGTCGCGCCCATTCTGAAATTTTGTCATCTCTGTTTTGATACGCATTGGTGTGCTCGTTGACCCGTTCTCTCAACGTCCGGCCTGTGCTTCCAATGTATATGTCCTTACAATCTCTGCATTGTAGTGCGTATACTACCCCCATTTTACTTAATTGTGAATTTTCTTTTCTAATTCTCGTTTTTTTAAACAAAGTGTTCTCTTTGTGGAATATTATTTCGTTATTTTTGTATTTTCGAAGATATATGAAAGTTATTATGATGACCATCTACTGCATTTGACTTTGACTTTGACTTTGACTTTGACTTTCATTAATGACGGGATCAATTTCATATCGATTTTTAAATTTTTAAATAATACACTCTGATGTAGTTTATTATTTATGAATAATAAAAAATTTTAAGCTATATTTGTGGAATTAGGATTGTAAGAAACTGTAAATATGACTTCTGATATTTTTTTCTTTGGAATGATTTTTGGAGTTTACTTCTGTTATTTCCCCAAGTAATGGGAAACATTACAAGCAAATGTTCTATTTTATGCACCATTCCTTATTATAATCGTTAGGTAGCGTTAAGCTGTAGACTCATTATTTCTATTATTTTCACCGGTTAGAAATTATTGATAAGGTTTTTAGTTGGACTTGGAAAAAGACTTTGAATAATAACTTTGAATGATGATAATATTGTGAATCGTATGTTATATCTACTATCCCCTTCTTAGCAATGGAATTTCCTATGCAAATGTATTAAAATTTATAAAGAACCAAACTTCCAGAGTTAATGACAACGATGAGGGCTCACCCCCGTAACATGTGTGTATAATATCATTGCCTGCCGCATTAAATTTATTTTTCAAGTAAATTTTACATCTATGTTCCTTTTTATTTTTTAATTATTTCATTTACAAATAGTAATTTATTAATTCACTTCCTTATTCCTTACTTTTTTGTGAAACAACACTTTAAGTTTTCAACACTCGTCAAATCTATTTATAATTTTCAATTTAAATACATTCAATAATTTATAAAACAAAAAACCTCACAAACACCATCTTCAGTATAAAAACTTCTTTAACTCAATATTTCAAGCTCCTCAGCGGAGATTTTCTTCAGGAGAAATAGGAAATAGAGAAAATCAAACATTTTCTTCTATTCCAAAAAACAGAACCAAAGCAATAACAATCATTAATCATTACAATCATGATATTACTCATTACAAACTTAACAAACAAAGATGTTAAACATTATAACCATGAAATTACTCGTTACAATCATTCTTACAAATGAATCCAATTTCTTATGGATTCTTTGAAAAAAGATTAAAAGTAACAAAGAAATTAAACAAAAATTGAAATTGTAAGTTGTTTCTTTTAATAACAAAAACTTAACTTGAAATTACATTGTTTTCCGCATCATATTTTGTATGTTTAACATCGTTGTTTGTAAGAATGATTGTAACGAGTAATTTCATGGTTATAATGTTTGTTTGTTAAGTTTGTAGAGAGTAATATCATGATTGTAATGATTAATGATTGTTATTGCTTTGGTTCTGTTTTTTGGAATAGAAGAGAATGTTTGATTTTCTCTATTTCTTATTCTCCTGAAGAAAATCTCCGCTGAGGAGTTTGAAATATTGAGTTAAAGAAGTTTTTATACTGAAGATGGTGTTTGTGAGTTTTTTGTTTTATAAATTTAAGAAGAAATTGAAGTTTTTAACATTCAATAATTGATTGTTTGTGGTCAACTATCTTTTGAGGTACGCGAGGTGTTTAATGTTTTCAATTCCACATTTTGTTATTGTTTTTTATTTTGCTTACCACTTATCCCAACAAGAATTTTTTTTAAAAAAAAGGTCCTTAGGCTCCGTACAAATGCAAATTGTTAAAGCAGATTTTAGTAATGACAATATATTGGGTACAACATGTTGAATGTTTCCAGTTATTGCTTTTACAGTATAATAACTTATTAGGCAAATGTACTTGCACGGGACATTCATTTATATTTATTAAGTATTCAGGACATTACATCAATTTCTATTGATTATATTTTAATTAAAAAACTATTTTACGTATGTATACATTTCTAATGGAAATCAAATATGTAACACATTTTCATCTCTTTAAATTTAAGATTTAATTTTTTTATTTATTATTTTCGGTTTCTTTTAAGACAATAAGATTCAAGTTGGAATGGGAAAACAAGTTGAATTGAAATGCCCTTTCACTCCAAAAGAAGGAAGATGCTTGTGGTCAACTGTTGAAGGTCCAATTGTTTCAAATGACGATTATTATCTTCTCGAGGATCCTAAGGAATGCACATTAAAAATAACAAGCATTCAGATGAAAATTGAAACAATTAAATGTTCAATAAGTAAAGAAGAATATTATAGCTTTCAATTTAACATTTCAGGTAAGATTCTTCTCGAAGAACTTTACAATGAAAATCGTAATCAATTGAAAATACTATCACTATTTAAATATAAAAAAAAAGAGTTTATCTTGTACCTTTAAATATACAATAGTAAGACACTTGATTTCGGGCTAATGAAGCCCAGTTCGATCTCCGGAGAAGATTGTTTGTTTTCTTTGTTCAATAATTTTATAAATTTAAGTAGATTTGTGACCTAAGGAATGACGACATATTATGAAGATATCAGTCAAAGAAAACTGACAGTGAAATAATTTTATGTTCTTTTTTTTTTGGATAAAAACTAGAGGCATTCGTGCTATGGAGATATTGTTTATTTTGTATTTCGAAATATAGAACATATTCATATTGCCTAGTCTATTCAAATTGGCATTTTTTTTTTAGCGTTTTTATTTTTTATTTTTATCTACAAGTTAATGTTTAGTGACCATGTACAGGGTAAAGTTCTTCAGAAGGTTCTGTCCCGTCATCCAATGCCCAAAGATGCGATCTGGTCTGTGGTTGCTTCTGTGTAACAAAGGTTAGCTTCACTAACCGCAGAAGGCCACTATGGCTCATCGGAACGCTGGAGATAAGACTCCAACATATCAGTGACCCGAGACTGAGATGAAGTTCAGTGGTCAGTCCAATACACTTCCGCTTGTACCCTCTGGAAAGAAATCCCGGATCCCATTCTACAGAGGGCTGGGTAGACTCTAGAACCCGTTTCGTAGAGTAGGAGCGTCGAAAAATATCCGCCTTCTGCCGTGACCGGAGATCGAACCCGTCTTCTCCAACCAGCAGCCAAGTGCCCTAACCACTCGGCTACCGGTCCCACTGTATAATAAAGTGTGTACCAAAAATGAAGCATATCACCACCTCTACAGCCACAAAAACAAGTCGAACAGACATGAGTGATATCTTATTGTAAGTAGTACTGCTGGATCAGCAGGTGAAATGGCGACCTCCGATCTCGTAGACTCACCCGAACTAGGGAATAGATACGTCACAAAGAAACCCTGTCTGCCTGACATCTGCATTCTAGACGTCCCGTCCGTTTTGTTTCTGTAACACTCAACATTGTCGGCTTTGTTTGTAGTGGTGTCAGCAGAGAGCAACGTAGAATGCCGCGGATTGGCGACTTATCGTCTTTAGCGATGAACCCCACTTTTCTTTGGGAACCGATGGCCACCGTGTCAGGGTTTGGGGACCACAGGTGAGCGCTACAATCCCAACCTCACTTTAAAGCGGCATTCATGCCCTCACTGCAGGCGTGATGGTCTGGAGTGCCATCACATATGATAGTGATGTAATAATCTAATATTTAAAAAAAAAATTTCATAAAAAGAATGTGTACTTTTTATGTTAAGAAATTTCCTATGTCTGTTAAGGAACTTCACAAGCAAAATAACTTTTACATCATTTTTCTTTTCTACGTCATCATTACATTTGCTAGCTGAAATGTTAATTCTCTTTTTAAAGGCTGAAGGGGTTAGATTCAGTTCCCAGGGAAACCTGAGGGTTTTTCTCTAGACAGATTGTACAAAATCCTCTTTGAAAATGAGCGCAGTCTTCTTTAACTTACATAAAGGCTAGCAAAACTGTGAGCGGCCTTCGATCCGTTCCGCCGGTGATTGTAGGAGCCTTACCTTCTATGTTATTTACTGTTAAAAAACGAAATAGGCATAATTGCTTTCACCTACATTTCATTTCTTATTAATAATTAAAAATTATTCCACTACTAATTTTGTTACTATGCATTGATCCTTATTCTTAGCCCTAAGCATTATTTTATTTCTAATTATAATATTTTAATCTAACAATGCTCAAATAGCATCCAGAATAACTCCTAAACTTTGTAATGCGACAAGGGCGAATATAAGAGGAGATGGGCCAAGGGGGCCCGGGCCCTCCCGAAATAATGAATATAAAGAAAAAAAAAAGTACCGTAATCTGAATTATTTTAATGAATCATGCATTTATGCAATGAATTCAGCATTCAGGGCTTTCAGCGCAAATTACCCTCTGAATATGAGCAGCAAAGCTGATATAAAGTATTATGGTGTCTACTTAAAATTACTTAACCTAACCTTACATTAATCTTGGCCCCCCACAAAATATATTCTATATTCGCCACTGTAATAAGACGATGCAAACTGATTGCTCAGAGATTGTTGGCTTTTCTTTTTATCGTATGAAAACTGACGAAAGAACATTACAATAAGTTTTCTTCAGACAAAGACTGATTTAAAGTATCAATATTAACTCGCCAAGATCCCTTCAACTTGATCGAACCAAAATAAAAAAACAAAAACAAAGAAAATAGGGTTAACATTTGAGATTATGTGAAGGGGACCAGAACTCTCCCCTACCCCTGTAAACGACCACGATTTATTATATTAATATTCATAAATTATTAATATATGAAATTTCCCTTATTACCTAGACATTTTTAAGCAATATTCCTTTAATACTATACTATTTATATTAATCTTTTTATTCCTTTATTTTTATTTTTAGGTGAAAATAAAACCTCGAAATTTACATTTTATTCAACAGGGATTACAATACTGTTGTGGATCTTACTTCATTTCTGTAATGATTTCATTTATTGATCACTTTATCTCCATAAAATGCCAATGATACTAAATACTAATATATTTGTTATTGTATTGTTAAATAAGTAACATTCAGCCAAATTAAATACAATTACTTCACTTCTTAAATCTTCTAACTTCAATTTATTTTTAGATTAAGTCATAATCCTATAGAAATGATAAATGGCAATACACTTAAACTTTATAAAAAATATATAAATCACAAAAATTTAACAGTTCCCATCATCGGACAAAGAAAAGTTTATAAGTCAAGATAGCTTAATGCAAGAGGGAAATATACGTATAAATATACATATAAATTCGTGCGTAATATTCAAACCAGGTGTAGGGGCATGGTTAAGAATCAATGTATTCCTAGTGAACACATATCCGGAAACGTCCCATTAGGGCGCTAGGAGGTCCTAAATTGAGCCTTTCCCAGAGAAAATATTCTTTGCAACATTGCGAAATTTTTTCCAGGCGAGCCCACACACGTTTTACAGGCGAGTCTGGGGTGGTTTTTTTCACTAACCGGCGTGGCCGAGCGATCTTGATGGCGGTCTGCCGTGCGGGTATTGTGTCGGCACCCGGGTTCGATTCCCGGCCGTGGCTTGGCTGTTTCATTTTCCTTTACTTTCCAACATCAGGACAAGTCTAGACAATCGAGAAGTGTGACGAGAAGTCACCGCTTGGGAGGTGTGTATATATATATATATATATATATATATATATATATAGTTATTACAACTCCTGATAAGTTAATGCAGTGTTCCTTTAACTTTGGAAATCCGGAGAAAGCAGAACAAAACGATAATTCATTATTTTATGACTTATTATTCTATAATCCTAATTTCAATTGCCTCAGTTTTAATTCTGTTATTTTAACTGTTTAGAAAAAATAATAAAATAAAGTACAATAATTGTTTTCAATCAGAGAAAGTAAGACATAAATAAAATTAAGATTTTTTTCTTTTTACTGTGTGTATAAAAAAAAAAGAATAGAAAAAGAATGCATAAAAAAATATTCACAAAGTATACATTATTTGTATTTATATGTTGAACATAAAAATTTAAGTATGTAAGAAATTTAAGAATTTTAAATTACTTAGAATTAAGAAAGGAATATTTTAAAATTATATAATCGAAAAATAAATGAAAGGAAAAAAAAGTGACTGAATCAGATTGTCCTTGTTTACTGAATATTCATTTTCCGTGTCTCCGTCCTTACTTGCGCAAATTGTTGCGGAATGCCATTTAAAAATTCGTTTGCCATATTTTGCTATAGGCCTACCATGTGATCTAAGTCATCCATACTACATATCAATGCGCATGCGTCTGTCATTTTCACTGTCTCGTTTGTCATTATCGGTGCAGACGGTGTCTTCTATTTACTTCTTTCTTCTATTTTATTATTAATAACATTATCTTATTAGTTATTAGAGAGTTTTTGCCCAGCCCGCTATTCTATACGGTAGCGCTAAAGTCACATGACTAGTATTCTGCGCATGCGTCACTGTCCCATACGGGAAATACCGTTAACGTGATACATTAACTTTCCTCGAATAGCGTATCGCTTTACGGTAGGAAACATGAGTTCCGATAAACCTTAGAGAAGTAGATTTAACATGAATGACGACTTGATACTCTTGCGCGAAGTTTCATTTCATTTTCAATTCATTTTCAATTATTGTTGGTAAATTTAAGCCATCTGCTAGTCGCTGTATATCGTTTTTTTCGAAACGGAAATACAATCGACAATCCTCATCATTCATTTCATTTAAACTCAACCTTGGATGTTCCTCTTCTCGAACCTGAATGTTTCTTTCTCTCAGGATATTGTGTAACACGAGATCCTAAAACAAATCATCGTCAATGCCTCCAAATGCAGCGATCTGAAGTATGTCTTCCATTTTGTTTATTAGTTTACCGTGTCCACCGACACGTTATGGCAAAAACTCTCTTCATGACAGAGCCCGTTATTGTGGTTACCGTATTCGTTCACGTGACATTTGCGTTTCCCGTATATAAATCACGTTATGGCAAAAACTCTCAATTAAAAATGTCCTTTAACGTGCAGGAAAAGAATTTAAAATTTTTAAAAATTAGCCTCTGTACTTAATTAACAATAAAGAATATTTGCATTTTTTTAAATTTTAAGTATTCTTTCTTTTTCATTAAGTGTGCAGGCTAATTTTTAAACATTTATCAGTTATTTTATTAACAAAATCCAATTTATGCATATGCACCAAAATTTAAGCATAGTTTAAAATACTTGTTATCTTTGCTACAAAACAAATTTTAATGAAATGAATAAATTCTAGGCAACAGTTTATCCTGAATTCAACTTTTTCGTCGTAAGTCAACTGTCAATAGAAATAAAGATGAAAATGGCCAGTTGTTAATTATAAACATGTAAGTTCCAATTTTCATGTAATGAGAGAAATGTGCACAAATATGAATGTATATTTGAACATTTTTTATATGGTTTTTAATGTGTTGATTAATCATTTTTTTACGATTTTCTATGAATTTATTTACTCAGCTTTAAGTAGATATAAATATACTTCATGAGATAAACAATACTCCTAAAATGCCTTCGTTAATCACAACAATGATATTTCATTTTCTTTAAGAAAAAACTTTTTCAGGTTGAATAACTGAGGACAAGGAAGAAAAAAGGATTTCTTGTCCTCAGTTATTCAACCTGAAGAAGTTATTTTAGTTATTTTAGCAGTATTGTGTAACTGAGAATTAGTTGATAAATTTAAGAAATACAACGAAAATACGAATCTCACTCTTTATAAAAGTTTTATTAATGCCACTAACTTACTTAGGTGTAACTTTTGCATGCAGTACTGAAAAATAAATCCCGTAATGTCATCATTTTCTTATCCTATGCTAAGCAGGAACAGAACTTTGTAAAACAATCAGTTAAATAATATTATATTTAAAATATCAAAAAGCAAAAACTGCTCTGCAGTAATCTGTGTTATCAAACATAAAGAATAAATGAACTATTCAACTCTTTCTAAAAACAATAGATAGTCATTGTTCAATGTTTAAAATGCTATTGCTCTCAAACAAGTATTACAGAATAAATAAGTAAACTTATATTTTTAAAAATGTGACAACAAAAACCTCATTGATTGGAAATCTGCAACTCAACATTTCAATAGTCGAATTCAACTGAACTTCATAACCTTGAACACGCTATACAATAGGTTCTGTTCTCATACAAATTGAACACAAATATTTCAGCTATTGTAAACCTACGGTTTAAAAGATATAAAAACAAACTCGTTTATTAGTAAAGAAACCTCGAGCTAATATTCAAAGTCGAAAACGACACTCGTTAGGCCCTGGTGTCTTATAATATACTATTGAATAAGTTATTTCAACTTGTTGCTCTTAAAATAATATATCCTAAATATTATATTATTATTATGATATCGAATATCATATTATTTTTTTACATAAATATAGAAATATTACAGCTTATGTAAAAAGAAAAATAATTGATTAATTCACAGCACGCTTTTATTTCATAATCTCTATTTTTTTTTTCAATTCATATAGATTATTTGGTATTGCTTTCTCCACATCTTAATCTGCAAGCGTTATGGGCTTCTGGGCTTTTACGCTGTCCAGAATAGATCTATTTCGACGCATCATCTCTTGTCATCTTGAGTAGCTCAAAAGATTAGAAACTTTGTCCTTGAAGTCAATGTGAATAATATTAATAGTTCTATATTTCTCCTAGAAATTTTAATTATTGGAATTGAAGTTTAGGTTGTAGCTTTGGGAAATAATAAATTAAAAAAAAACCAAACCGAATATAAATGAAAAATTGAATGAAGATTAAATATTGTGAAGACATTTTTTTAATAACAAACCAATCATTTCAAATGATCGTTTTGAGTATTGAAAGAGGAAAAAATTAAGTAGCTAAGCTTAAAGAATTAAGCACAAAATATTGCCAACACCCCAAGAGACTCAACATGACCTCAACAATAAGATCTTTATCAACTTATATAATTTGCTAATTTCGTCTGTCCGTCTGTCTGTAACTCGATATAATTAAGCTATTAAGGTAGATCCAAGATTCTCAATGGTATCACTGAATCAAGGGTACTCAAATTGGATGAAATATTAGTTCATTATGTCATTCCATGTTGGTTCCATGAAATTTTACCTGTAATTCTAACAAAACATACGTTCAAAACCAAATAATTTTGTTACCACTGCATCCATTTTAATGAAATTTGGCATACTTACTCAGTTGTTTACGCTGATTTCGAAACTCAAAACCATTTTTGCCGTAGAAGCTTCGTTCACAAGTTAGGACAGTATTTAGATAACATTTACTTTATATTTGATAGTTGATAATAAAATGATTTTTCAGATTTTTTTTATGCCTGTCGTCCGACAGGCTTTGCTGCTAGTCTTTTTATAAAATACGAACGATAATGTAGTGCAGTGTTTCCCAACCTTTTACGAGTCGCGACTCCCTTCTCTAATAGTCAAGCAACCTGCGACCCCTTCCCCTCCATTTGCAGAATTTTTTAAATGAAAGGAAAACACATTAAAAATAGATTTTTCAGAATATAATTGCAGCAGCTTCTTCTGTAATAATACAGAGCCAGATTTGAGAAGCTAGTTTCTGAAAAACAGGCATAAAAAAAGCATTTTTTCTATTTTATTTTATAACCATTGAATTTTTTTTTTTTATGTTCAACGTCCTTTATGCTTATGGTCGACTAAATACAAAATAAGTGTATGTTAATAAGGCGTTTTTTTGTTTTTATTTTCCAAATCCTATCGCTAGCCTCCTTCCCTAGTATTTTCCTGCTTTTTCACTACCCTCCTTTTCTTTTATATAGTATTTTCAATAATATCACAAAAAACTTCCTTCCACCTGCAAGTAAACAAATTTCTAACAATTAACTTATAGTTTGCCCATGAATTAATCATTATGAATTTTTTTCGTTGACTTTGCAAATAGGTAGAGTTTGTTTACAATTTACTTTGTTTCACAAGATCATTCTACCGTTAAAGTAAATCTTAAAAAACTTAAAAATCCGAATTGTCTTTAAGTTAATCAATCTTACTGCACGGATAATCCTTATCAGTATTGAACAAATAATGTCAAATAAGCAAAAAATTTAAAAAATGGAATTTAGTGAAGTTTCATAAATATAACAACTACTGACATTTCCTTAACTTAATTGAATTAAACAGAAATTATTAAATCATTAAATAAACTGTAAAGGTATTGAATGTTGAAATTTTTTAAATTTTATTTTGAACTACTTTCAAAAAGCTTTTTTTTCGCTTTCATGAAGAATGATAAGATTTTTTAATATTGGAAAGTTATTATAACACTATGTATTTATATATAAATTGAAGAAAGCTTATCGTAATATTGGAAGATAAATTTAAGCTTTTGATAAGTAATGGCCCTAATTAAACAAAGCACAAATTTAAATCAATTTATGTAAAAATGAAAACGTTGAAGTTGAATAAAATTAATTACATAAAAATCTAAAGATATAAAGAGACACAGATAGGCTACTTCCATCCACACGCATTCATATTCATTTTCCTTCTAGAACTTTTCTTTTATATAGTATTTTCAATAATATCACAAAAAGCTTCCTTCCACCGGCAAGT
The DNA here is from genome assembly GCA_023159025.1 of Thereuonema tuberculata. Classification (NCBI taxonomy): domain Eukaryota; kingdom Metazoa; phylum Arthropoda; class Chilopoda; order Scutigeromorpha; family Scutigeridae; genus Thereuonema; species Thereuonema tuberculata. The sequence goes on along the minus strand of JAFIDM010005346.1, from coordinate 27,805,406 downwards.
AAACAAATTTCTAACAATTAACTTATATTTGCGCATGAATTAATCATTATGAACTTTTTCGTTGACTTTGCAAATAGATAGAGTTTGTTTACAATTTATTTGACATGCAATCGCATTATAAGGTAAAATACAAAAACATTGCTCATCATAATACACTAGTGTAATTCATTCATCTCTAAAAGCAATATTTGCAGGTTTATTTTTGTCAACATGAAAATGAAAAACATTCTTTTCTGTAAAAATAGCTTTCATTATTAACAGAAATCTTTTGTTAATTTTGATAAATAAAAAGTCGCATTGATTGTGTTTCAAGAGTATATAAATAAGAAATTCAAGAGAAGCAACTAACTCCTCTTCTGTTGGCAACTGAATACATTGGTAAGTAGTATCTCCGTTAAGTAACATCTTGGTTTTTAACTATATCTATTTTCTATTTCCTTAAGGGAAAAAAATTAATGAAAATATTTTCAGATTAATGAATATATTTTCACTGATCATTTTGAAAAGTCCTGTTTTTCTAAATGAAACCTCTGATTTCTATCATTTAAATATTTTACTTCTATCATTTAAATATACTTCAATCATTCTAGTTATCAAAATACGACAATTTAAAATTTTATGATTTCATTTACTTTCTATAGTTGGTATTCTTACTAGATCGGAGTTTTTATTTTGAATAAGACAGCAGTTTATATGTTAAACATAAACAGCTTCAATAAAATATAGCAGACTCTGAAATATCTGATTATCAATCTTTATACAATGGTAATTTTCTTTTTAATTCTTTAATACAGTAAGTATCATTATACTGCAACTGCTATGTATTAAATACTATCTTAAAGTATTCGGCGATGCCCAGAGAGGGGATAGCGTGGTGAGGAGTCGGTTTTCCTCTTCTGCAAAACCCTATCACATCAAACCTTACCCAATTTTCCAGAAAAATATTGTGTAGTTTCCATTGTCCACACCAGGTCCATTTTGTGGCGCTGTTCCAGAAAATTCACCCTCTTTTCACCCTCTTGAGGGTTGGTTAACTGGGTTCCAAGGTAGCCTATATTTTCCGCAGACTAGTAGAGAGTATCTACGAAAAATTTGGTTCCAATCAGTGAAACGGTGTAAAATTATATAGAGAATATACAAACAACTTTAACTTTTGTAAATATGTTCATGTAAATATCATTATCGCTATAAGTAAATGTTAGTTTATATCTAGTTATTAGTTTAGGTTTATATTTTACTTTAAGCTAGTTTATCATTAGCAAAAACTGAGTCTGTAAAGAAGTTCAAATTGGAAGAAAAGCTGATTACCTAAGAAAGTTTAAGTATATAAGTGAAATTTTTAAAATAGGATTTAAAAGTATTATACTGTCCAGTGAGAAATGCAGCTGGTCAAGAAAGAAGAATGTGAAGATGAAAGTTCCCATAAAAATACACTGACTTATCACTTTTTTTTTCCTATTTTACTTTTGTAGTCCTTAATATCAATACCAAATAATTAAAAAAAAAAAACAAGGAAAACTTATGGAATCACTTGTTCCTCAAAGTTTTGGACAATATTTACCTATTAAAGGTAACAACTTTGAAATTAAATTCAATACAAGCCATAAATACATTGCTCTTCTTTCTTGGCAAGAGACAAGCGATTTACCATCAGACATATTGGGGTAAAACTCTTGCAAAAGTTAAACCTAATGCTCAGATTTAGTGCCCTGTATTGTTCTAAATAAATCATGAAAGTTCCTGGAAGAAAGGACGATAAAATATTAAAGAGAGTTTTTCAGAATATTGTGAGCACGATGAAAGTCTACTTTAAATAAATTATCCCCGTTAAGATTTTTTTTTAACTTATAGGTTATAGTTAAATTTTAGAATAATAAATTAAATCATTGTTGGTGTTTTTACAATAGTTAAGATTTCTACTTGAAAGCTTAGTCCAAAAAAAAAATAACAGCTTATAATTTAATGATCCATTGAGTCAAAACAACTGTAGTTGTGTTGTTATAAGATTGAAAAGAAAGACTGATTAGATTTAATTCAAATTTGATTAATAGGTTTTATAACAATTAATGAAGTTTTTCATGGCTCTTCAAAGGGCTTTTCTGAAATAAGATACTGTTAATGCATTCACAAAATTCTATCATTTCTTGATTCTACTATTAGAAAATACAATAAGATGATATTTGATAGGTAGATAGGTACATTTGTGGCTCATGGGGCACCGAAAGTGTAGGCTCCGACGTTTCATTGACTATCGAAACTAGTTGAAATCGGGTGATCAGACCAATGCTCATTTGCCTCTACCCTAAGGGAAGACTCCTGGTTCCCATTTTATAGAGAGCTGAGTGAACCGAGAAGGAGAAATGTAAAAATCCCCGACCTCCTGCATCCCTCGTTCTAGTATAAATACAACTGATCCACCGCGTCCACAAACGTAAGATGGTGGCCTTTTTCTAATGATTTTCGTTTTTTCAGTTTTAGTAGATCACTGAGAACAGCTAAGATGCAAAAGTACATTTTCTTCTTTTTAATGTTGGTTCTATTGGGACTGACTTACGTCAGCTGCCAAGAAGAAGAAAAAAATGGTAAAGAGAAAGAAGCAACTGAAGGTAAGATTTGCGAGAATATATATTACTTAGTTTATACTAAAAAGTCTTTCCAATCATTGTATTTTATTATTAAAAAAATATAATAACTGGAACAACTGTTTCTTTTTTCTTCATCAATTTTTTCATTTTTGTACATTTTTAATACTAATTTCAAACAAAGCTTATTTCTTTAATTTTGTAAAAACCTATATTAAATTTTATAGGCTTCTAAATTCCTAATTGATTTAAAACAAAATAGGAGCAACGAAGTTCACAAGGAAAAAAAATTCCATTTTTATATTAATTACGAATTCATTCAATATCTTTAATGATTTTCTTTTATTTCTAGAAAAAGGCGGAAAGAAGGATGAAGGTAACGATGAGAAGTCATAATTTGAGGATGATTTGAAACCTGTCAAGACCCATTTTTTTGTTTGTTTAAGAAAAACATTTTCTACTGACTGCAATGTTAATGAATTCATGAATAAAGTTTTAAGTTTAGCATACATCGTTTCTGGGTTTTTTTTAAACACAATATACCGCTATTTCTATCTGAAAAATCCTATCTATTCTTATGTTTATAAGTATTAAGTTAATAAGTTGTGATATATGCTTGACATCACTAATGACAATATGTCTTTCTTATTTAATTTCTCTGTTTATATTTTTGCTAAGGAATCAATGTTGCGAATAATAATTCCTTTAGGAGGAAAATTAATTTTTATTTCATTGAAAACATACTTTGCTAAACGCGAAGGAGAAAGAGAAATAAATAAATGCTTTTACTAAGTAATAATATAATGATTGGAAAAACATTTTTACTTAATATTGGAAAAACTTTTTAGTTATTAGAAAAATACAATAAAGGAAACAACTGTTTCTTTTGAATTTAAAAATAAAGCCATACACCTAACTAAGTGATACAAAAATTTAATTTTAAAAAAAAATAAATACAAAAACCACGACGTTTCGCCGTCGAGAAACGTCATGGTTTTTGTATTTATTGTTTAAAAATTAAATTTTTGTATCACTTAGTCAGGTGTACGGCTTTATTTTTAAATTTAATGCTACGCAGTACACGTAAACTTCTATATTATAACTGTTTCTTTTCTTCATCAATTTTTTCTTTTTTGTATATTTTTAATACTAATTTCAAACAAAATTTATTTCATAAAACCTTATTAATGTTATAAAGCCGGTTAAAACCATATTAGTATGATTAGCATATACTTAATATCTCATAGGTTTCTAAATTCCTAATTGATTTTAAAAAAATTGAAGCAACTTTGTTTTTAGTGAAAAAAATTCCATTTTTATATTAATTACGATTCCATTCAAGATCGTTAATGATACGATATTTTTTTATTTCTAGAATCAGATGAAAATGAGGAAGAAACTAACAATGAGAAGTTATTTTAAGTTTGATTTGAAATCTGTTTTATAAAGAAAACATTTTCTACTAACTGCGATGTTAAAAAAAGAATAAAGTTATAAGTTTAGCATACATTGTTTCTGGTTTTTTTTAAACAAAATACCACTTTTCCTATCTTTTATGTTTATAAGTAGTGATATAGGCTTGATATCACTAATGACAATATGTCGTTCTTATTTTATTTCTCTAGGGAGTCATTGTTTTCGAATAATAATTGCTTTCAAAGGAAAATTAATTTCTATTTTATTTAAATGTGAAAAACAGACTATTTCAATTAAATATTGAAATATAATAGTGTTAAGATGAAATTGTTTGTAGTAGATAGTAATGAATTAATACGTCAAAACTTTAATTCATTAATTCTTGAGGTAAATATATATATATATATATATATATATATAGAAAAAAACTTCAAATGCATTTCGTGTGTTTCAACTATTCTCTTCGTCAAATATTCCTTACAAAATGTGAGTTCGATTTATGTTCTAATCATTAGATTCCTCTATAAACATTAACTTATTATATTTACGACCATTCTTTTACTTACATTATATCTGTAATAAAAATTAATATAAAGCAACATGGATTCTAACGTTTGGAACATTATCTAATTAGGTAGAAAGATAGTCAATTGTTTTCTTAACATTTTTAGAACTAATAAACTATTCTTTTGTTATATGTTAGCCCATTGATTTAGAAAAACATATTTTCTTCTCTAAACATTCTATTTTAGTTACTTTTTAATATTTTTATAAGACTTGATATTATTGACTATCTGAATAGCTTGACAAAACTTGAAGTATCTTGATGTAGGCTTGATTTCATGGTTAGGAATAGTGACAATATGTCGTACTCCAGTCATGCAAATCAAATTATATCCGATGTAGCATTTTTTGATTAACATTATAAACCATCTTTTTTTATGAATTTTTGGACATTTTGTAAATGTCAACATACGTGTGGAAAATATGAATTTACCATTGTATTCTACTTATAAAAAACTGGTAACGATAAAAAACTTAGACGATTAGCTTAAATATGAAATATTTACTGTCTGAGTATATCTGAATAAATTGTTAATAATTTTCAATTATAAAATGAAAGCCTCTATTCTTAACTAGATTCTGATTTTTTTAATATTATTTATTTTGTTTTTTTATCTTTTTTTAATCACATTTGGCCTTTCTTTTCAATTTCTTAATATTATTTTTAAAAATCTTTCATTTTATTACTTTTAACGCTATATTATAAAAGCGTTATTGTGTCTGTCGTAAGACTTACGTTTTTCCAATTTTGTGACCAAAATATAAGAGATAGATTGGTCATGCAAATGAATAAAATGTAGATTTTTTTTAAGACAAACAAAATGCTACAAAAATCATTCGAAAAAATTTTTGATTGCCAAGATGTCGCCTTTTAAAGGGACAAATTTTGACTTTTTCTCAATTTACACGAAAAGTATAAAAGTTGGAAGAGAACATTATATTGAGAAAATGTTGAATCCCACTATTGGGATTCGAACCTCCAACTCACTGTGTCGCTTTCAGAAATTTATACACAGATCTGTGATCTCACAAATATTCGTAATGAATAAATCGGATATTTAAATCTACACTTTTTTTAAAAAAAAGAATAGAATATCTACTATTAGAAATCAAATCACAATATTATTACTTCAACTACATGCACTCTACGATCATACGTACGTTACTAACGAATACATCAGTTTATCACAAACTTCCTGAAAATAAGAAAATAAAACATCTATTCAATAAATCAGCGATTAAAGTCTTAACTTCTTAAAAGCAAGAAATAAAACTTTGTAATTTGGGAACTGAACTTCGAAATAAATTTAAACAATCAGAATTCTATCATTATCTATTATCTCATACGTTGATGAAAAAGCATCATTTCAATCAGGGGCGAATAAAAAGGGGTAGGCCAAGGGACCCCCCCAAAATAATGAATATAAAGAAAAAAATAAGTACTGTAATCTGAATTATTTTAATGAATCATGCGCGAAGGCATCGCCGCGGCAGACAGTGATACTTCCCCTTATAGTTGCATTCAGGGCATTCAGCGCAAATTACCCTCTGATATAAAGTATCATGGGGTGTCTACTTAAAATTACTTAACCTAACCTTACATTAATCTTGGCCTCCCCAAAAAAATATATTCTGTATTCGCCACTGACTTCAATACTTTGTAAGAGAGCTATCATACAATGGTAGAAAGCTGAATTAGAAGTATAATTTTTAAAGTTTTCTTAGTTGTAAAAACATAGATTTAAATTTTGCCATTTATTATTATATTATTTCTGTACTTTGCTTTATAATCAACAACAGTTGTACAACGCAAGCCAATATTGGCATTAAATGAAGTTTATTTTCTATTTTTCGGGAAATATAGGTTCATTATCTTATTTATTCTTCACCACTTTCTTGAGAGTTTTGCTTGTGGGTAGTATTTTCAAGAATGGGGATGTTAAGTAGAAGGTTCGGTTTCCCATAATGGAAGTTTTTTTTATGGTTTTAATCTCGTAATCTGAGTATTTCTATATCAAGGGGAGTTGTTATATTGACGAGTTTAAAAGGAAAAAATGAATGATTTTTAAGAATAATGTTAAGAAATTGAAAAGAAAGGCCAAATGTAATTAAAAAAAGAGAAAAAAAAAATAAAAAATAATAAAAAAAAAAAAATTAAAAAGTTTCAAGTAAATGTTAGCTTTTTTAAATTAATTCGCAACTATTATTCACGCACGGTAAATTTTTATTCTCATCTATTATCTCATGTTCATTATTAGTTAAAAATATTTCTATTTTATTCTATTCTTGTTTAATGTACAAAAATATACTCTGTCTATTGGGAATCGAACCTCTCACTCAATATTAAACAAGTTATTCAGTTGGCCCTGACCTCCATGACTGACTGTGTAGGAGTAAATGTGTTGTTTAAATTTACTTTTCTTCGAGTAAGAAAGTTTTTACTATTGTGGTTTTATCCTAATATTCTATGTTGACAACCCATCCTCTACGCACACTGTATTGTCGAAGAAATGACCCATTTCAATCTACACTTTATAATTTGTAGATAATAGATAATAAAATAAAATACAATCAAAACAAGAATAGTGAAATTTCTCATGTAGGAAAACTGTATAAAAATTGATTTATTTAAATGAAGTCTTTAAATTAAGCTTCTTAAAGTTAGAAAAGAAATATCGTTTTCAGAGAATCGAAACTTACACTCGTAGTTTGTTTTTCCTTTGAACATTAGGATTAGCATTTATAGAAAATATTATTTAGTAATGGAACTATTTAAACCAAAATATTTCTCAAATTTTTTATGAAGCTTTCTCCATTGGAAATCGAACACGCAATTCAATATTCATATCGAACACCCTATATCAATAGTTTAAAGTATAGAAAAGAAAACCTAACATCTGTCTACCCTTTAAATAAAAACATTGAAAAAAAAATGCTTGGAAGTTGTTGCTGAAATAATTATTGAACATCGCGTATGTCTTAGTATAGTATAACATTCCGCTACGCTCTGGCAAATAGTATTAATGAATGAATGAGTTATTTCAATGTTTCTCAACCTGTGGGGCGCGCCCCCCTAGGGGGGCGCGATAAAACTAAAGGGGGGGGGGGCGCGAGCATATCGAGGAAAAAATCTTATTAAAAAACTAGATGAGTTTTTTTTTTTTTATTTTTTTGGTTGAACAGATAGGTTTGGAGGTTTTTTTTTTTTTCGGGGGGCGCGATGAGAGTTGTGATTGAAAATTGGGTCGCAAGTACTAAAAGGTTGAGAAACACTGAGTTATTTGAAATATGATAAAACTAAGAAATTCCAACTTCATTGGAATTAGAATCTCGAACTGTATAAATATAAATTACTAAAAAAAGAACAATTTGCATATCAAAAAAATTTAAGTACTGATAAACTCTTTCAAGATTTCCAAAAAATCATAAATTGTGCATTAAATAACGGTTATTATATATATATTATTTTTATAGATTTTGAGAAAGCATTTGATAGTATTAATCATAAGATATTGATAGAAAAATTATTTCATATTGGAATAAGAGGCAATATGATAGAAATATTAAAAAACTATTTAAAAAATAGAAAAATAAGAATTAATTTAAATTCAAAATTAGGTAAAACATATAAATTAAAAACAGGAATTCCTCAAGGTTCAAACTTAGGACCACTTTTATTTATTTTATACTTAAATACATTATATAGTACAATATCAACATCAAAAATTTTTGCTTATGCTGATGACATCATATTGATAAATATAAATGAAAATTATGACACTGCAGAATACAATATACAAAAAGACTTTAATAAATTAATTATTTGGACACACAATAATAAAATGAAAATAAATAGTGAAAAAACAAAACTAATGATATTGAAAACAAAAAATAAATTTTTACATACAAATCCAGTAATAAAATATCATGATTATAATTGTTTATTCGATGATGACATAAACTTCCAAAGTTGTAATTGTGAAAATATTGAAATTATTAAAACAATTAGATATCTAGGTTTATATATTAATGATCAATTCTCTTGGAAAACACATTATTTATATATATTAAATAAACTTAATTCATTAATATATATGTTTCAACATATAAAGGGTATCTTTTCTATAAGATACAAGATGTTAATATATAAATCATTTATAGATTCATTAATAAATTATGGATTATGTTGTTGGGTACATTTAGGTAATACAGACACTAATAACATAAATAGAATATTAAATAAAATAATGAATTACATAATACAAGATTATTGTATATTAACAAAGAATGAAAAAATACAGATAAGAATAAAATATAAAATTTTAATGCCAAAAGAAAAAATATTATATTCTTTAATATTAAATAACTTTTATAAAATTAGAAATCAAATTAGAAATTATAACTTAGAAAATATTACTAGAAATACATTAATAAAGATTTTATATTATGAAAATCCTAAGAACAACTTTGGATTAAGAAATAAAAATAGAATTCTATTAAAGATTTTTATGCAAATTACAAATGAATTAAAACAAAATAAATTTAATAAAATAAGTATATTAAAAAGGCAAATACTGAAAAAAATAATATTTGGCGAAATTATCTGGAATATTTAGGTATTTTTGATTACATATACTATATTTATATTTTGTGTGTTTTT
>JAFIDM010005346.1:27772319-27786184 GCA_023159025.1 Thereuonema tuberculata | reverse complement strand
TAAGTCATGTATTGGAAGAAAGTAACTCAATGTTATTATTAGAAATGATTTGAAAATGCGGAATGATGTAGTTCCACGAAATATTATCGATATTAAAGAAAATACGTTAAAGTGAGGTGGTTTTTTTACAAAATTTTAGGGTAAAAAAGATATTTTTATTTTTTATAATTTTCTTTAATCATTTTAATTCTTCTAGATAGGATTTATTGGTTTGTAATCATTTAAGTTATCTTATGACAAGTCAAGATTAAATCCTTAATTTTAGAAAGTTTTGAGTTTGATTTGATAACTGTCATCTGTTTGTTTTTTTATTTTATTTCTTTTATAAATTAAATATATTTAGATATTAAAAACTAGAAATAAATAAAAAGAAAATAAAAAAGATAAAAAAAAAGAAATAAAAAAAGATATAAAAAACAAAAGAAATAAATCAAAAGATAAAAAAGAGCAAGGTCTTTAAATATTGCGTTTTTGTTTTTCTTAATTTTCTAAATTTTAATTGCTATTTTTGACACTTTCGCCGCTTATGACATGAGGATAAATTTGGCCGTATTTTCACAGAAACAGTAATTTGAATTTTGTATTGGCATTTTTCAAATTTCACATTACTGTCCAGCTTTATTTGTTTAGTTAATTTTATTCTTTCTAAATCTTTCTAATTCTATACTTTCTAAATTTCTAAATTGCAAATAATTAATCGAAATCTTTGCTTTGAGAAACTCGAAGACTGAGCTTTCAGTTTTGCCCGTTGTTGTATATAAACAAATTAAAAATTATGCAACATTTCAGTAGTTATAGGCACAATTGCCATTATCAAGTGATCTTTTTATTTATTTTATTTAGATATTTATATATTCATTCATTAAGAAAAAAATTCCATTTCTTTTAAATTCTACATGAAATACCGAACAAAAACATATAGTAACAATAGTCAAAACTGAAAATAAAGATGAAATGGTAATGAAATAGTTAAGTCCTCTCAGTGCTAAATAAGATAAATAGTTATTATGGAAAAATCTCATTTGAAGCATTATATTAAATTGCTGATTTAAAAAATAAGTATCAGAATCGTTTCTTTTGGATTATCATTTTACGAAAAATTATTTTCACTAAATAATTTAATAAAATCTAAGAATAAGGATTTCAATGTTGCTAGTGGTACTAATAAACATTGAAACTAATCCATTCTAAAACAACCATTAACTTTGTGTTTAGTGTAACAATGTTTATATTCCATCAGTTGCCTCGAGACACTGAAGCATTTTTTCACGTTACAAGGTAGAACTAAGTAATTTTTAATTTCAAAACACAACTTTTATCCTTTCTTTTCATGATGCCGAATTCTGCTACTGATTCCATCTAAATTTTAAAGTCAAAATATAAGCGAAAATATAAATTTCGTTTTGAAGTAATCGAAATTATTGACCCCAAAGTGATTGCAAAATTTCGGCAAAGCACACTAACAGAAAAGCGGTTTTGATGGATGATATTCTTCTCCTCTGGATCTTCGATTCTTAAGTCAGCTACTTATAAAAAGATTTTATTACAGCAGCTCAGTCCAAATGTCGTTATCGAACGTGGAATCTCCTAATAATTGGAATCAACAGTTTTTTCGGAAACAACAAATGAAAAAACAGAAAATTCCCTGTTCTCGAAAAATCCTGTAAAAATATTTACAGTTATATTAATAGAATAGTAAACTTTCCTTTTTGTCTCCTTACTTTTATTTCTAAAAACAATATTTCGAGAATCTGTGGTTTGTCTTCCTAAGGATTTATCTTTTTTATAAATATCGTGTAAACATATATTGATCGTTCCATATACTGAATTAAGTAAACAAAAACAGTACCACAAGTTAATTAATTAATTTTCATACAATATAAACTTAAATAATAGAAAATTGTTAACGAAATTTATTAGTAAAAATTAAAATGAAAATAATTGCATAAAAAATTATTGAAATTCTAAATAATTTTTAATGATGTTGATGATTTCTGATTTGATAAAGAGACACTAGTTTTTGTTAAAATATTTGTAATTTTATTTTTACTTTTATTTTCATAAGTCTGCACCCATCGGGTGTAATGCTGGGGAGCACCATCGTAATGAAACCAGCCTGGGAAATCCCCTTCTAAGTTAAAGATTGATGTAATTCTTCCTCCTCAAAGTATGTTTGTCCCGTCAAAGATTATTGAAAAAAAAAAGAAGGGGCCAATATTTCGATCACTTCATATTCCACACTTGAACATAAAGCGATCGTCATCTTGTGTCTTGGAAGCCTGTATCCAATTGAGGTTTTGTGGTGACCAGTAACGTGTGTTTTGCTTATTCACTTCCCCGTTTACTTAAAACATGGCCTCGTCACTAAGCAGGATAGTAAACGGAAAAATGGCTTTAATCTCACATTGTTGCAGAGCTCTCAGAATTCGACTCTCCGATCATCCTTAGTGTTTGTAACAACTGCATCTTGTACGGATACCATTTACTGCTTTTCAGAATACGGTAGATAAGCTTTTAGAGACTCTCGTCTCTGCGGATAATCTGCAGAGGGACTTCTCAGGGGTTTTAAAGAGAACGCTGCCAGGACATTAGAACTTGTCTGATCATCTGATAATGTCCTCGGTGGCTCCCTACGACGTTTGCCTACCACAGATCCGTCTCCCTACTTTTACTTACTTACATACTTAACAATGCTCTAGGACAGTGGTGCCCAACCTTTCGTAATATGGGGGCCAAAATTGCCTTTGCTGTGAATCTCGCGGGCCACAACCACAAAAAAAAAACGGAATCTCCTATTCAACAACCAAAAAAAAAAACCTGAATAAAACAGCGGGCCACATGTAACACCTTCGCGGGCCGTAGGTTGGGCACCACTGCTCTAGGATGAAGCATTACCATCAATCTTAAACCCAGAAGGGGATTTCCCAACCTGGTTTTAACAGAACGGTGTTCAGCTACAATCCAACCTATGGGTCCATCCTGTATATCGATTCTAATATTAAGCTAATAGTCATAACTTTTTTCTATATAAAATTATCTTTTGGAATGGAATCATGGTATTCATTATATCATGAAATAATTGTATTTAATGCAATTGCAGGCTCAATCAGATTTTACCATATCGTTTTTAAATATTGAAAGAAACCAATAATACAATCAGACTGAACACAAGAAATAGGTGAAGAATATTCTTAAATCACAGCAAATCAACAGGTATAAGGGCAATAAAGGGCAATATGCTCAGTTACACGTTCCTTTACCATCCTACGAGTACGACCGAATAAGATATCTCAATTTTTCATGTTTATTTCGTTTCTGTTACTGCTTCATTTGAGATGATTTTTTTTCTTTTTGTTTTACGATTAATCAAATAGACGTAATCAGGATTTTAGAATCGAAGGTATTATGATGGTCAAAAAAACAAAAATAGAAAAAAAAATACAAAATACTTCGTATTCCTTTCGCTGATGGGGGGTGGGTCCAACCAAAAAAAAAAATGTCCAAATCTACATTTCTTCAATTTTTTGTTACAATGGGGAGGAAGAGTTCCAATTTTTACCAACCCTCCCTCCCTTGCTATAACAATGGATTGATTTTTTTATCTAATAACTGTATTTCTTTGTTATCCTCAAATTGCATTTATTGCAAATGTTTTTGGCGACCCATTTGGGAGCTATTGTGATAGCGACTAAAATCGTGGCGTTTGTCCTGTCCATCCGTCCGTGTCTATCCACCCCTAACAACTCCCGAACGGAAGGTCGGATCAACAAGCGGATTTCACCATCGTATTCAGAGACCCAAGGACTGTGGGAATGGAGTGCTTTCAGTAGCCAATGCCTTCCCCATGTTCGAGATATTTGGCATTGATGGTATTGTACACTCCTAAAAACTCCCGAGCGAAAGGTCGGATTGAGAAACGAACTTTACCATCGTGCTCAGAGGACCAATAAACGTAGGACTAGGGTATTTTCAAATGCCAAAGTTCCCTCTCACCCGCTATTCGAGATATTTGGCATTGTTTTCATTGGATTTCCGCTATTATCTTAAATGTTTGAAATGCAAACGTCTTATTTTTTTTCTTCTCTGAATCATTTTTCTCAATGTCTGCTTGCTTGTTTGTTTTTTTTTATTAACATTTCCCTATTTATTTTTTTATATTTTTCCTTACGCTAATGTACTTCCTTTTTTATTATCATTTTTAATTTTTTTATTACTATGGATCGCCTTTAAATTTATGTTTAGCACAAAATTGTATTCACTTATTTTTAACCTTATTAATATTAAGAAATATGTAGTAAGGATTAGGATCTTTGCAATTTGTTTCGTTTTCTTTTTATTAACTTTTATGTTCTTAAAGTTAATAAATTCATTTTTTCTACTATTGATAAATATGACTAATTGTTATTTTTTTTTCCAAAGTCTTGTTTTATAATTTTGTATTGTAATGTCAATAAACTTAAACTTAAAAAGGTTAGAATTTATTTTGAACCTTAACTAAATTAATAATAATTCGAACTAACATTATGTCTTTCAGGTTGTTTCAGTTAATGAATTACTGCAGTCGAATAATTCATTGAAACTCGATAAAATTCGTTTTTAAAAATTTTAATTCCAACTTCAAAGATAGTTTAAAAGATAAATTCTGATCTTTTAAGTAACTTTTAAATGTGTAAATTGAAAAGCAATGTAATTAAAATTTATTCTACCTTTTTTGTATATTTATTTTCCGAACTTCTTTGATATTTTGAACATTAAATTTATTTGTGGCCGACCTTGAGACAGACATACTTTTGTTCAAAGTGCATTCTTAAAAATGTTATAAATTTAAAAAAGTGAAATCAAATTTAATAAATTTAAAAAAATTGAAGGGAATTTCCCATTTCTTCTACATTTTCTTCTGCATTTTCTTATATACAGTAGAACCTTATTATAACGGACTAATAGGGGCTGAAGGTTGTCCGTTTTAATGAAAGTCCGGTTTATAATAAATAATTCTTATAGCGGTGTAATGCAGCAGGGTGTATATCAATGAAAGTACAATAGTTAGCTGTAAAAAGTGTTTATTATATATCAAATAAAAAACAGCCTTCAACGAAGTAGGTTGAATTGAAAAAGATGTGTACGTATGCACTGCATTAATCTTCATAACAAGAAGGTCCTGGTTTATGTTGATTGCTTACATTCATTGGTTTGAAAAAATAATTTATTTTCTGCTAGGTTTGTTTGCTGCTTATTTCTTCAGTTAATAACTGACGGAGTTAAGTGTTCATAATATGCAAGCACATTTTCATTTGCCGATTGTTCAACATATTGAATAACAAAATTTAAATGGTCTTTCAATTCGCTCACCTTAATTGTAGGCTGACAATTTTTTTTTTAAACTGTCCGTTATAAGCGAAGTCCGTTATAATAGGGTCTGTTATAATGAGGTTCTACTGTATGTTCTTTTGCTTATTACCATTCTTTTTTACTTGAATACAATTTATTTCATGTTTTTCTTTTTGCTTTAGCTCAGAATCAAGATTTAGTAATCCGAGTTAATGAAGGGGAACGTTTAGAGCTTAACGTGGCATTTCCTAGTAATCCTAATCCTACAAAATGTGACTGGAACAATAAGCATGGTTCTATTATAGAAAATGATAAGGACTATGAGAAGATTATTGATAATGGACGTTGTAAATTAGTCATATACCATGTTTCTTTTGAGAAGGATAATGGAACATGGACAACTACCATAACCAATGCAGAGCGCAAGCAAACCCATATAAAGGTTTTAAGTATGTAACAAAACTTTCATTTTCATTCCAGATTTTATACTAGATTAATATCTTACATCAAGTTTCGCCATTCCACTAAAGGGATCTGTAAATATAAGTTTATATTTCAATTTGGGATTATTATTATTATTACCTTTATTCCTTTCTATTTCTTAATTGTTAAAATGTTTCAATTATACAAGGAATGAAGTAAATGCTTTCAGCAGTGTCGTAATGAGAAGTGTTTCGTAATTGCTAAAGCAGAACGCAAGAGAAACATTTGTTAGTTTTTTAAAATAAATTATTATAATAAAATGATTCGTTCTCTTCATCCTATTTAGCATTTCCAATTAAAATACGTCGGCATTTCTTTATAAAAATTCAACGTAATACTTTTGAAAACTTCTCATAGGTTTGCGCCTTCTCTGGTTCTTTTATCGAGGGAGGCGGGTTAGGGCTGAAGATCCCGTTGAAGCTGTTCCCTAATCCTCCCCATATTTGAATCAGAGAAGGCATTTATTCTTGTGCTGTGGCTTTACGTTCATTTCTACTTTTGAAAACATCATACATTTTTCAATAGATTACCGGTGTACAAGGTGATTCAAATTAAAGCATCCTTATGCTTCTCCTACTTGTTCTCTCTCCAATGTGAGACTTGGACTATATACATTCCAGATCATAGGGGAAACATTTCGGCAATAAAAAAAAATGGATACTTATGTAAATATGGAATTTTGAACTCACACAGTTCAAAATTCCATAATTACATAAGTATCCGTGTAAGCTCAGCCACCTCCAAGAGTTGCAACAGAGGAACTAAAAAAAAAATAGTTCGAAATTCCATAATTACATAAGTATCCATTTTTTTTTATTGCAGAAATGTTTCCCCTATGATCTGGAATGTATACAGTCCAAGTCTGACATTGGAGAGAGAACCAGTAGGAGAAGCATAGGGATGCTTTAATTTGAATCACCTTGTACAATGGTAATCTTGGAGGTCAGCCACCTTCAAGAGTTGCAACAGAGGAACAGCAGCATTAACATAGGAACAAGTCATTGCCATTGAAAATGACATCCTCGGGGAGATTGATAAAATCCTACCTGAGGAGGCTAATTCTCAGTTCGAAGAAAAAGATTTCTAGATATTTATATCAGAATAATATGCACTAGTAAATCTACTAAAGAATGGTTGGAATGCCTGTTTAAAGACTCAACCAAATATAAAGTAAGGAAAGTTAAAGAACTTCCAAAACCCATTAAAGTATTAGTAGTCCAAACTACTAATACTTTAGTCTGATAATTTAGTCCAATAGTCCTCCAAATGAAAGTTGGCCGGCGGAAGTTTGAACTGTGCAGCCCTTCCGGTAGCTTATCAATTATGTTTTCCTGTCAAAATGGACGACGGCGTCTGTTCTCACTGAGAAATTATAGTTAACTTATAATAGGCTAACGTTTAATTATCGGAGAAGTTCTAATTTAGAAAAATACTTGTTTATTTAGAGAATTTCATTTATAAATTATGTCTCTTAGATTTTAGGTTTTGAAAGTATCCCTTCACAGAGGCAAGTATTTCTCTTGCTTGACGACGAAGAGTGCTTCCAGGCTATTTTTCTCATCTGACATGGTGATAACGCAAAATAAAACTCTCTAACATTTAGCATTATTTCAATACTAATCGCTAATAATAAATATTTTAATGATTTATAAATACAATTGCCTTTTGATAAGTAATCAGCGATTAGCAGAATGGCGGCTTTCTATCAGAAGATCAGACGGAAGTGCCTGACCAGACTAATCGATGCTACATGCTCAGATCTCACAAAAACAGGGCGGCCAACTCTCATTTGGAGGACTGTAAAAGACTAGAGATACAGAACCAGGGACTAAATCCCATGGAATGGAGACTCATTAAATGTAGAATTGAAACCAAAGGACAAAAATTGGTCTTTGGTATTCATGAAACTTCTGCTAAGCAGAACTAGATTACAAACCTCTCCTGAATTTAACCAGGGTTTCTTTCAATATCCTGGGGAAAAAAAAGGAAGAGAGGCTAACATTGAGGAGAGTACAGAGATGGACTTAGAAAATCCAAAACCTGATATCTCCTCTAAACCTTGAAAAAAAATTTTTTTAACTTATGAAGTTTATTCAAGTCAACCTACAGCATAGCAAGGCAGCAACAGCTACACTCTGCAAATACATGATAGAAGCTGTGAATATTGTCCTCATTCAAGACCCTTGATGTTACAAGGGAAAGGTAAGAGGATTAGAAAATATCGGGGAACCATTGTTTCATATTCAAATGTTAAACCACGTGCTTGTATATTTATTAAAAAGAATATCAAGTATTTCACTCTAACTGAATATTGCACCAATGATCTGGTAGCAATCAAGGTTATATATAATAATAAAGAAAAACTGAGGGACGTTGTAGTAACCTCTGCTTATTTTCCTTATGATTCACCTGAACTTCCACCTATTGAATAGTTTTTAAAACTTGTAAATATGGTGTGAAATAAAATGGAGGAACTCATCACTCGAATTGATGCCAATGCACACCACATTATATGGTAGAGTTAAGACATTATTATCAGAGGTGAAAAACTTTTAGGATTTACAAATTTACTACTGATTTACAAATTCTTAATAATGGTAACACTTCTACTTTCCTCAATAGAATTAGAGAGGAAGTTATCGATATTACCGTGGGTACTATTACATTAGCACCATGGTCAAAAACTGGCATATATCCAATGAAATGACTTTTTGAGACCATAAATACATCTGCTTTACTTTAGAATCAAATCTTTTTATAACTGATTTCTACAGAAATCCTAAAACTACTGATTGGGAATCTTATTAAGATGACCTTAAAAATAGTGTTAGGTATTGTCCACAACGGATTAGGTCTGTTGTGAGAAGTAGAGATACTTTGTACAACAATCAATTATCTCTTTCTTTATTGCGAATTGTCCTTTGAAAAAATGTTAACTACCAAGACGTGTTTCTTGGTGGAACTATATCTGACACAGCTCAGGACTCGCACTAGAAAGCTGTTCAATATAGCTAAAGCTGGTGAATGGAATGCACTGAAATAGTGAATGGACTGTTTATAAATAAACACTCACTAAATATAATAAGGCTTTGAGAAACACATGGCTAAAATTTTGTGAGGAAATTTCTAATGTTCCTGATAGTTCTAGACTATATAAAATTCTGACAAAAGAACCAAACCTTAAATTAGGGACTTTGTTACAAAAAGATAGGAGTTATACTGTCATTGGGGAAGAAACACCAAAGGTTTTATCCAGTATACATTTCCCAGATTCTATCGAGATAGATGTGGACTGAGGCCTAAAATCTGAAAATTTAAACTTAGGGACTGACTTCAGAGCACCCAAGGAGAATTGGCAGGTTGCACATCTGGCCTTTGATTTTGTGAAAAATAGAATGGGCAGTTTCAACCTTCAAACTTTGTAAAACAGATGGATTAGATCAAATTTTTCCAGCCCTTATACAAAAAGGAATAAGCTTTCTTGCTCACCTGTTTTTAATATATAGGGTGATTATAAAGTTCAACTTTCAGCATGCTGAAAAAAAAAACAAACACTTACCTGAAATTTGAACAGCATATACTCGAAGACAGGCGAAATGGTATGGCATAAGAAAAAAAGATATTCCAAATGTTAGCAATAGCAGGCGCTTTAAGCGTCATAATATGAAAAATACAAGGCCTGTCATGCGCACGACACATTGCATTTGCTATAAAAACACGGGGTACATGGCGTTTTCGTCATATTGCTTCTGAGAAGCTCACTATGACTCTCTCAATGAAGGATCGCTTGTGACGCTCTTTTACAAGAAGGGTGACTGTGCGCCAGTAGCTCTGAAGAAGTTCCGGACAATAAAGGGTATAAAAAAGGCTGTGGTCTGATGTCTTCGAATTTCTTCATCATTTTCTCCAGACCCTTGGCAGAGACAGGTTCTTTTGAAGTGAAATCTGGCAGAGGGAGGAAACCAATTGCTTCGACATCAGTAGAAGATGTGGTCACAGAAGTTCAGGTATACACGAGGGGTGGTGTGCAAACGGGGAATTGCCCCAACTTTGGACATGTCTGTGAGGACGATGCATAAAATTGTTTGAAGCATCCTGCATTGCTATCCATACAAAATTATCCATGTTCAGGAGTTGCTTCCTGCTGACCTGCCAGTAACAGAAAGGTTTGCTGTAGAATTTATTCCTCGCATGGAAGTGGACAATGAACGGCCATGGAACATTTTGTGGACAGACGAAGCCCATTTCCATTTCCAAGCACATGTCAATATTCAGAAATGCAGAATATGGGCAACGAAAAATGCTTCGCACATGAACCATTACCTCTTCATTCTGCAAAGGTAACTATATGGTGCGGGTTGAGGCCATCGTTTATCGTAGGGCCATTTTTTTTCGAGGAGATGGGTCGTGCGGGTCCTGTTATCCGCACTGTCAATGGTAAACGCTATGAGAGTCTTTTCCACAAGCACATCATTCCAATACTTCAACAGCGTTCATGTGTGGGTAACATCATCTTTATGCAAGATGGCGCTCCTCCGCATATTGCAGTTAAGCAGCTGCTCAAGAGGCATTTCGAAAGTGATAGAATTGTCAGTCATCGTTTTCAAACAGCCTGGCCGTCAAGATCACCTGATCTTAATCCTTGTGACTTCTGGCTGTGGGGTTATCTGAAAAATGTTGTGTTTAGTGGTCCGATTGCAAACTTAGCTGAATTGAAGGCACGCATTGCGCAATACATTCACAACGTGACCCCTGAGACACAATTTCAATGTTGCTTTTTATGCGGTTTTTTTTGGACTCAGGACAATTAAAAACCGATTTCATTGTTGCTGTTTTATGCGGTTTTTTTTGGACTCAGGACAATTAAAAACCGATTTCATTGTTGCTGTTTTATGCGGTTTTTGCTTCAGGACAATTAGAAACCGGTTTTTCCCATCCAATCTAATACGACCTTGCCATGGTGGATGGGCTTTAAACTAACAGTGCCACAACTGTTGAATGACTTGGAAGTCATTTCTTCAGTTAAAATCCGATAGTCATGCACATTGAACAGTAGGAGAGACCGGGGTCAGTTGACATACGGGGCTAGTTGGCACGCAGCTTCTAATTCCAGCCACCGTGTAGCTAACACGAGCGCTGACATCTTGGTAGTGGCAGTGGTCTGCGATGTCAGAAATTTCCACATTTTTGTTTTTTAAAGCTCTGCCATGCTCTAAAACACGTGGATCAATCAATATCTAATGAACATCTTAGCTAGCGAGCCTATTTTGACTTAGCCAGATTTCCGTTTCACATTGGTTCAGATGCCTCAGCTGAAAGCATATCTGCAAATCTTGTGCAGTTACAGGAAGGCAAGGAGCATGTGATCGCTTATGCGAGTAGAGCTTTGTCTCCTGCCAAGCGGCGGTACTCTATGCCAGAGCTGGAGTGTCTTGCGATCGTTTTCGGAGTTTTTCAGTTCCGTCAATACATTGAGGGCACCCACTTTGTTGTTTTTTTCGGATCACAGCGCTCTAAGATGGCTCTCCTCAAGAACTGAAATCTCGTATTACTCGATGGAGTTTAAAATTGCAGATTTTTGATTTCGAGATTCACCACAGGAAGGGAAAGAGAATGTCGTGGCTGATGCGTTATCCCGAGCAAATTGCCGTAGGTTGAGGATTGAAACCGAGACATGGAATAAGGAGCAACAGCAAGATACGTTCTGTGGGAAGAAAATTGAGCAGATAAGAAAGAAAGGAAATCATGAAGGCACTTGTGGAATGTTTGTGATTAGAGGAGTTATTCTTGTGAGATCTCTTACGTGAAATAAACGAAATCCTTGCAGATGTAAGGAACCGATTTTTTTTCCTGGAGAATTTAAAAGCCTAATCCTGATGTTTTTACGAACGAAAATATATATATATATATATATATAGTTTTATCCACTTCTCGTTGAATTTGAAAACTTCATGTGGTGTTAATCAGTATCCATAATTTCATAAAGAAACTCTAAAAACTTCATATGAAATAAATGATATATCTTGATAAAACTCCTTAAAACATCCATTTAATCGTGATAATTAAAGATGGGGAAGGTTATACCGAATAAAAGGTGGTTCAGGAGTATGGTGAAAGAAATTTTATTATGTTGGCACAATAATAAATGTGTAGGAGAACACCAGGGAGTATACAAAACTTTGTCTAAAATTCGAGAAAGATATTTTTGACCTGGATTGTTTAAGAGCGTACGTAATTATGTCTGAATTTGATTTGTCAGGAGGTTTGTCAGAAGGTAAAATCTAGTCGGAAAGGGCACATTGGCCTGGGACAGCTGTTCGAAAAGCGTGATCGATAGGATACATTGGTAATTGATTTTGTAGGTGAATTTCCCGGACTTAGCATGGGAAAATCTTTTCTTTTTGTGGTTGTAGATACCTTTAGTGGTTAGATTGAGGCTAAGCCAATGAGGCAAGCTATCGCAGAAGCTTGTATTAAGTTCTTGAAAGAGATATTTTTCCGATTGGGATTTCCGCGAGTGATAATTAGTGATAATGGAGCACAATTTCGATCGGCTGCTGTTGGGGAATTTTGTAGGAATCACGCCATCAAACATCAACTTTGCTCACGTTACCATGCACACAGCAAATCCATGGGAACGCTACATCTGCTGGATAAAGACAAAAAAAATCGCATTGATTGTGTTTCAAGTATGCATATAAATAACAAGTTGAAGAGTAGCAACTAATTCCTCGTTTGTTGGCAACTGAGTACATTGGTAAGTAATAAATAACACCTCGCTTTTAAACAGAAAATAACTATTTTCTATTTTCTTAAAGAAAAAAAAATTCGATCAGTGAAAAATATATTCAAAATGTTAATCTATTTTGAAAATCCTGTTTTTCTTTATATCAAACCTCTGAATTTATTTTACTTCTATCATTTAAATATACATTCATTCTAGTTATCAAAATACGACAATTTAAAATTTGATAATTTCATCTATTTTCAAACGTTGGTATTCTTATTAGATCGGAGTTTTTATTTTGAATAAAACAGCAGTTTAAATATTAAACATCAACAAAACAGCTTCAATAAAATATAGCAGACTCGATCTTAAATACCTGATTATTATCAACCTTTAAGCTATCTTAATTTTCTTTTTACTTCTTTAATAACTTACTACAAATTGAATAATAGTTTAAAGCATTCGGCGTTGCCAGGGGAGAAGAGGGGGTGGTGAGAGGTGAGGAGTCCGTTTTTCTCTTCTCCAAAACCCTATCACATCAAACCTTCCCCAGTTGTTCCAGAAAAATATTTGTACAGTTTCCATTATCCCCACCAGGCCCATTTTGTGGCACTATTCCAGAAATTTCACCTCTTTTCATGCTCTTGGGGGTTGGTTAACCGGGTTCCAAGGTAGCCTATATTTTCCGCAGACTAGTAGAGAGTATCTATGAAAAATTTGGTTCCATCAGTCAAACGGTTTAAAATTGTATAGAGAACATACAAACAAACTTTAACTTTTATAAATATGTAGATATAGATATCAATACCGCTTCAAGTAAATTTTAGTTTATATCTACATTTTAGTTTAGTTTATATATTTCAGTTTAAGCTAGGTTGTCATTAGCAAAAACTGCGTCTGCAACGAAGTTCAAATTGGAAGAAAAGCTTAGAAAATTATTTATGAAAGTAAAATACATAAATGAAGTGGACACAATAAAACTTACAACTTCTTTACTTCCCATTCTATATTTCGTCCTGACGATATCAGGACTTCCTCAGGAATCTCAAAATGATACAAATTATAAAATAAAGAAGAAAATAAGACAGAGAAAACTTTCCTCTTCTTATTTAACAGAAAATATAATAACAATGTAAACTGTAACAATTATATCATATCATCAATTATTAAACAAACCTATCATTTTACAAATCGTTTAAACAAACCCATCATATAACCAATTCTTTTCAATAATTGTTTAGTATTAATACCATAAAACAATTAAAAATTAAACCAAACAATTACAAAATAACTTTAACAGACATGTTGATGTGATAATTAATTTTCA
>JAFIDM010005346.1:27731987-27757461 GCA_023159025.1 Thereuonema tuberculata | reverse complement strand
AATATGATATGGCAATACATGCAATATATAAGCCTCCTCATACTAATGTAACTCTTTTTTGTGATGAATTACAAATAAATATTTCAAAAATCAAAAATAAAGTAAGTAAAAATATTATTTATATAGGTGATGCGAACATAGACATCTTCAAAAATAACTTAAATACAAATACAATAAAATATTTACAAAACTTTTATAATTTAGGTTTTACAAATTATGTTTAGAAACCTACTAGAATAGCGAACACAAAAAACACAAATTCAATTTCCTGCATAGATCACTGCTTCTCAAATCTCAAAATCACAAATCATTTTGAAGCCACAATAATAAAATGGGACATATCAGATCATTTTGGTATACTTTTCGAAATTAAAAATAAGATAAACAATATTCAGGAAAAAAAAATAGACAGAATAAATAAATATGATAGTTTAATGAATGAAGACTTTTTTGAGTGTAGATTGAAAAAACTCATTCTCCAAATGCAAAATAATTCTAATTTAGATACAAATAAAATAATAAACAAATTACATAAAATAATAAAAAAAGCTAAAATAATAAATTGGAAAAAAAAATATAACAATATTAAGAACAAACAAAATAATCCTAACAATAAACAAATTAATAATTATAAACAACCATGGATGGACGACGATCTAATGAAATATATTAATGAAAAAAATAAATTATTCAAAAAAGTCCAAAAAAATAAGAAAAACTTAAGGTTACAAAATATCTATAAAAAAAAGAAATTGGCTTAAAAACCTTATTAATAAAAAGAAAAATAGATATTATAAAAACTTGATAGAAAATGATCCAAATATAAATATCAACATCTGTCACTTAGTAAACAAGCAAATAAATTATAAACAAAAAAATTTTGATAATACTGAAATTGTAAAATTACTAAAAAATTTTGATCTAAATAATATCTTCAAAGAGTTTAAAAATGTATTTATAAAAAAGAATACATATAGCAATGAAAATACAAATTCAAATGTACAATTAATAAATTACGAAAATAATACTCAAAAGGATACTACGGTATTATTTCCTCCTAATTTGCATGAAATCACAAAAATCATATCTAATCTGAAAAATAATAATTCAAATGGATGTGACTTAATCAAAGTGAAGGAAATTAAAAAACATGAGAAATTATTTGCACAATTTTTGGAATTATTATTTGAAAATATAATCAATACTGAAAGCTATCCAAATTTTTGGAAAGTTGCATATATTATTCCGATATACAAAGGTGGAAATACAAAAAATTATTATAATTTTGAAAACTACAGACCTATATCTCTACTCTCAAATATCTCAAAAATATTCGAGAGTTATTTATATAAAACAATGTTTAATTATATAAAAGTAAAAAATATTCTAAATTGTAATCAATATGCATACCAACCTGGTAAAAGTACTGGTACCTTATTAAAAAATCTTTGTGAAAATATAAATAATGAACTCAATAATGGAAAAATTATTTACGTTGTCTTTATAGATTTCAGCAAAGCCTTCGACAGCATAAATCATAAATTATTATTGGAAAAACTAGAAACCATTGGCATTAGAGGAAAAATTTATAATCTAATAAAGAACTATTTAAAAGACAGAAAAATGAAAATTAAAATACAAAACTATGTCAGTAAATCTTACAACATCAGATCTGGGGTCCCACAAGGTTCAAATTTGGGACCTCTATTGTTCAACCTGTACATGAACTCTATAAATAATTGTATAATCTACTCTAAGATCTATCTATATGCTGATGATGTCTTAATTCTTACGAGTGACAGAAATCAATGGAATGCATATAACAGATTACAAATTGACATAAATAAGATAAATAATTGGGCTATTAATAATAAAATGACAATCAATATAAAAAAGACAAAAGTAATGATTATAAAAAATAAGAATAAAATTATTAATAAAAATTTATATTGTTTTCTGCATAAAAAAGATTGTAAAAACTTGGAGGATACTCAACAAATAAACAATGTCCTTTGTGACTGCGAAAAGATAGACTTCGTTACTCAATATAAATACCTGGGTATATTCATAGATGAGAAATTTACATGGACTCCACATTATCAATATGTCATAAATAAATTGAGCTCAATGACTTACCTATTATATCACATTAAGCAAATTTTTCCGTTAAAACAAAAAATAATAATTTATAAATCCCTTGTGGATTCTATTTTAGATTATAGCCTGGATAGTTGGATTTTTATTAATAAAAAACAAATTGAAAATATAAATAAAGCATGTTTTAAAATACTAAAAAATATCTTTTATAATTTTAATAAAAAAAGTATAGTTGAAAGGAATGAAATAAGGAAAAAATTCAAAATATTAATTATAGAAGAGAAATTTATTTATAAGACAATTCTTAAAAATTTCTTTAAAATAAAAAATGAGAAAAATAATAATAAAAACAATATTACTAGAAACAATTGGCTCAGTTCAATAAATGATAAAAAAATAAAAAATAATTTTGGGTACCATCTAAATGGTAATATAAACTTTTTCATCAACTTAACTGGGATAATTACAATAACCAAAAAATTGGAGATATAAAAAAAAATTTAATTGTCGACGTAATAGATAAAAATATAAAATTCATTACATAATCTAGTTACTAATCATAGTTCTTTTTTTTTCTTTTTCTTTTCTTTTGTTTTGTCTCGTTTTTCTTTATGGGTGGAAAGTGATACTTAAGATTAAACTCTCAGAACCTATATTACAGGTGTACAGGTAATAAGTGCACCTAAATAGGTCTGATAAACATTAAAAAAATGTGTTTAAAATAAGGCAAACTTGAAATGACCAGTTGAAAAGGGACTGGATACCAACATCTACGTTTTTGCTCAATTTTAGATCAGACAGCCAATCATTCAATAATTCCAATTTTGTTGTTTTGAGCCGCAACTTCTTAGGCTTATACGGCGGCAATAGATTGAGTGATGAATTCGTTTTGATACAATTTGGAATTTCTGCATTCTGCAATCAATGAACGAAGGAATTCAAAATCAGTCACAGTTGGAACATTTCGGTTCTATGTCGGAGCCCAGCATCAAGTGAAGCGGCAGCCTTGAGTGGAGGAGTGAATATCAAACGAATGCATAGGTCAATCTGATACGTTAGAACTTGTCTGGGACGCTTTTGGAAGGCTTTTAACGGAACATTTGCTAGCACCTTCCAATGCCTCTCCACGAGCTCCGCACAGCATTGCTTCAGAATTGGGTCTCTTTGCCTCAAGTGACCTACTTTAAAATAAGGCCTACTTGAAATGAACAGCTGAAAAGCTTAATGGTTGCTTTTATTTGTTGAACATGTAAATATTTCATTATTATTTTTTTTGTTGAACACCTCCAATTCTTAGTATACATTCTGTAGAACAATGAAATGACGCTGACACACAGAGCTGTGATTTTTAATAATCTATTCCGGAAAAGGTACTTGATACCAACATCCCTGAAGTGCGAGGTACGTGAAAATTCCGGCGAAATCGAGCACCGCCTCCAGAGATTGAGAAAGAAAATCATTTGTGTAACACTTCCAAATTTGCATAAAAAAAAGATAGGAGTATCACGAGCTATTAGATTCTTCTCTACGCAAATACAGAATTTAAAAAACAACAAGTGAATATAACTTTCTAATAAAGCATAAATTTAAGAGCGACCCATAATAATAAAAAATTAAAAATAATAATAAAAAAAGGAAGTTCATTAACAGTGGAAATCTTGCCTATGTGGATATCCGACGACTGCACCAGCCAGTGTGTTTCCCAGACCTAAATACATCGAACTTGTCAGGAACGCTTTCGGAAGGATTATTACGGAACGCTAGCCCTCTCGTATGCCTCTCCACGAGTTCCTGCTATCATTGCATCAGAATTGGGTCGTACTGCCTCAAGATACCGACATGTTGTGCCGTACGGAGTTGCATGTACGGGTGTCTACATATCCATAGTGTAGGTTTGTTCCAGCATTAGCCGAAAGCGGTGATGCGGTTGAAACACTCTGCACTTTCGTTCCACAAGAACATCTTTGATTGTTTCTGTGTTTTTCCCCGCAGAAATGCCGCCACATTTATGTTTTGTGTTTACTTTGTATTATAGCAAATTTCCGCCAAATTTCGTGATCTTTGGATGCCTGGAAGGATTCGAAATAGCCAATCCTCTAACTTTTCTATGTGAGTGTATAATATGTATCATCCCTTGATAAGTTGATAAGCATCATTCCTTCAAATAATTGCTTCATTCTTATATGCCAAAATAAATAAAATGATAAATAAAATTAAATTATTACAAAAAACTGTAAAGCGGAGAAAGAGTAATTTGTCGAAGTCCGTTTCAGGATTTTAACTCAGGTTCACAGGATCATTCAAGTGCCATTCCATCAATGTAACCATTCAAACAATTCCACCATTTCACCATTGTAACCATTTAACTAGTTTAGCACGTAAATGAATGCACCTACGCTTTTTCTTCAGTGATCTGCAATAGTCACTGCTATTAGAAATTGGTTGCCAAAAACAATAAAATATATTACGTTTTATACGTCTGTACAAGAATGAATATGTAATTCCTCTTGATCCTCATTATATACTCATTTTGAAAGTATGAAACCTACTAAAATGGAAGAAATATTAAGTAAAATCACTCCATTAAGGGTATCACTCCAAAATGACTCAACAGATTTCCATAGAAGCTGGGTAGGTAGATTATTTGTGGATGGCCTTATTGTAGATTAATTTTGCTGCGTCATGTCGTAATGCTGCATTTGTAGAAAATAAAGCACTAGAGTTATTGGAAAATTGAACACTCAGGATTTAACGATTGCGACATTCGTTGCGGCATAGTAATAGGTAAATGGGATAGTATTTAATAATCTTTGTGATAAAAATCTGATAATGTATTTTAAATTTTACTAACTTCCATAGTAAATTTAAATGAGTTGTACTTTTATTAATAAATTAAATTATAATGTTGATGCTTGAAAAGAAAATTAAGTTTATTATTTTTTTTTTTTCTTCAATGAAAATTCGAGTTTTAATGACGTCACAGAACGGTGAGAGCAATGACGTAGAATTGCGTGTGTGATGACGCAGGACAGTTGAGATCGATTGTCGGATCGAGACAGGATGGTTGCGTCTCATCGTATGTCCCCATAATCGAAGAGCGGGAAGTTTAAAAGTAATGAAGTTACTGCCGAAACTATAGAAGAAAGTATTATGAAGTCGTAGTCACCAAATTCAAGTAAGATGTATAAGTACATTTTCTAAAGCCTGCTCGTCAAGTTAAGAAGTCAGAAGACTCAGCAAGAATGGAAAGTTACCAAGGCTGAACTGACACAAGCTGTGAATATTTCGAAAGGAAATATATTATTTTCGAATATTCGAAGGACGCAATTGATAGAAGAAATATAGCAAATAGTAATAATAAGTTTCAGTCGGAAAGATTTCGATGAAATTTAGGATTGGATAAGTTAAAGGAATCTCTAATCGGAAGACCCCATTTCCAAGTTGGGAACAGCTATAAGTAAGCTAAACCAGAGAACTGAATCGTTTCACGATATCATTTATTTTGAGTAACAATTATTTGAAGAAGCTTATTCGAGTGATTGGAAATGAAGAAGCGATTGTAGCGGAAGGATTAAAGTAAACTTCAAGCTACCTGGAATGGTCCAATTAAATATTGCGGAAGGTAGAAGGAAGTTATTACCCGTATCTGTAGACTATTTCCGAATTGTAACAAGGATCACTTTGAGAGTAAAAGTTATGGAACTATCGAATGGAATGATTATCATAAGTAAGGATACACCTTTAGAAGTCTGAAGAATTAGTCACGTTAAGTAGGAATCCTAGATTACGGACGAATCTGGAGCATTGCGTACAAGTGAAAGGGCAACGTCGTTATCCTCAAGC
Organism: Thereuonema tuberculata; assembly: GCA_023159025.1. Classification (NCBI taxonomy): domain Eukaryota; kingdom Metazoa; phylum Arthropoda; class Chilopoda; order Scutigeromorpha; family Scutigeridae; genus Thereuonema; species Thereuonema tuberculata. The sequence continues at coordinate 27,751,521 of JAFIDM010005346.1, read as the reverse complement.
TGGAAGTGATAGTAAGAACTGAATGTGTGTTCGCCCATTAATAAGAGAATCCAGAATTCATATTCCGAATTATAATCTGCACTGGTTCGTATAAGGATACGAATACGACAGTGCTAGTGTGAAAATAAAATTAGTGAATATGGCCTGTTATTAAATAAAGTGTTAATTAGCGATATATGCTTAATATATCAATGGAAGATTTATTTTGTGAAAAGTGAACCTGCTATGTTTCATCTATTGAAGACGTCATACTGTGAGTACATTTATTTGTTTATTTAGTGGGAATACAAGATTAGAAGAAATACAAGTACACTAAGACTATTGTGCGTATTTAGATAATTAATCTTTATTATTGTAAGATCGTAGATGTTTAATTCATACAAGGAAAAAACCTGAAAAGTAAATTGATATATATATATATTACAGAAATACTTGCCATGTAATGATACACATAAGTGAATTTACCATTATTAGATATCGAGAACTGTCGATTAATAATTCTTACACACAGGTGTTAAAGCCATTATTAATATTTATATTTGCAAGAAACCTATTTACTGTAATAATTACATTGAGGTTTAGTGCTGCAAGGCCAATCATTGTTTAATCTATATATTGTTGAATAATACATTGAGGATAGAAACTGTTAGGTTTTCTAAAGTATAGTTGCCCATGTTTCCATCATATGTAGTTGATCAACAAATTACCCCCTATGAATATTGTATTAAAGAATTTTAAAATTTTAAACAATCCCTTGTTTCTCTACTTTGTGTGCGTTTTGTCTCTGAAAGTATGCATCTGAAACATTAACCGTTTCAAAATCCCAATAAAATTATAAAATCCTAAAATTACCTAAGGTAATTGTCATTTTAAATCAAATGGACATCGACGTTTCAATTGCCTGCAGATTATTTTTAACTGTGTGGTGGTTTGGAAGGACTGTATTGAAATAACCTCTGATGATGTTATTGGATAGTTTGCTATTGATTGTGGGAGAATTGGCGATATGCCAAGACTCACGTAAACTAAGGGAGAAGACAGTTTTGGCTTGATCTATTATCTGAATGTGTTCAAAGTCAGGGGTGTGGCTAGTCTTTTGGTTATGTTGATAAAGAATGGATTTAAAATAGTCTTTATTGTTGTAATTGGTTAAGTGCTTTTTCAATTTTATATTTAATGATTATGTTGTATAGCCAAAATATTTTTTGCTGCAATTGAGGCATGGAATGTCGTAAACCACTTTATTTTTATTCAAGATGTCTTTTTTGTTGTTAGATGTGCGGTGAATAAGTTTCTTGTTAGCTTTGTTTATATTTATAATTAAAATGGAGATATTCATGTTTGAGTAACCTAAAAACATGTTCTTTCACTTCCATAGTGAATCAAGTGATTAATACGTTTTCTCTCCCAGAGATATTTGTTTTTAAAATATTACTTCCATAGAATTACTTGCCCATTAAAACTTCAAACCGTGATTTCTTCAATTTAGTGTAGATGGACTTGGTCCACTATGGTTGTGAGCCCCTCATTTATGAATGAAACTTGTAGGATAATTAGAGAAATTGAAAGTTTGATAAAGGATATTCAATTTCCTTGTTGAGGAATTCCTTAGTGGAAGATATTTTAAATGCCCTATTAAAATACAGTAATTGAAATGGATGTCACACTTAATGTGGTTGGGGACATTGGAATAATAGCTTATTATTTTATTCGCAAGGGTTCGTTTTCTAAATATCGCGAATTGAAGTTTGTTAGTATTTCTGATGATTAGACAATCAAGACAATGACGACAATTACATTAGATAATTTTAGGATTTTTTATTTTTATTGGGATTTTTATCACAAGGATTATACTATCCCATTTTACTTAGAATCATATCACATGATAATTTGCTACCATTTTATCATTTCTACTATGATAAGAATCTTTCTTCTACTTTACAGTTCGCACAGAAAGTACGTCCTGAAGAGAAAAGCACTTTACTTTGAACCTTACAAACTTCTTATTATTTTCTAATTCTAAAACTTCTAATTAATTAATAAAAGAGTATGGAATAAATATCACTGCTTTATAAAATCATTTTCTTTGATTTAGTAGATTCTATGTTTTTGCACAATTTTAGATCAGACAGCCAATCATTCAATAATTCCGATTTCGTTTTTTTTTACTTTGTATTAGTAGACCCTACTGCACATATCCGCCAAAGCTCATGACATTTGGATGCCTGGAAGGATTCAAAACTGCCAATCCCCTAACTTTTCAGCCTGATTGTATAATATGTATCATCTCCAAGTTGATAAGTATCATCTCTTGAAACAATTGCTCCATTCTTATATTCCACCATAAATAAAACGATAAATAAAAATAATTATTACAAAAAAATATAAAGGAGGAGAAAGAATAATTTGTCCAAGTCAGTTCCAGGATTTTAACTCAGGTTCACAGGACCATTCAAATGCCATTCCACCAATGCAACCAGTCGTCTACGGCCAGTTGAGCACATAAATGAATGCACCTACGCATTTTCTTTAGTGATTTGCAATCGTGATTGCAAATAGAAACTGGTTGCCAAAAACTATAAACTATATTATTTTATATACGTATGTATAAGAATTAATATGTAATTCCTCTTATTTCTACTTGTATATATATTATATACAAATAATATTTTTTTTTAAAAAAAAATAGGAAACTTACTAAGGAAATATTAAGTAAAATCATTTTCACTATTTACTAATAACAAACTTTTACGTTTCCTCATCAAAATAAACTCTTTAATAATTACTGCGATGTCTTACTATTCTTCTTGAATAGTAGATTTTTCTTCTTTGTTTCTCCGCTGCTGAATTTATTAGGATGTATGCGCATCATTTAAAAATGATTCAACAGATTTCCATAAATTCTGGATAGGTAGATTATTTATAGCCCAACTTAGAACATATTTATGTTGATTCTCACAATCTCATTCCTCAAAACAAGACCCTCGAAAAACATTGGTAGAACAAAATGCATCCCACTTCATGTTCAGTTCCCGCTACTAAGCGAAAACCTACGTACATGTACTAGATCTACGCTCAGCTCTCATCGCGTTGTGGAGATTGAGAATGAAAAGGTAGGGCATCAATTTTATGGAAGGGTAGATCAAAGTTTTTATTTCTTAGAGTGTCTAACAATTCATCAAAGCGAACTGTTAATTTAATTCAATATTATTTCACTCGGAATTCTATAAAGAAAAGTATTTTGTATGATTATTTGTTGAGTAAGTAGTGAAAATAAGTGGTGTCTTTTTTTAACATTCTCAGCCTCTGAGTCAATTCTTGGATTCTGTGTAAACAAATTTTAGTGGAATGATTTGTATTTATCTAGTCTATGAAATTAGCCTAAACATCGTCTACACTTTGCTTGTATCTTTATTAATTTTTTGTTAAAGATATTGCTTTCAGTGTCCCAAGCATTTCTTCAGATGACTTTTTCTGTAATTTTGAGCCAATCCTTTAGGAAACTCCTCCTCTACTTAGTTTAACCATCCTTTTAATTTTCCTAAGAATCAACATGTATTGATATTAAACCCTGCCTATCTAAATATTTAGTGCAAAAATATTTAAAACTTACCTTTTTAAATTACGAGTTTAAAGCTGAAACGATTTATATTATTTGTCATACAAATAAGTATTTCATTGTTATTCTCGTGCTGGATATTTTTTATTCTTAATGTGCATTCTCTTTCAAGTTGAAGTGTCATCACTTTAACAGTTGCCCAAGCACAATTCCTTCCATTGCTTGGAGTGAGAGGACATTTTAGTAAATCGTCTTTTGGGACGGTCCATGTATTATGTCATTTAAAATTGGGGGGGGGGGGGGTCTGGTCGTTGGATGACGGTAACGTGACACGTTTGGCATCTACGTTCACTTCTGAGACATTCTCAGAGTATATCAGCAACTTTCCTTTTAGCCTTCCAAATATTGATAAGGACACTTTTTTCTTTAAATATAAAGAGCTATGTTCTTGGATGCGATTTCTATGAATATAAAGAGCTATGTTCTTGGATGCAGTATAAAATATCTGAAAACAGAGATGAAAAGTCACTTTGTGATTTACGAAAACTTTTTAAATTATCTATGGTATGGCTGAAGCTTAAATCCCCCTTAATCTAAAATGTTTCTCGTTTTATATGTCACTTCTGTGTCAGAGGCAATATGTGAGAGTTGGGGATCAGTAATAAGCAATGTGATGGTAAAAAGACCAAGATGTAATGATGGCTCATTGGAAGACATTGGCACATCAGATATGCGGGTATTTATTACGCTTAATGGTCCTGAAAGTGGATGTAAGCATACACGCAAATTTTTGAAAGCTACATTAGTTGAAAAATATGGGATGTCATACTTTCAAAATTTTAAGCATGTGTCTACAAATGTTGCTTTTAAACATGCTGTTACTTCGAAAGTAGTTAGTAAAGTTATTAATGATTCAGATAAATGGTTACCATGTTTTCACTAAGTTATACAAGAAATAATTTTGAAAGATTAAGCTGTGTTTAGGTTACTTTTCTTTAGTTTCAGCCAGAGGTATTAATTACTTTCGGGTATTACTTTTCTCTTAGCTTGCATTAACTGCAATTTCAATTTTAAACTGTATAAATAATTAATTATTGTCTGCATTTAGGCCAACAGTGGTTTTGGTGCCGGGATATTAGAGCTGATTTTATGTATAATTGAGGTGCTGAATCCAAATATGGTATTAGTTTTTCCTTAGAAGCTCTAGTTTCTGAGATATAAAAATGTCGTGACTTACCTTATCATACTATAACATGCGGATTTGTGTGTGTGTTGGTTTTCTAATGAAAACCATAGAAATCTAAAGTCTTTATATAATTTCTAGAGCACTTTAGAGCAATGAAAATCATATAAAAAATTATAGTAACACTTTCCTAACTACAGCTGCATTTAGTTTTGAAGAAAAGAAAAATCACTGAACAAAGAAAAGTCATTCTTCGGAAACTTCTTTTGCGTGACATTCTTGAATGTACTTTGTTTGAACAGTCTCTTTTGAGGTTCCAGCAGTAATCTGCCATCATGTGGGTATCCCATCTTCCTTGGTAGAGGTCCTCCGTAGTTTTTATTTCCTGGTGAAATCTTTCACCTTGTTCTTCACTTGTATCGCCTAAATTTTTAGGAAACCAGTCAAAGTAACTGTGTAGATAGTGAACTTTTAAGCTCATATTACATCCAAGGTTTCTGAAGTTGTTGAGCATCTCGTTTACTAGCTCAACATAGTTTTCAGCTTTGCGGTTGCCCAGGAAATTTCTGACAACCTCGACAAACGACAGCCATGTTTTCTCTCTTAGGCCACTCATTTTTTATCCAATGCTTTTTTTTTTTTTTTGGTCCCTGCTATCCCAGAGGCACAGGAAACAAGGATATTTAGTGTTGCCAGTTTGCTATCTAAGGAGAAAGTTTACATCTTTAAGTCCACACAAATTATCCATTGATGTTCCTGATATTTTATCTTCTCCATGACCAAAGCTATGGCGTCGTATTCTTCCTTTATTTGCGTTGAATGAGCAATTGGTATTGAGCCCTATTTGTTGCCTATGTGTAGAAGGACGCATTTCAAACTCCACTTAGAGCTAACAATAAATATGCACCAATCATCTAGCGGATTTTTCTGGAAGTTATTTGAGTGATTGGAATCAGATACAGACAGATAGCATCACAGATGATAAAAATAAGGGCATTTTAGGGTTGCTCTAAGAAGCAATGGGATTGAAATGAGTTACAGTTTTGTCACACCATACTTAAAAGAGGTTTTACATTATTTTACGAATTTGGCTCATAAAAAAATAATATACAATAAGCTGATAGTTTATTGTAAAAGGAAGATATATGACTGCAGAAAGAAAGAGGAAACAGCGCTTAAATAGTTTATTTATGAGTTTATTTAAGTGTACGTTATCAATACCATATATATACAGTAGAACCCCTCTCGTCCGCCCTCGGCTGGTCCGCCACTCCGGTTGATCCGACCGTGCTCGAGCCGGCCGAACTTGTCCCCGACTCGTCGGTGACTCACCACCCGTCGCGCCACTGTGTTGTTTACTTGCATATACAGTGACGGTAAATGGTGAAACCTCTCTTAAGAATCGCAAAACATTGAAAAAGCCTAAACTTGAACTGCTTGACAACGCAGTAAATCCGTATATTTTACTGTAAATCCGTATTTTTCTGTATTTTCTGATAATCCGATCTTTTTTGCGTTCCGACCATACCCCCAGTCCCAAAGATGACGAAATAGAGGGGTTCTACTGTATATCAATAGTTGAAACAATTACTCGTAGGGTATGCTGCATCTAAAAAAGTATAGCTGATAGAGAAAAACTGATTTCATTTTTCGATTCAGCACCCCAAATATGGTTAAAATCGGTACAAAGAACCTAGGCACCAAAAAAAATTGGTGTGTTATCGGTCTTATATATTAAAATGCAAATTTTGCTTTAAAATGAGAGCAATTTATTATGATAGTAAGCTTGGCTATGCATCGTTCGGAGTTGCGCGAAATTTTGGCTTCTGAAACTGGTGCTGCAGATAGACACTGAAACTTCTGCTACTGGGGACAGCGTCACAGGGCAGGCACTTGATGGTCGAGTGGGCTGAGGTGGATATGAATGAGCTCAGCTCAACAGGAGAACCTGAAGCGAATCCCATACCTGCGATACAGGGAAAATACAATAGAACCTCGATTACCCGAAACTATTTTAACCGGAACCTCATTTAACCGACGACAGCTTCCTTAAGTTGTTTTTTTTTTTGTAAATAAACAATATCACTTCAGCGTCATCTTCGGCGGCAGCATTATTACTTCAGGAATACTTTCTGTCCGGACTCAGAAGCGTTGGCTTTACAGAAATATAGAGCATTCATTTATGCCATGGAGCCCACAAAATGAAAACGCAATAGCAATGACGATAACAGCGAAAGTGATGAAGATGAGGTGATCGAAACGTCTAAAATAAGCAACTATGATGCTTTTGAATGTTAGCTAAAGGACTGATGTGGTTGGAGCAACAGACTGATTCTATAGAAATTACGCTACTGAAACAACTTCGGGACAGAGCGACTAAAAGATGTCAGTCATGCTTTCGGCAGACCAAACTTTTACGCCAATGTAAAGTATGTACCGTAAGTTATAAACATTTACATTGCATTTCTGACTTGTGTGACATCTATTGAACAAATTTATTGTTTATAATTGTAGTAATATAAATAAAATCATCCCATTTAATTATTTTGTACATATATATATGTTTAAAATCAAGTATTAAATTTTTTGCGGTCTCCTGACGGCCATTTTTAAGTGCTCTCTTTTATCCGGAATTTTCTATTTACCGACGGAGGTCCAGTCCCGACCACTTCGGTTAATCGAGGATCTACTGTATTAAATAAGCAATTACCTTTACAATTTTAGTGGATTTTAATTGTCGAAGTAATCCATCACATTTATAGCTTTTAGAAAATGACGTCATTTTGCGAGGAGGGGGGGGGGGGTTATTTGCAAATTTCTTTAGTTATAGAAATTGATTCTTTTTACAATTTGAAATTTGTTTTTTTCTTTAGAAATGTATAAGAAAGTAACGTGTTAATTTATCGTAAAACTTAATTGTAAAAATTATCAACTCCACTTGTGGGTAGTCCTACAGCCAGTCCCAAGTCTTGATAAAGGAGGAGGGCTCTTGTCGAGGGGCCCGTAAAACCTAGACACGAACTTATGGCAGAACAACAACAAACAACGAATAAAGCTACCGCATACGGGGTAACCGATGCACAAATGACTCCAAAGAGGTTTGTGAATTCAAATGAACCCTTAAAGCTAGCCACTTGGAACGTTCGCACAGCTTTCCAAGTTGGTCATCGTGAAATTATTGTGCAAGAATTAACCAAATACGAAATCTCCATTGCAGCTTTAACCGAATTAAGGCTCACTTGATCTGGAAACATGCACATAAATACACCTGATGGGGATGCTTGGATGAAACTTTATTACTCTGATGGAACAAAACATACTGAAGGTATTGGCTTTACAGTCGACTCAAAAGCCTTCAAAAGTTTAATAAACTTCCAACCAGTCTCAAGTCGCCTTGCTGTTCTTGCTGTTTCTGGAACGATTAAAACCCACATAGTTGTCGCCTATGCTCCAACTGAGATTAGCTCAGATGAAGCCAAGGATGATTTTTACTCCCAACTACAGTCAATTATGGATATGATACCAAAGAGAGATTTGACAATAATAGCTGGGGACTTAAATGCCCATACGAGTAGCTGCAAGCAAGGGTGGGAGAACACCCTTGGAAATTTTGGTGTTGGAGAGATGAATGACAATTGCGTACGCTTGCTCTCCTTCGCAGCATCAAATGACTTAGTTATTGGAAACAGCCTATTCCGCCATCCAATAAAACATCAGCTGACTTGGCGTGCCCCAAATGGCAAAGACACCTCTGTACTTGACTACTTTTTAATCAGAAGCCGCTTCAGAACATCACTCTGGGATGTTAGAGCAATGAGAGGCGCTGACTGTGGCTCAGATAATCATCTTTTTCGTGCCATACTAAAGCTACGGTTAAAGCGAACTTGTCACAAGATAACTAAACAAGACCGATATGATTTGAAAAAACTGCAGGATCCAGCTTGCAAAAAACAGTTCCAAATAATGCTAACCAACAGGTTTGCTATCTTGGACCAATTAGAAGATTCTGAAATAAATGACAGTGTTGCAAAATTTGGAGAAGTAGTTAACAAATGTACTAAAGAAATCTGCCCATTGGTCAAAAAACGGACACAATCCTGGATTTCAGATAAATGCCTGACATTGATAGAAGAACGTAAAAGATGCAAATCTAACAATATAACACGATACAGAGAACTAAATAAAGAAATTAGAACCCTTTTAAAAATCGAACGAAATACATACTGGAATAATATGGGAGCAGAGCTAGAAGATGCTGTGCTTCGCCATGAGTACCACACTGTTTATAAAACATTGCGATATATAAGTGGTAAAGTTCACTGCACAAATGAGAACATAAGGAAATCCGATGGCACCTTTGTACAATCTAGGAGTGAACGTCTAAACCGATGGTGTGAGTACTTCCAATCACTGTACAATAGACCACCACCACCATCAATGATAAATGTAGATGCCCTGCAAACTACCAGTAAAGTGGTAAATAATTTTACTGAAGAGGGTCCACCAATTGAAATGGAGATAAAAGCTGCTATTCATCAGCTAAAGAGTGGGAAGGCAGCAGGTTCAGACAGTGTATCCGCAGAAGCAATGAAAGCTGGGGGAGATGTGCTGTTACACCGACTCCATGAAATTCTAAAACAGATTTGGCAGCTGGAAGACATACCTAACGTCTGGAAAGAAGCGATAATAATCCCAATCCTAAAGAAGGGTGACAGTCAGGAATGCAAAAACTACCGTGGGATAAGCCTTCTGTCTATTGTTGGAAAAGTCTTTATGAAAATTATACAACAAATACTATTAAAAACGAGAGAAAAGGCGGCCAGGGAAGAGCAAGCAGGCTTCAGACCTAATAGAGGGTGCTGTGACCAAATTTTTGCCTTAAAACAACTCCTTACAGAATACATTAGATGTGAAAAACAGCTGATTGCTATATTTATCGACTTTTCAGCAGCTTTTGATAGTGTTCACCGTCCAGCACTATGGAATGCACTTCGTAATGAAGGTTCACCCGAAAAACTGGTCCGCATCCTACAGAATGTGTATGTAGGATCAAAAAGTTGCATCCGTATCAACAACGAACTTTCTGATAGATTTGAGATACACTCTGGAGTGAGACAAGGTTGTGTTGCATCCCCACTACTATTCAACACTGTGGTTGATGCTATAAAGAGAACGGCTTTAAATGGAAGACGTGGAGTCAAATTTGGAGAAGACCAATTTGTCACAGACCTCATGTTTGCTGATGATAGTATAATATTCTCAACTAGTGAAGCAGATGCCACAGAAATACTATCCAGCATAAAAAACACAGCCAGTTTATACAGTTTAACTATCAATATTGAAAAGACCAAAGTACTAACATCAGATGGTTACCCTGTGTCAGTACATTTTGATGGAAACCAGATTGAACAAGTTCAATCATTCACATATTTAGGCTCAGTAGTACATGAAAAGAAAATTGCTGCAACAGCTGATATAAGAAGCCGCATAGGAAAGGCAGCAGCAGCCTTTGAACAGTTTGCCTCTGGCGAAAGCAGAATGTCAGCATCAGTACTAAAATGCGCATGTACAAATCACTAATTCTATCAGTACTTCTGTACGGCGCAGAAACGTGGACTATGTTAAAGAGTGATATTAATAGGCTGGAAGTGTTCCAAATGCGCTGTTTACGCCGAATACTGGGTATTTCATTACGCAACAAAGTCAGAAATGATACCATCAGAGAATGGTGTTGCAAGCAACCAACATTAATGGAAGTGATACAAAAACGCAGGATGAGATGGTTTGGACATGTGTGTAGGATGAATACAAACCGCCTACCACACAAACTACTCTGGACACCACGACCCACTGATTGGAAGGTCCAAAAATCTGCACCCAAGAAAACATGGCTCTCACATGTGACAGAGGACCTGGCTAAGCATAGACTAGATCTGAAGGATGGAAAAGAACTGGTATTTGACAGAGTAAAGTGGAAAAATGTAACATAAGGTGTTGGACAAGCCATAACACGTACAACAGCGTACCGGCTCCGTGGCAATCCGGATCCAGACGCGTGTTAAACGACTCAAAGAAGAAGAAAGAAGAAGAGAAATTATGAACCTACAAATGGATCGTTCATGAAGTATTGTAGTAGCGTGAATAAGCCACAGCTATTGTTATGCTGGAAAGCAGTTGATTATTGAACCAAGAGTATTTTGGTTGTTTTGCTGTTTTGTTTTATAAAAATGATATCGATAGGTGATTAGATTTTGGCTGGTAGCCATAAGTTACCATTGGATCCTTCCTTTGAGAAGTATTTGTTTTACTATAAACATGTTAGTAGATTCAAGCCAATATTTGGTTATTCATATTATCGTAGATTTTTTCTAATTCTCTTATACTGATATTTGAGCAGAAGTAATTAGATTGTATTGGTCAAAGATAAAGCAATAGGAATAGGCTTAATTGGAATCGAAATTTGGCGGCCATGTTAAGCGAAGTTAGTGCAAAGGAGGATCATAAGGAAAATGACAACTTTGTGAAAGCTGATGGATATCTGCAAGCAAGGAAGAACTTCTTAGTGTTGATCTTGAGGAAAAAAACTGTAAGTGCCTTTTTCTTTTTTGTATAAGACAAGTCTTAGTGACATCAGCTTAGTGCATCGAACTGATATACAGTTATTGCAAGGAAAAAACATGGACTCATTTAATTTTATTTAACAAGAGACATTTACAAATTGTAATCTATATATTTGCATATACTTACACAATTATCTTAGTGAACTAGTTTTGATCTTAAAACATATTTAGGTGTTTATTCAGAATAAGAATTGTGTTGTGTTATTCTATTGCATCACATATATGTTACACTTGTGATATTTGTCGTTGAATAGTTATTTCAGTAGCTCACACTATTCATTAATATTTATTTGACATAATATTTATACATATATGCGGAAGAGATTATGTGTTTATAAGGCTATTAGGGGTAATTAACCTTTATAGTTTTAAAAGAATCTTGTAATAGCAATATACATAGTCACACTTATTTTACAAAGACATTACTGATTTTGTAATTCATATTTAAATTTCGATGCAATTATTATCGAAATTATTGTGAAATAAAAACCGATGACGTAATATATGGACGGCCACTTTCCTACTTCAACTGGAATCTCTTCATTTTGTTGTGCTATTATTGAGAGAAATCAAAAGATATTTAAAAATTAAACTAGCATTTCTTTTTTCTAAATTTTCATTTTATTCAAATATATATTTGGCTTTTGAAACGAAAGGAATTTCATGATAATCCGAAATTATTCTAAACTGTGATAAAATTATATCAAAAGAAATGATTCAAATTAAATGTATCAAAGAAATTATACCAAAAGCGAATTTACGTACGTTGATGAAGGTATGCGGGAAATATTCATCTCTGGAGACAGATAAGATATTTGGAAATAATCATGTAGATTCTGTAACTACAATCATCCACAAAACTATGTCAATAACGGCCTTTTGCTTTCCAATAAGCTCACTACATACTTGTAAGAACCTAATTATTGATAATTTTTTGTAACAGAAATACAATGTCTGCGACTAATTGTACTATGAACCTTCGTTACTATAGTAGAATCATATCAAGTGATAATTTGCCACCATTCTACCATTTCTAAAATATGATAAGAATCTTTGTCAGTTCGAAAAGGAAGAAATTCCGTAGGAGAAAAAAGCATTTCATTTTAATCTTTCAAACTTTTAGTATTATTCAAATTATTTCTTATTTAATTCAAAATATTTAGAAAATAGAGGAGTGTAGTTTAAATATCACTGTTTTATGACTTTTTTTTCTATGATTTAGAGGTTGTATTTTTTTGCAGAATTTAAAATTTATTTATGGTAATAAGCAAATCCTGTATCAAATAAAGAAATAATTCTTTATGATAAATAGAATGACTATAAATTTTTGAATAAATAAAAAAATAAAAATAAAAGATTAATAAAAATAAAGAGAAAATTATTTAAATATAACTCGATGATACAGATTCTAATAGATTAAATGTATTTAAAATAAGGCTTACTTGAAATGACCAGCTTAAACGTGTAATGGTTGTTGTTATTTGTTGAACATTTAATTGTTTCATTATTATTCTCTTGTTGAACATCTGCAATTGTTAGTATACATTCTGTAGGACCATTCAGTCGATAAGAATTATCATTTGGAAAAATTGGTCCCTTGTAATTCGACCAGAGGCATCTTCCATTCTTTGGATTCAAAGGACAATTTATTGCAATTTCTTTTCCTATTTCAATTTCAATCTGCATATCTGCAATTTCATCAGGATATAAAAAAAAAAAATCAACAAATTTATATTCTATTAATTTATTTTTCATTACACATTTTTTCTTTTTTTCATTATAAAGATTCGTAAAACAGCACATTAAATAAGTGAATTCAACCAAATTCAAGTTTTATGGATATGTACAATTCAAACGTACGAGTTCTTATTAGAAATAGAACAAAATATCCAGAATTTTATCTCAAGAAACAATAGCTGAATTTTGGTAAAATTACAAATTCCGTAAATACATGCAAAGATGCTGCATGAAAATAAATACTTAAATTCAACCAAATAAAACAATGGGTAGTCTATTAACTAATCTTACTGAAAATATAAACAAAAAATTGCTAAAATGGAAACATTATATATGTTGCCTTTATAGATTTTAGTTGAGCTTTTGACAGCGTAAATCACAACTTACTATTAAAATAACTAGACAATATTGGCATCAGAGATAAAATCTATAGTTTAATAAAGAATTATTTAAACAAAAAAGTGAAAATTAAAATACAAAATTATATGAAGAAATCGTACAAAATCAGGCCTACATAACAGATGTACAGCTCATAAGTACACCCAATAGGTCTCATAAATATTAAAAAGAAATAAAATTGTATCTTGAAATGGATCAAAATTCATTTAAATAAAATATGTACATTTTTCAGCTTTAACTTTACTTTTCATTTTTATTTAAAGAAAATTAAATTAGGATAAAGTTTAACAGAAAAGAAAGGGCATTTTATAGAACGGCAAGTTGTAATCTTACTAATGAATATAACGAATCTGTACTTTCTTTTTTTGAAATGTCTGTTTTCCTCATACAGTGTTTCATTTTTAAATTATTTGAATGGCATTGACGAAATCAGTCTCTTCATTACCAACGTCGATTTGCAGGAAAAAGTAGTGAAAAAAATATTTCTTCTAAGAAAATGGCTAAATACTATAATAAAACATAAGAAACTGATGTCAACGTGCTTTTTATCGTACGACTCAATATATTTTACAAATTGCATATTTACTCGAACCAAATTCGAGTTATAGGATTATCAGCTGAAAACATACGTACGTATTACAATCTTGGAACATTTTAATTCTTCTGAGTTTCTTTCCAAAAAGAGATTAATTACGATTTGCAGAATTGTGATATTTCAATATGGTAATATCGCGATTACAATGTATTTATTTAATTTTAATAAAAGTGGACCCGGTAGCCGAGTGGGTAAGGGCGCTTGGCTGCGGGTTGGAGGTAGCGGGTTCGATTCCCGGTCTCAGCGGATGACGGGATTTTTTCCACGCTCCATTCTCCTCCAAACGGGTCCTAGGGCCTACCCAGCCCTCTGTAGAATGGGTACCGGGTTTCTTTCCCGGCAGTTAAAGGCGGGCGGGCGTCGGGCTCTCGACCTCAACTTAGTCCCGTTGGTCAAGTAACGCCGGGAGCCTTACCTCCCGCGAGCCCTTGGGCCTGGCATCGTGGCATCCTTTAACTAATTTTAATAAAAAAACTACATCGAGGAAATCTTTTCTTTTCTGATAACATAGTGATATAATGATTTCCAAGCTCATTTTCTGTTAGAGCATTGACATAAGTATTAAATATTATTATTAACAAGTGTTAAATATTAAATATATTAAGTTATAATTCTGAACAAAAAATCATTTACCTTTAAGATGGACTTCCAAATCATCGGACAATCTCTTCGCATAATTTAACTCATTTCCTGCTTCACAAAAGTATCCATCGTCTTCTTTAACTATGACTGTGTCATTGGAACCTTCTTGAGAGCCGATCACTTCATGCTTAGAATTCTTGAAAACTATGTCAGGTTTTGGATATCCATCAGCCTTACAAATCAACTGCTGTTGACCATCAAATATCCCGTCTTTCTTCATTAGCACAACATTACCAGTCATATCTAAACATTAACAGAAAGTTATTCTAGAAAACAATTTAAATTAACCTGCTTAAAACATTTTGATACATATATTAGTTTTACATAATAGTACATTTGAAAATTATATAGAAAATAAATTCATCCATTCCATCAACCCTTCCTTTCAGAATAATCATGGACTTTTCGTTGTCTGTCTCCCTATTTCCCAAAGCACAGCAATTGACTGAACTCAATTCAATTCAGTTGAATATTCCAGGTTTAGACTAAGACAAGTAGAAATAATAAAAAGAAAGTTAAAGATGGAATGTAAATAAGCAGAACTAGAGTCGAAATGATTTATTTCCGTAAGACTTATAAATAAACTATAAACCTATCAGCTTATTTCTTTTAAAAAAGTGGTTTAAAAGTAATTAGAGTTACGCACAAACATACAAACACCAACAGATTGATTTGATAGCATCAATTTACTTGAAAACAGGCTTAAAAACAATGATTTTTTTTTGTTATTATATATTATTTCCAAAGCCTTATTCGTCAAAATTTGTTAAAAAAAGGTTACATTATTACAAAACAATGGGGAAGATAAAAATAGAACAGTAATAATGAAAAAAATAACTAGTCCAAACCTTGATTATTTTATCAACCTTTTTGATAGAATTATAATGTTTGTTATAATGCACGAAAAAATAAATGATTCGTGATTCCAGCAATTGAAGATTAAGCATGAAAGACTTTCAGCCAAATCAACATTGAATTTTGTTTTTCCTCCAATGCCCTCGCCTTTAGCCTCGTCAAGGGCCGATAAATGTGAGCTATTTAGCCAAAGAATCGTTGCCCAGCACTAGGGTAGGGGGCGGATCGCCCCGAGCTGCAGCTTTGGTCTTCTGCAATGATCGTGGAACGTCCTATCATCGTTTTGGCTTTTTGTCTAAGTTTGTTTGTTGATTGAGAGGGGCGGCAAACTCAGGGACCTTGCCCGGCATCACAAACTCTAGCTACGCCACTGTTGACCAGGATACACCACTAGAGATAGCTCACTTTAACGAAACATAGAAGAAGAAAGTTACATCCAAGCCCAAAAGCACAAGGTTCCAACACATCTGCCTCATGAAAGCCCAGCGCCTTGATCAAAATTTGCCGGATCGGCACAAATATAAAATATAAAATAAAATCTATCAACTTTAGAATGTCAACTTCTTAAAACTTTTAAATCAAAACTTTTTGTCCAAAAATATGTAGCATATACAAATAATGCTCTGCTGTCAGTGCAACAAAAAAAATCAAAACAATACTTGAAATGTATAATAGTATATTTTTACTTTTTAAAATTTACTTTTATTTACAAAGGAGGCTTTGTAGCACAGGAGCGATCTAGACCAAAATAATCATATTCCTGGGAATTACAGTAGAGCCTCCAAAGCTTAAACAAACAATCAATTATTTTTAGGCCTAAAAAATTCATTGTTTAAGCTTTGGAGGCTCCACTATGATTCCTACAATTGTTCTTATTAGCGTCTGAACAGAAACTTCGTTGTTTACTGGTGACTAGTTCTAGCTGACCAATGAGAGCGAAAGAGCTGCTGTTCTATGATATTATTTGGTCTCACCCATTGATATTTGCATATAATCATTTACCTATTTTAAACTTCTGTAGATAAGAATCTTAGAACGCATCTAGAAAATTGGCTCAGTCATTTTTAGTGTGAAGTGAAAATTGAGTATTGATACTTCAATCAGGTAACTACTTGGCTATTCTAATATCATTGAAAATTCAAAATTTTTACTTTAAGAAATGGTCCATTGAGAATTTCTTTCTTGCTAGCATCTTTATTCTTTATCACAGTCAAGAAATATTATTACAGACGGGCAGTGGCGTAACTAGAGGGGGGCGGTGGGTGCGGTCCGCACCGGGCGGCACATATTTTGGGGCGGCATTTTTTATATTAAGTTTTAGTTGTAAAAAAACGACTTGTTCACTTCAGAAGTTTAGTATAATAAGTTTACTATTCATAAGTTTACTATTACTTCGTAATTCATAATTTCTACGAATTATGAATTACTATATGATTTTGAATATTTTTCCTTATATTACGCTTATCCAATTGAAGAAATGTTTAAATAATTTAAATTCGTCTATTTTACTGAAAATTATTAAGATTTACGACAAGAATATGAAAATATTCAAATTTCTCCATTAACCCTTTATTTCCCAGCATCATTAGCTTTAGAAATGAATAATGTAGTTAACATTTTTGCATGTGGAAAACCATGTAAAATGGTTTTAACAAATGGTGGAAACTTAATCCCAAAATAAGTCAACACGAGTTGAGCCCATTGCACATTCGATCTTGTTGCCAATGGAAGGAATTAGAAATAAGACTTGGACATGGCGCAAATTTTGATAAACTTTAACAACAGAATATTGATAAGAAAATCAAAAAATGGAAGGAAATTCTTACAAGAATAGTTGATATAATTAGATTCTTAGCAAAACAAAATTTGGCGTTTCGAGGTGATCGTGAAAGTGTTCATTAGGAAGACATCAATTCAATGGAAAATAGAGGAAATTTTCTAGAGCTTGTTGACTTGTTGGCTAAGTAGTATGTACTGAACATGTAGTAAAAATTAAGATGGGTAATAAATATAGTATCTCCTATTTGTCGCCGAAGATTCAGAATGAATTCGTAGAGCTATTGGGAGGCGCAGTGAGAAAAACAATTATGGATCAAATAAAGCAAGCTAAATACTTTTGTATGATATTTAACAGCACTCCAATTATTTCCCACAAAGATCAAGCCAGTCAAATTATTAGATATGTAGTTATTGATGGCAGCGAAGTTAAAGTTGTAGAATCGTTTATTGACTTTGTAGAAACTAAAGGAAAAACTGCTGAGGAAATCACAAATATAATTTTAACGAAATTCGAAAATTACGGTTTAGATATAAAAAATTGCAGAGGACAGGCTTACGATAATGCTGCCGTCATGGCAGGAAAGCACAGCGGTGTTCAAACTCGCATTAAACTAATAAATCCAAATGCAGAATTTGTAGCATGTACAAATCATTCTATAAACCTGGCATGTTTACACGCTGCTTCTCCTGCTATCGATTCCTTAACATTTTTTGGAACTATCGAGCAGTTGTTTTCATTTTCTTCTTCTTCCAATCGTCGATGGGATGTTTTTAGTTTCTGTTACTGGTCAAGGTGTTAAATGCAGCGTAGAAACTCGCTGGAGCGCTAGAGCAGAAGCAGTAACTACAGTAAAAAAGCATTTTTTTATATTTTAAGCTCCTTGGAAAAATTGACATATGAAGATGAAAATAGTAAAACGAGATCAGATGCTGGAATATTACTCAATTCAATATAATCCTTTTTCTTTTCTGTTATTTCAATTTATGGGAACCCATCCTTTCGGAAGTTAATGACGCGCAAAAATACCTGCAAATAAAAGGGTTATGTTCATCAATGCTATATAAATGTTCATCAATCTATATATATAAAAATGAATGTATCTTTCTTTGTTTCTTTCTTTGTCCTTTATAGACTCCTAGGCCCTTTGACCTATCTGGACCAAACTTTGCAGAATTACTCTTTAGGACACTGCGGAAAAGATAGGCTACCTTAGAACCCGGCCCCCCCCCCCCCCAAGGGGTTGAAAAGGGGTAAAACCCCTGAAAAACCCAATATCCACCTGGTGGTCAAAATAAGAACTACACAAATATTGTGTAAAGTGACAAATTCACTCTCCTGATTAGAAGATTAGAAGATTTAGAAGATTAAGAAGATTAGAAGATTAGAAGATTTCACCCAAGTCAATTGCAAACAAAAAAAAATTCGCTCTCCCACCCCACTCGAGTGGGGGGATGGCAACACAAGGGCCTAAGTGTCCCACCCCCGACCGACACCGGGACCTTATATTTAGGGCCCCTCCTCGGGCCCCCCAAGTCAATTGCAAATAAGGAAAAATTCGCTCTCCTAAGGGGGGCAGGGACACCACACTTGGGTGGGAGGAAGCCAACACAAAGGCTGAAGTGTCCCACCCGACCGACACCGGGACCTTATATTTAGGGCCCCTTCTCGGGCTCCCCAAGTCAATTGCAGAAAAGGGAAAAATTCGCTCTCCTATTTGGGGCAGGGACACCACACTTGGGTGGGAGGAAGCCAACACAAAGGCTTAAGTGTTCCACCCCCGACCGACACCGGGACCTTATATTTAGGGCCTCTTCTCGGGCCCCCCAAGTCAATTGCAAATAAGGAAAAATTCGCTCTCCTATGGGGGGCAGGGACACTCCAATCGGATGGGGGGATGGCAACACAAGGGCCTAAGTGTCCCACCCCCGACCGACACCGGGACCTTATATTTAGGGCCCCTTCTCGGACCCCCCAAGTCAATTGCAAATAAGGAAAAATTCGCTCTCCTGTGGGGGGCAGGGACACCCCATATGGATGGGGGGGATGGCGACACAACGGCCTAAGTGTCCCACCCCCGATCGACACCGGGACCTTATATTTAGGGCCCCTTCTCGGGTTCCCCAAGTCAATTGCAAAAAAGGGAAAAATTCGCTCTCCTATTTGG
>JAFIDM010005346.1:27713551-27724412 GCA_023159025.1 Thereuonema tuberculata | reverse complement strand
CTATTTGGATATGACTGTTAGGCCCAACACAGAATAAACAATCAAAACTGCCTTTCAGATTCATTTTTATGAGGGGGACTAGAGTACGGCTGTTCTCGGCTTTTCGGTAATTTAATTCATTGCCTTTTGCCTTCGGCGAGGTCATAGCCAGGTTGGCTTATGGCTTCACCTTAGGACTACCTCTCCGATTCATTTTTATCGAGGGGGCTGGCTAGAGCTGAAGATCCAGTAGAATGGTGAAACAGCTGTACTCTAGTCCCCCTCATAAAAATGAACCTGAAAGGCAATTTTCATTGTTTATTCTGTGTTGGGCCTAACAGTCATATCCAAATAGATTTGACAGCACGTTAAACCCATTTTTTACATATTTTTATACTTTCATAATTTTCAATTTCTTTTATTTTTAATTTATTATAGTTACTAATTTTGCTATCAATGAAAATATTGGGATAACGATTTTTCTTTAAAAGGTATTTAGTCCAACGAATAGAGGTGTTTTACCTTACAAAAAGTCCGGTAGTTCTAATATTTTGATATATTGTCTAGGATGGTTAGTAAGTGTTTAAAATGCAAAATGCACAATTCCTCCCCCGCCGCGCCCGCCACCATCTTAAAAAAACCAAAAATAATTGATACTTTCTTTAGAATTTCGCTTATAACATCTGTTTGGTGCATAATAGCTACAAAAAAGTTCTACGCAATTTTGTAGCGAATAGAATTTCCTACAATATGGTTTTTAAATTTTGCTTCTAGGACTGATAGTTACGGAGATATGCACTTTTTGAAAATAAAAAAAAACGCAATTTCCAGAAATTTGTAAAACTTCTAACTTTAGGACTCTGTAAATCAGTTATGGCCTATTCTAGAGAAACAAGTATCAGAATAAAATGTGTAGGGAATTTAATTACCTACAAACGCATGTATAGTTTTATGAATCAACCTTATGGAGTGCGGGGTAAAAAAAAAAAATCACGAACAACGGAATTTTGCGGTTTTTGCTATTGTGACGCACTAGTCCAGCAAATAAAGAGACCAAAGAGAGGGATACCTTACAAAAGGTCCGGTAGTTCTAATTTTTTGATATGTTGTCTAGGATGTTGTCTAGTAAGTGTTTAAAATGCAAAATGCACAATTCCTCCCCCGCCGCGCCCGCCGCCATTTAAAAAAACCAAAAAAAATTGGTTCTTTCTTTAGATTTTGGCTTATAACTTCGTTTTGGTGCATTGAAGCTACAAAAATGTTCTACGCAATGTTGTAGAGAATACAATTTCCTACAATTTATTTTTTAAATTTTGTTTCTACGACTGATAGTTACGGAGTAATGTTTGTTTTGAAGAAATAAACAAAAACGCATTTTCTGGAAACTTGTCAAACTTCTAACTTTAGGACGCTGTAATTCCGTTATAGTCTATTCTAGGAAAACAAGTATCAAAATAAAATGTGTAGGAAATTTAATTAACTACAAAACGCATGTAAATTTTTTGACCCTATGGAGGGTGGGGTAAAAAAAATAAAAAACAACGGAATATTGTGGTTTTTGTTATTGTGACGCACAGAGTATCTAAAAAAAAAACACTAATTAACTTCCAGTGTTAGCTTGAAATTGGAGTGTATACCAACCCTAATTGAGTTTCTCACATGTTACAGCGCAATGCTCATGAGGCAGGTACTGTTTCACTGGAATACCTACTGGTGAGAGCGGATGTTCAATTTAAAATATCCCACCAACACAGTAGATACATTTTTTAAAGATGCATGTATGTAAACAAAATAAGAACAAAAGGCATTAATAATCATACAAAAACCGATATAAATTGAAGTAAAACTGAAAAGAAAACAAATTTACATCCGGTTCGCTCGTTTCATAGGGGGTAAGTCGGGGTCTTCATTTTCGTCAAATGGTGAAGTTACACGTTTGTCGTCGTCTTCGTCGTCGACGAGGACCTCATTCCTGTTGTCACATTCTTGGCCAGCATAGAATTTGCATAAGGCGGAACAATTGAGGCCCGCCTTTCTACAGCCACACGCACCCATACAGCCAGTTGTGCATCTGCATGAGATGGTCTTAAGCAGATTTGGTGAGCAGCGTCGCTACTCATCCTAAGGGGTTCCAGTCCTCGAGCTCCTCTACACCAGCCCCACTCGATCGGATCTTTGACACTCCCCATCCACTCCATGACCGGCTGGTATGAACTCAGGAAGTGGAAATGGGCTGCGTCAGTGGTCGGAGGTAGTTTAGCCAGATTGAGCTTAGTGGTACTGGTCATGAATTTGCTGTGGCGAAGTGACTCAATGACTGTTCGTTACTGCGACCATATAGGGTTACCAAGATTTTCTTCCCTGCTGCTGAAATTTCGTGGGGAGTGGCAGCAAGGTTTTCCTCCCTGAACCTCTCCGCCTGCTCCAGCAATGATGGGTCTTTCCTAAAAAGTTGGCAGAATTTATTCTTTCCAAACCCAAAAATGGTTGAAGTCGTGTCGCAGCCCGATATTGGGTGCAGGAGCAAGATATAGCCTATTGAGTTGAACTTGTAGGAGGAGGCGGAGTAGATTACGTCTGGCTGTTTCCCTCTCGCTGGTTTTTTGAGGTAGACATCGCTGACCGCAGGTGTTGTGCCAGTCAGCAGGACGAGTAGGTCAATGTCTTCACCGACAATGACGACGGCGTCGTACGTGGGGGAGAGGCATTTAGCTGTGGCAACTATCAACCTGTCAGCATCTTCAGTTTCATGTCAGAAGCTCAAGTAGGGTTGGTATACACTCCAATTTCAAGCCAACACTGGAAGGTAATTGGTGATTTTTTTTTAGATACTCTGTGCGTCACAATAACAAAAATCACAATATTCCGTTGTTTTTGATCTTTTTTTTACCCCACCCTCCGTAGGGTCAAAAAATTTACATGCGTTTTGTAGGTAATTAAATTCCCTACACATTTTATTCTGATACTTGTTTCCCTAGAATAGGCCATAACTGAATTACAGCGTCATAAAGTTAGAAGTTTGACAAGTTTCCAGAAAGTGCATTTTTGTTTATTTCTTCAAAACAAACATATCTCCGTAACTATCAGTCCTAGAAACAAAATTTAAAAACTAAATTAGGAAATTCTATTCTCTACAACACTACGTAGAACTCGTTTGTAGCTACAATGCACCAAAACGAAGTTATAAACCAAAATCTAAAGAATCTATCAATTTTTATTGGTTTTTTAAGATGGCGGCGGGCGCGTCGGGGGAGGAATTGTGCATTTTGCATTTTAAACACTTACTAACCATCCTAGACAACTTAGCAAAAAATTAGAACTACCTGACCTTTTGTAAGGTACCCCCCTCTTTGGTCTCTATTTGATGGACTAGTGCGTCACAACAGCAAAAACCAGCAATATTCCGTTGTTCTTGATTTTTGATTTTACACATCACTCGTAGGGTTGGTTCATAAAAATACACAAGCGTTTTGTAGATAATTAAATTCCCTACATATTTTATTCTGATACTTGTTTCCCTAGAATAGACCATAACTGAATTGCAGCGTCCTGAAGTTCGAAGTTTGACAAATTTCCGAAAAATGCGTGTTTTTTTAGTTTTTCAAAAAGAGCATATCTCCGTAACTATCAGTCCTAAAAACAAAATTTAAAAACTAAATTGTAGGAAATTGTATTCTCCTCAACATTGTGTAGAACTCTTGTGTCGCTAAAATGCACCATACAGAAGATATAAGCGGAAATCTAAACAAAATGCCGATTTTTTTTTGTTTTTTTTAAGATGGCGGCGAGCGCGGAGGGGGGGGGGAATTGTGCATTTTGCATTTTAAACACTTACTAACCATCCTAGACAACATATCAAAAAATTAGAACTACCGGACCTTTTGTATGGTAACCCCCCTTTTTTGGTCTCTATTCGTTGGACTAATTAAAGTATCTTCATTACTGGTATTTCTGTCTAATCTTTTCATGAAATTTTCTATGATATTCTTTTTGATATTAATACTGTGGCCTGAATTATTATTCAAAATGTGGTCACGATTGATATTGCTTCATGTTGTGTTCCATTTTTATTTTTTGGTTATTTTTAATCAATTTAACATCCAAAAACTTATATAATAAATTATTATTATTCTCCAATTCTCTTTAAAATTTTAAATTTTTGCTTTTTTAATAAGTAATTAGTAATTAATACAAAGGACCAAACCACAAAAACAATATAGATATAAATAAATAATTTCATAATAAATAATTTCATTACATGTTGCAAAGGTACTATCCTTCGTCGTCAGATGATCTTAAATAAACACATGAAAAGGAACACAAGGCTCGGAATTAAAATTTAAATGTAACAATAATTTTGGATAACAATAACTTTCAAATGCAACAAAAAATAATCTATCGTAAATTATACTGTACTGTTCTTAATTGATACTTCAGTATTGTAACAGTGTTTAGATTTAATTAACAATATTCGTGAAATTTACATAAGTAACAATCCTTCTCAATCTCATAGATGACGGGATTGCTTACCATTATATTGTGGCCGGAATTTTTAGTGATAAAAATGTTTAGTGATAAACAGTCCATTCACCATTTCAGTGCATTCCATTCACCAGCTTTAGCTGTATTGAACTTTGAGTCCTGAGTTGTGTCAGATCATAGTTCCACCAAGAAACACGTTGACATTTTTTCAAAGGACAATTCGCATTAAAGGAAGAAATAATTGATTGTTGTATAAAGTCGACAGCTATCTCTACTTCTCACAACAGACCTAATCCGTTGTGGACAATACCTAACACTATTTTTAAGGTCATTTTAATAAGATTCCCAATCAGTAGTTTTAGGATTTCTGTAGAAATCAGTAAGAAAAAGATTTGATTCTAAAGTAAAGCAGATGTATTTATGATCTGAAAAAGTCATTTCATTGGATATATGCCAGTTTTTGACCATGGTGCTAATGTAATGAGTACCCACGGTAATATCGATAACTTCCTCTCAAATTCTATTGAGGAAAGTAGGAGTATTACCATTATTAAGAATCAGTGGTGATTGTAAATCCTATAAGTTTTTCACCTCTGATATTAATGTCTTAACTCTACCATATAATGTGCTGACCATTAGCATCAATTCCAGTGTTGAGTTCCTCCTTTTTATTTCACACCATATTTACAAGTTTTAGAAACTATTCAATAGGTGGAGGTTCAGGTGAATCATAAGGAAAATAAGTAGAGGTTACTACAATGTCCCTCAGTTTTTCTTTATTATTATATATAACCTTGATTGCTACCAGATCATTGGTGCAATATTCAGTTAGAGTGAAGTACTTGATATTCTTTTTAATAAATATATAAGCACGTGGTTTATCATTTGAACATGAAACAATGGTTCCCCCGATATTTCCTAATCCTCTTACCTTTCCTTTACAACACCAAGAGTCTTGAATGAGGACAATATTCACAGCTTCTATCATGTATTTGCAGAGTGTAGCTTTGCTGCCTTGCTATGCTGTAGGTTTACTTGAATTAACTTCATAAGTTAAAAAAAAATTTTTTTTCAAGGTTTAAAACCAGGTTTTGGATTTTCCAAGTCCATCTCTGTACTCGCCTCAATGTTAGCCTCTTTTCCTTTTTTTCCCCCAGGATATTGAAAGAAACCCTGGTTAAATTCAGGAGAGGTTTGTAATCTAGTTCTGCTAATTTCATAGCAGAAGTTTCATGAATACAAAAGACCAATTTTTGTCCTTTGCTTTCAATTCTACAATTAATGAGTCTCCATTCCATGGGATTTAGTCCCTAGATCTGTATCTTAGTCGTTTAATAATAGTTTGGACTTCCTGCTGCGATGAGCCTGGAATCCATACTAATACTTTAATGGGTTTTGGAAGTTCTTTAACTTCTATTACTTTATATTTGGTTGAGTCTTTAAACAGGCATTCCAACCATTCTTCAGTAGATTTAATATTGTATGTTATTCTCATAAATATCTAGAAATCTACTTTCTTGGAACTGAGGATTAGCCTCCCCAGGTATGATTTTATCAACCTCCCCGAGAGACAATGGCTTGTTCCTATGTTAATGCTGTTGTTCCTCTGTTGCAACTCTTGGAGGTGGCTGAGCTCACACGGATACTAATGTAATTATGAATTTTATGAATTTTAAACTATTTTTTAATTGCAGAAATGAATAAAAATACCCTAAGATCTGGAATATATACAGTCCAAGTCTCACATTGGAGAGAGTACAAATAGGAGAAGTATAGGGATGCTTTAATTTGAATCACCTTGTATAATGGTAATCTATTGAAAAATGTATTATTTTTTCAAAGGCATTATGTTGAATTTTAATAAAGAAATGCCGACATATTTTAATTGGAAATGCTAAATAGGATGAAGAGAAAGAATCATTTTATTTTAATAATTTATTTTAGAAAAACTAACAAATGTATCTCTTGTGTTCTCCTTTTGCAGTTGCATAACACTTCTCTTTACGACACTACTGAAAGCATTTGCTTCATTCCTTGTAGAATTAAGAAGCATGTCAATCCAAAACAAAATGACTTATTCACCATCATCTGTCAAAATTCATTTCAATTCATTGAATCAGAAACTAACTAAATACTCAGAAATGTTGAAATCCAAGGAAGTTCCTCTGGAATGAAACATTTTAATAATTAAGAAATAGGAAGCATTAAAGGTAATAATAATAAGCCCAAATTGAAATATAAACTTACATTTAAAGATCCCTTCAGTGGAAGGGGAAAATGGATGTAAGATATTAATCTAATATAAAATCTTGAATATAAAATGTAAGTGTTGTTACTTACTTGAAACCTGTATTTCGATTCTCTTTCTCTCTTTACTGGATGCAAGACAAACCCATGTTCCATTATCTCTCTTAAAAGTAACATGAGTTATGATTAATTTACAACGTCCACTTTCAATCATCATCTGAAATTCATCATCATTTTCATAAATAGGACCAAAAAACGTTTGGCTCCAGAAACATTTTGAAGGATTAGGATTATTAGGAAATGCCACGATAATCTCTAAACGTTCTCCTTCATTAACTCTGATTACTGAATCTTGATCCTGAGCTAAAGCAAAACGAAAAAGATGATAATAAATTGTATTCAAGTTAAAAAGAATGGTTATAAGCAATATATAAGAAAATTCAGAAGAAAATGTGGAAGAAATGGGGAAATTCCCTTCAATTTTTTAATTTATTCAATTTGATTTTAGTTTTTTAAATTTATAATATTTTGAAGAATGCAATATGAAAAAAAGTTTGTCTGTCTCAAGGTCGGCCACAAATAAATTTAATGTCAAAATAGCAAAGAAGTTCGGAAAATAAATATACAAAAAAAAAAGATAGAATAAATTTTAATTACATTGCTTTTCAATTTACACATTTAAAAGTTATTTAAAAGATCAGAATTTATCTTTTAAACTATCTTTGAAGTTGGAATTAAAATTTTTAAAAAGGAATCGACTTTCAATGAATTATTCGACAGCAGTAATTCATTAACTGAAACAACCTTAAAGATATAATGTTAGTTCGAATTAGTATTAATTTAGCTAAACAGCAGAATAAATTCTAACCTTTTTGAGTTACAATGTAATTGACATTACAATACAAAATTATAAAGCAAGACTATGGAAAAAGATAAAAAGAATTAGCAATTAATCATTACCCAATCAAATTTATCAATAGAAAAATGAATTTATTAACTTTGAGAACATAAAAGTTAATAAAAAGAAAACGACACAAGTTACAAAGATCCTAATCCTTAATACATATTTCTTAATATTAATAAGGTTAAAAATAAGTGAATATTATTTTGTGCTAAAGCATAAATTTAAAGGCGACCCATAACAAAAACAAAATTAAAAATGATAATAAAAAAGGAAGTATATTAGCGTAAGGAAAAATAAAAAATAAATATGGAAATATTAAAAAACAGGGAATAATTTAAAACAATAGCTCCCAAATGGGTCGCTAAAAACACTTGCAATAAATGCAATTATAGCATAAAAAAGAGATACTGCTATTAGATAAAAAATCATTCCATTGTTAAAGCGAGGGAAGGAGGGTTGATAGGGATTAGAACTCTTCCATCCAATTATAACAAAAAATGGAAGAAATATAGACTTGGACATTTTTTTTGTCCCATCCGCGAAAGGAAGAAATTTTAACGTGCGCTAAAAACTTATTAAAAATTGAAAGGACGCCGATGTACCTTAAATAGAATGTTACAATAACATATTAAAGACTAGTTTCGGTTCAATAATAACAATTAGAACCTTTGTCAAGTAAATTTAAATCAAATAAAACCTGTCTTATAAAGCAAACAAATGTCCTTTTTAAGGGAAACTTAATAACTTATGTTATTGTAATATTTTATTTAAGGTGCGTCGGCGTCTTGTCAATTTTTAATAAGTTTTTAGCGCACGTTAAAATTTCTTACGTTTTACTACTGAACTTTTTACATGCCAATTTTGTAAAAAACATGCAACGTAGAGTAGACGAATTCGTTGTTGGGAATTATCTCTTTTTTAACCAATCCAATAAGTTTCCCCCAAAAAGGACATTTTTTTGCATTATAAGATATGTTTTATTTACACTCATTAACAAAAAAAAGACATCCTAGAAGGAGTTGTCCGATGGAGACAACAATTGGTGGAGAGGAAGATTATGTACAGAATAGAAAATGATTAAAATTTCAGACAATTTGAATGATTTATTTCAGAGTTACAGAGTTGCAAAGTAACGAGCTCAATAAGCTGCTGACCCACCTCTACCCTGAATGCAAGCTGCCACACGACGTGACATAGAGTCATAAAGCTTCCTAATGGTCTCCTGCGGTATTTCTTGCCAAATTTGCTCCAATTGTCGGGCTAGGTCATCCATATTCCCTGGCGGATGCAGTCGCCTTCCCATCATATCCCAGACATGCTCGATTGGAGAGAGATCTGGGGATCTGGCTAGTCAAGGAAGTGTTTCACAAGCTGCAAGACAGGTCATAGCAACATGTGCCGTATGTGGTCTGGCATTATCTTGCTGAAAAATAGGGCCGGGTACTGCAAAAGGAAGGGTAGCAAAACAGATCTCAGAATGTCGTCGACGTACCGCTGTGGTGTAAGTATGCCGCTAATGACGGCCAAAGGGGTCCGGCTATCAAGGGAAATGGCACCCCAAACCATAACTCCTGGTTGAGAGCCTAATGGCGTGCAATAGTGAAAGCAGGATCGGCATGCTGCCCTGGGCGTCTCCAGACACGTCTGCGTCGATCGTCAGGACACAGTTGGAAGCGGGATTCGTTGCTAAACACTGTACGTTCCCAGTCAGCATCATTCCAACCGGATCGAGCCAAGCACCACTGTAATCTGGCCCAACGGTGTGCTGACGTGAGTGGCAGGTGGCGTAGCGGTCGGTACGAGCATAGATGTTGCTCTCTCAGCCGTCTGTGAATGGTCATGGTGGACACTCGTGTGCGGGTCGCACGTCTGATGGTTGATAACGATGATTCAGGCGCTGCCATTGTCGACCCATTCCTGCCAGCATCTTCTAATCGCCGCATCACTTCGACCCATACGACGAGCGATTCTCCGATTTGACAAAACTGCCTCTTTCAATCCAACGATACGACCTCTTTCAAACTCTAACAGTTACACGTAATGAGCTCGAATCCTGCGGCGAGGCATTTTTTTTTCAGTCGTTGAAAGGTATCCTAACTCGCAATGCAACAGAAATTTTGACCATCAGATTGAGAATCGCTTCTTATATACACCTGCTGAGTGCGCAGTTCTGATGCGCTGTAGCTCTCGCTATTCATTCATTGGACACCCAAGTTTAATCATTTGCATGGGCGGTCCCAATGTCTTTGTATACGAAATTTCATTACAATCGGACAACTCCTTCTAGGTTTTTCGTTTTTTTTTGTTAATGAGTGTAATTTAAATTTACTTGATAAAAGTTCTAATTGTTATTATTGAAGTGAAACTAGTCGTTAATATGGTATTGTAATATTTTATTTAATGTGCGTCCACGTCCTTTCAATTTTTAATAATTTTTTAGCGCACATTAAAAATTCTTACGTTTTACTAAGAATTAAAATGATTAAATAAAATTATAAAAAATAAAAATGTAGAACTTAACTAATATTATTACCTCGAAATTAATTATAAATAAAAGCTTGAATATAATCTGATATTATTTGAAAGTGAATAAATAACTTTTAATAAATTATGACGTAGCGGATTTATTGACATAAAAGCGAAGGCGTTGCCTCGTTCTGGGCAGTGCTTAAGGATGAGAATTAAGGAAAGTTAGAATCTCTGAGTTCCCTTTAAAATCACCAGAGGATAGAGTTGAAACGCCCGAACGACGTCAGATGTCCACATCATGCGCTAACCCTAAGAAGGATAGAGAATCAAGGAAGGAAAGGCACCGTGTGGAAAATTACAACGCAGAGAGCGAAATTTGAAATGAACGAAACGGCATTTCAAATACAGGAAAGGTTAACAGGACAGCCTTCACCGAGCATTGAGTATAACTTCAAGAAACTGTGAGTAGAAATTATATTATTATTAAAGCGAAGGGCAAGTCAAGAAAATCAAAGTAAAGATTGAATTAATGGAAAAGTTCATTAGCGGAAAAGGGAACAGTGTAATCAACAAAGAAGCGAATGTGAATTTAAATTATTTCGAGAAGCGTTATTGAAATAATTGAAGTTAATTATTGTGAAAAGATAAACTATTTTGTACTTCGGTATTTAAATAGATATTCAGTGTTAATATTTTATACAAATTGTGCAAATTGAAGAAAGTGCTTCAGATATATCTGGGGGCACGGCAGTGCCCCCGCCAAGACGAGCCGAAGGCAGG
>JAFIDM010005346.1:27696044-27713151 GCA_023159025.1 Thereuonema tuberculata | reverse complement strand
AATACCTAAAATACGTCGATTCCGTCACTGACTGACTCACTGACTCATGATCATCAAAACCTCTAGGGTACTTCCTGAAGTCCTAGAAAGCTGAAATTTGGTATGCAGGTTAGGATTACCACACAAACAACAAAAAAATTAAGAAATCCGCCGTAACCTCAATATACCCCCCCCCCTTAAAGGGGGGGGGGTCTGGTTATTTATTATCGAACCCTCATAGCTTCGGCCTGGATAAAACTAGAGAGCTCAAATTTTCAGGATAAGATGCAGTTACCATACTAATGAAATACGCTAAGTTTCATTTATCTAGCTTTTATACTTTGGATTTTATTGAGATCTGAAATACGTCGTACCCTCAATGCTTCGGCCTAAATAATACTGTGTAATAATGTGATTTCTTACAAAAGTGCAAACAGCTTGTATATACAAGTTGACCAATAGATAAACAGAAAAGTAGGGTATTGAAAAAAAAATCGATTTTCTAAATAATCTTAAAACCAAATTTAGTTGTAATAGATAATCCCACCCAAAACATTTCATGTAAAATAAGTTGCCAAGACTCACATGCTCATAACGCTTTCACTGTTAAAAAGTTATCAGATCTCATCTTACAAAAAGAAATGAAATCCCACCCAAAACATTTCATGTAAAATAAGGGGTTGCCAAGACTCGCATGCTCATAACGCTTTCACTGTTAAAAAGTTATCAGATCTCATCCTACAAAAAGAAATGAAATCCCACCCAAAACACTTCGAGTAAAATAAGTTGCCAAGACTCACATGCTCATAATGCTTTCACTGTTAAAAAGATATGAGATCGCATGTAGAGCCAAGCCCCTAACTCTACGAGGCCTAACTTTACAAGCCCTAACTCTAAAAACCCTATATCTTGGTCAAAAAGTATGGCTTGGCCGTTTCATGGAACTATTTCATCTCACCCAAAACATTTCATGTAAAATACGTTGCCAAGATGCTCCTAACGCTTTCACTGTTAAAAAGTTATCAGATTTCGTATAGTGCCAAGCCCCTCACTATACATGCCTAACTCTAAAAACCCTACTATCTTGGTCGAAAAGTATGCCTTGGCATACTCCATATCCTTTACATAACTCCATGGGATTGTTTGTGTGACAGCCACGAAACGGCCAAGGCATACTTTTTGACCAAGATATAGGGTTTTTAGAGTTAGAGCTTGTAAAGTTAGGCCTCGTAGAGTTAGGGGCTTGGCTCTACATGAGATCGCATATCTTTTTTACAGTGAAAGCATTATGAGCATGTGAGTCTTGGCAACTTATTTTACACGAAGTGTTTTGGGTGGGATATATATTGAAGAAAATATATATTACTTATTATTGAATTAGTGCTTCATGGTTATTCAACCAATTATTAAAGTAACTGTTAGTGCTTCAATTAATTACTATTGTTTATTCAAACAAGATAAGAATTACAATTTGTCGAGTCGACGAAGATATAATTATTAACTGTGTGTGAATTATCGGGACGATAATTCATGATTATTATTGAGATACGTGAAGAACGATTATTGCAAGAAGATTGCTATTCGTAAAGTACTTTTGCCATTACGTACTTTAAGAACTTTTCATTATTACTCTTGTTACAATACAAGGACTTTATTTATTTAATATTTTAGAATCATACTTTTACTATTTTATATTTCAATAAATCATTGAAATATATTGTCTATGTATGTGTGTTTATTAATTTTTTTTTATCAGCTCTGCTATATACATATTATTAAGATAGAAGCATCCACAAAAAATATAAAAATAACTTTAAATTTTTTTTAAATTTGAAATTTAAATTTATTCTAAAATTGCAAAATCTATTTATTTATAACTTTAATTGGAAAATTATTATTTATAAATTCTTTAATAAGATAATTTAGAATTAATATCAAGATATCTTTTGGGTTCTTGCATAAATAAATTTTTGAATAAATTTAAACTAACATCACTGGTAAATTTATGAAATCTATTAATTTTAAATGGAAATAAAAACGCTTTTTTAAATAATTTAATGTATGGAATTAGCTGATTAAAATATATTCGCATATCTAAAAAAAAAAATCAACAAATTTAGAATTATTATTAACGTTTGTAAGCAAATAATATTTTTATAAATTTTGTCCTCTATGTAATCAATTGTACAATTAATATTAAAAATAGTTAAGTCATCTAAATATCTAAAAATTTTAAATTGGAAAAGAGGTATTAATACAAAATTGATTTTCATAAGCTAAGAAAAATAAATTAGCAAGATTGCTACTATAATTTACCCCCATTTCAATATCTTTAACTTGGGAATATAGGAATATATTTCATCAAATTCAATATAATTATTATATAAATTAAATTTAAGAAAATTAAGAAATTATCCGGATTAGAGGAGTTCTACTATATACCTTTAGATTATCTGTCCGACTGCAATAAACCAAGAGCGATTTTTTTATCGCCCAGTGGGAGCCAAATCGTTTCCAACTTGGTACAGAGAATGTCGTGACACTTTTTCGAAGGGGATTCGTGATCGCCGCGGGTTATTCCTATCAAGGCAAGCTACAGATACGGAGGGTGGCTCAAAATGTAAAGGTGAATTCTGCGTACTATCAGGATCACGTACTGACACCAATTTATACACAGGAACTACCTGCTCTTTACGGAAACGACGTTTACCAGGTCCGTCTCCACCAAGACAAGGCGTCCAGCCATACGTCCAAATCGACCCAGAATTTTCTGACACGAATGGAACATCAAACCGGAATCCAGGCTATACCGTTTACCGAGATACCAGTGAAGTCTCCAGACGTATCGCCCATGGATTTTTGGGCATTTGGACTATTAAAACGAGCCTTGGGAAGCCGACGTCCTCGTTCATTGGATGGACTCGAGAAATGTTGTCAGCAGGAGTGGCAACGTATAAGTCTTCCCGTTCTTCGCAGTAGTCTCGTGCAATGGAAACTGCGCTGCAGAGCGAAAGCAGTATCTCATGGCCATCAAATAGAGCATGATCGTTGGTGGAGAAAGGGAATTTCTGGGAAATAGACCCGAATCCAAATCGTTATCATAGATTGTAAACAACCCTCCGTATTTATGATCTGAAAAAGTCATTTCATTGGATACATGCCAGTTTTTTGACCCTGGTGCTAATGTAATGAGTACCCACGGTAATATCGATAACTTCCTCTCTAATTCTATTGGGAAAGTAGGAGTGTTACCATTATTAAGAATTTGTAAATCAGTAGTGAATGTAAATTCTGTAAGTTTTTCACCTCTGATACGCTCCAACTGGAGCGCATGCGTCAACGAGAGAAGACGTGCAGAATTTCGCTCTACAACAAAACACATCAATTACAATTTAATATATAATATACTTGGTAATATACTGAACAATACCCAAGAACTAATATGAGTGAGTACTTAAAGCTAAAGATACAATGCCAAACCTGTAACAAACTACTAAAACATGAAGAATTACGTTGCCAATCATGTGGAGCAGAGCAACACATTAGCTGTGTGAGGGAGGGTGATACGACCGACTTCTCAACTCCTTCAAAGATAAAGACGTGGAAATGTGACAAGTGCAGAAAGGTAACAATCAGAACTAAAAAAGGTACTAAAGATTTAAATTCAGCAGATAATATGGAAATTTCAAATCAAAATGTAAATCAATATAACCTGTCTCCCCATAAACAGAATGTGGAACCAACCGAATTTAATAAAGACAGTAATTTAGGCCAGACTATTCTAAATGAATTAATAGAGATAAGAAAGTCAATCACGTTTGTAAACAAGCAATATGAAGATATTCTGGATAAAATTAATAAGTATCAAGAAAGTCAACAAGAACTCAAAGAAAAAATGAAACAAGTAGAACTTGAAAATAAGACTCACCAAGAAAAAATTCAACAACAATTGGAAAGCAATATACATAAGTTAGAACTACAACAAAGAAAATTCAATATTGAAATTGTGGGAGTGGAAGAAAATGAGAATGAAAAATTAGAAGAAATTATAAAAAAACATCGCAACAAAATTAGATTTCGATAACCCCCTTGATAAAATAGATGTATACCACCGATATGGAAAGATAAATAAATATAGAAGAAGGCCCATCATAGTTAAATTCTTAAACAGGAAAGACAGAGACAATTGGCTATTTAGGTATAAACAACATAAACATTTAAATAATGCAGATATTTTTAACAATAACAACAGTAGCAAAATCTACATAAATGAAAACTTAACCCAAAACTTAAAAAACATTTTTTGGAAAACAAAAATGGAAGCTAAATTAAAGGCCTACAAATTTGTTTGGATAAAAAATTATAATATATTAACAAGAAAAAACGAAAATTCCAAAATAATATATATCCAAAGTCAGGAGGATATTAAAAAAATGTAGTCTTCAATTCTAAAAAAAAAAAAAAAAAATAATGACAGAAATATATAGAAGCGAGGATCACAAACCTATTGAAAGAGGCCAATTAAATATGTTTTGATAATTTAAATTCATGGACCCCAAAAAATCAAGCAAATAGCATTGTTTTCTTAAATATAAGAAGTATTAAAACTAATTTTATATATCTAATGGCTAATATAGACTCAAAAATTAATTTTATCGATCTAATTATTCTTGATGAAGTTAATATAAAAAATGAAGAAATCTCTCTGTATAATATTCCTGGCTTCAATAAGATCTATAATTTAAGAACAAGCTCTAGGGGTGGTGGTATTATAATTTTCTATAAGGATTCATATTCAATTACTAATATAAACTCCAATACTACAACTTATGAAAGTATTATTTGTAAAATTGATAATAAATCCCCCACTTTAAAAGAGTTAGTAATTTTTGCAATTTACAAACCACCTCACACTAACAAAATTGTTTTTAATCATGAATTAAAACAAAGTTTATCTGAAATCGGAAAGAATAATTTGTACAATGTGATTTATTTAGGTGATTCGAATATCGATATAGGAAAAACTAGTTTAAACAAAATAACCTGCAAATACCAACAAACATTCTACAATATAGGTTTCACCAATCATATTTATGAAACTACAAGAAAAGCCACTACAAAAATTTCCTCCACTAATACTTGTATCGATCATTGCTTCTCTAACATGAGAAATAACGAAATTACTTCTAATATCATAGAATGGGATATCTCAGACCATTATAGTATATTAATTGAAATAACTAAAAAAGGTCAATTTACATCATTAAGCCAATAATTTGAAAAAGAAAAACCCTATGGATGAGGAATACTTTATCAACAAAATAAATCTTTTAACCACTCAAATCAAAAAATAACCTTAATCAAGATCCAAATAAATATGTTAATAAACTCTACAAAGTAATATAGAAAGCTTGTTTCATCACTAAAAATAAAAATAAGTTAGAAAACATCCACAATAATTCTGGGAATAATACATACAAACATCCCTGGATGACTCAGAAAATCATGAAATACATAGAGGATAAAAAAAGTTATTTAAAAAATTTAAAGGGAATAGAAATAATAAAAAGTATGAATTATTGTATAAAAGAAAGAAAAATTGGTTAAAAAAATCTAATTTTTAAACGGAAAAATACCTATTATCGAAATTTAATTGAAAAAGATCATAATTCCAATACTACAGTATGGAAAATTATTAATAAAGAATTTTGTTATAAGCAGAAAACCTCGAAAAAAAATGATTTGAACAAATTACTGGAAAAATATGATATCAGCGTCATTTTCAGGAACTTATATAAAAACTTCATACAAAGAAATGAACAAAATAAAAAGTCTAGAAATCACCATTCTTTACTTTATGAAAAACATCCTTCTATTGATTCTATTGCTATGCTTTTACCAAATGCACTAAATATTACAAATACAATAAACAAACAAAGGATACAATTTTCTACTGGCATAGATAATATATCAGTTAATGAAATAAAAAAATTAAAGGATGACATTTCCCCGTTAACTGTTGAACTTTTTCGTAATATTTTTTATACAGGTATTTACCCTAATATTTGGAAAATAGCGTACATTATTCCTACATATAAAGGTGGCAAAATTGACAATTTTGACAATTATAGACCTATTTCAATACTCTCAAATATTTCAAAAATATTTGAGAGCTATGTATCAAATGCTATTTATAATTTTATTAAAAAAAAGAATATATTAACGAAACATCAATATACTTACCAACCCAATAATAGTACAGTGAAACTTTTAAAAAGCTCAACTCATCTCATAAATGAAAATTTAAATAATGGGAATATCTTATATATTACTTTCATTGCCTTTAAAAAATCCTTCGACAATATAAATCATAATTTATTATTACAAAAACTTAATATATAGGTATTAGAGGCAATCTTTATAAAGTCATAAAAAGTTATTTAGAAAACAGGAAATTTAAAATTAAAATAAAAACTCAATTAGCAAACTCTACAATATTAAGGCAGGTGTACTTCAGGGATCCAGTTTAGGACCTTTATTATTTAATTTGTACATTAATTCTATAAGTAATTGTATTAAATTTACTAATATATATATATATATATATATATATATATATGCGGATGATGTTATTCTAATTTCTAGTAATAAAGATCAATATATTGCTTTTAATTCTCTTCAGAAAGATTTAAATAATGTACTAAAGTGGGCAAATAATAATATTATGACCATTAATTATAAAAAAACAAAGGCAATGGTCATTAAAAATAAAAACAAAATATTAAATAAAGAATTATTTCTCACACTTCACTATTATAATTATAAAGAAATGACTTCCAGTATATATACTAATAGTAATTGTATATGTCCAAAAATTGAATTTGTAAAACAGCAAAAATACTTGGGAATATATTTAGATAAGAATTTAACTGGGATACACAATATGATTTTATCATAAAAAAATTACATACTTACACTTATCTCTTTTATCATATTAATTTACTTATTCCATTTAAACAAAAAGTAATAATTTTCAAATCTTTAGTGGATTCGGTTTTGAATTATTGTCTACAGTGTTGGATTTTTATGAATCAACAAAAAATTAAAAATATTAATAAATTAATTCTTAAAATTTTCAATAATGTATATACAAATTTCAGCAATTTATCCATTTTGGAAAAAAACAAGATAAGGAAAAAATTTAAAATACTTACCATTAAGGAAAAATTTATCTATAAAGTAATTATGAAAAACATTTACAATGTCAACATGGAAAAAAAATAATAAAAATAATGAAAAAATAACTAGATACAATTGGTTAACAATCTTTCAAATCAATAAAATAAATAATAATTTTGGTCTAAGATTGGAAAACTACATAAAATGTAAATTATTCAGTCAAATTAATTGGGAGAAATATAATTCTAAAACACTAAAAAGTATTAAAAATGTAAAAACTTTTATTAATCGCTGATGTAATTGATGAGAAAATTACTCTAAATTTTTAACTATTAACTTTTGTTAAGTTTCTTTTCGTTTGTATTAGATTATTAACAAAGTTAATTAATCTACTGTAATAATTACATATTAATTTATCAGCACCTACATTACAGGTATTCTTTATTTTTGAATACCTTGTAGGACTGGCAAACATTAAAAAAAAAAATGATATTAATGTCTTAACTCTACCATATAACGTGGCGTCCATTGGCATCAATTCGAGTGATGAGTTCCTCCTTTTTATTTCACGCCATATTTACAAGTTTTAAAAATATTCAATAGGTGAGGTTCAGGTGAATCATAAGGAAAATAAGCAGAGGTTACTGCAACTTCCCTCAGTTTTTCTTTATTATTATATATAACCTTGATTGCTACCAGATCATTGGTGCAATATTCAGTTAGAGTGAAATACTTGATATTCTTTTTAATAAATATACAAGCACATGGTTTATCATTTAAACATGAAACAATGGTTCCCCCGATATTTTCTAATCCTCTTACCTTTCCCTTACAACACCAAGGGTCCTGAATGAGGACAATATTCACAGCTTCTATCATGTATTTGCAGAGTGTAGCTTTGATGCCTGCTATGCTGTAGGTTGAATTGAATTAACTTCATAAGTTGAAAAAAAAATTTTTTTTCAAGGTTTAAAACCAGGTTTTGGATTTTCTGAGTCCATCTCTGTACTCTCTTCAATGTTAGCCTCTTTTCCTTTTTTTCCCCCCAGGATATTGAAAGAAACCCTGGTTAAATTCAGGAGAGGTTTGTAATCTAGTTCTGCTAATTTCTTAGCAGAAGTTTCATCAATACCAAAAGCCAATTTTTGTCCTTTGGTTTCAATTCTACATTTAATGAGTCTCCATTCCATGGGATTTAGTCCCTGGTTCTGTATCTCTAGTCTTTTAATAATAGTTTGGACTAAATTATTAAACTAAAGTATTAGTAGTTTGGACTACTAATACTTTAATGGGTTTTGGAAGTTCTTTAACCTCGCTTACTTTATATTTGGTTGAGTCTTTAAACAGGCATTCCAACCATTCTTTAGTAGATTTACTAGTGCATATTATTCTGATATAAATATTTAGAAATCTTTTGCTTCGAACTGAGAATTACCCTCCTCAGGTAGGATTTTTACCCTCCCCACACGTGAGTTCAAAATTCCATATTTACGTAAGTATCCATTTTTTTTTCTTGCCGAAATGTTTCCTCTATGATCTGGAATATACACAGTCCAAGTCTCACATTGGAGAGGGAACAAATAGGAGAAGCATAGGGATGCTTTAATTTGAATCACCTTGTGTAATGGTAATCTATTGAAAAATGTATTATTTTTTCAAAGGCATTATGTTGAGTTTTAAAAAGAAATGCCGACGTATTTTAATTGGAAATGCTATATACACTACCCTACACTAATGGACCGGACTGTGCGCTTTATTGGAAACATGTGAAAGTGTAACTGATTTAAGAGTGGGATGGGCACCTATGTGCTGAAATTACATTAGCCACCCTGTGGGGCATGCTTTCCACAAAGTTTTGATACAGAGCTAAGGGCTTTTATGTCCATTCCTGCTTCAAGAACATGGCCAGTGCAGCTATAGATATCGGACGTGGTCCCCTGGCCCTCAATCGATGCTCTAACTCATCCCATAAATGTTCGATAGGGTTTAGGTCGGGACTCTGAGCAGGCCATGGAAGCCGCTTTACAGCCATCTCTGTATACCACTGCTAGACAGAGGCTGAAACATGGCATGAAGCATTGTCATTCTGAAAGTAACTATCGTCATTTCCAAGCATTTGCCAGAGAATAGGAACAACCCGATTATCCAAAATGTCTTTGTAGCCTTCGGAGTTTAAGATTCCCGCAACAACATGCAATGGTCCCAGGCCATACTATGAGAATCACCCCCACAGCGTGATACCCCCACCGCCGAACTTCACAGTTGGAACGATGCACTCGGGTAAAAGACGTTCGCCTGGCATTCGCCACACTAAAACACGTCCATCCGACTGGAAGAGAGTGTAAGGTGATAAGGCACGTTACACTTCATAAAATTGTTTTCTACTGCTCTACAGTTCAGTTGCGACTTTGCAAATACCACTTGAGTCTGGCGGTTCTGTTGAATGGTGAGATGTGTGGTTTGTGGATTTTAAGGGCGTTCAATTCCTTCCGCACATGCACTTTAAAGATCTCGTCTGATTTTATGTAAATATGCAGGTGTCCGGTCCATTGCTGCAGGGTAGTGTATGATGAAGAGAAAGAATCATTTTATTTTAATAATTTATTTTAGAAAGCTGTAGTCCGTCTAAGTCAGCAAGGCAGTTCCTTCAGGCGTTGGGACAGAGAACTTGAAAAAATAGGGGTGAAAGGGTATCAGGTAAGTGCGAGTAGGGAGAAAGGACTTAATCCTTTCTCCTTTCTCGCACTTACCTGATACCCTTTCACCCCTATTTTTTCAAGTTCTCTGTCCCAACGTCTGAAGGGACTGCCTTGCTGACTTAGACGGACTATAACATGTTTTTCTTGCGTTCTCCTTTAGCAGTTGCATAGCACTTCTCTTTGCGACACAATCTGAAAGCATTTACTTCATTCCTTGTAGAATTAAGAAGCATGTCAATCCAAAACTAAATGACTTATTCACCGTCATCTGTCAAACTTCATTTCAATTCATTGAATCAGAAACTAAATAAAAACTGAGAAATGTTGAAATCCAAGGACTTTCTCTTGTAAAGTTCCTCAGGAATGAAACATTATAACAATAAAGAAATAGGAAGCATTAAAGGTAATAATAATAATCCCAAATTGAAATATAAACTTCCATTTAAAGATCCCTTCAGTGGAAGGGAAAAATGAATGTAATATATTAATCTAATATAAAATCTTGAATATAAAATGTAACTTTTGTTACTTACTTGAAACCTGTATTTCGATTCTCTTTCTCTCTTGACTGTTTAGATTACAAACCCATGTTCCATTATGTCTCTTAAAAGTAACATGGGCTATGATTAATTTACAACGTCCATTTTCAATCATCATCTGAAATTCATCATCATCTTCCACAATACAACCAAAAAAATTATGGCTCCAGAAACATTTTGAAGGATTACGATTATTAGGAAATGCCACGCTAATCTCTAAACGTTCCCCTTCATTAACTCTGATTACTAAATCTTGATCCTGGGCTAAGGAAAAAAGAAAAAGATGAAATAAATTGTATTCAAGTAGAAAGGAATGGTAATAAGCAAAAGAACATATATAAGAAAATTCAGAAGAAAATGTAGAAGAAATGGGAATTTCCCTTCAATTTTGTTTAATTTATTCAATTTGATTTTAGTTTTTTTAAATTTATAACATTCTAAGAAT
Organism: Thereuonema tuberculata; assembly: GCA_023159025.1. Classification (NCBI taxonomy): domain Eukaryota; kingdom Metazoa; phylum Arthropoda; class Chilopoda; order Scutigeromorpha; family Scutigeridae; genus Thereuonema; species Thereuonema tuberculata. The sequence continues at coordinate 27,702,310 of JAFIDM010005346.1, read as the reverse complement.
GCACTATGAAAAAAAGTTTGTCTGTCTCAAGGTCGGTCACAAATAAATTTAATGTTCAAAATATCTAAGAAGTTCGGAAAATAAATATACAAAAAAAGTAGAATAAATTTTAATTACATTGCTTTGCAATTTACACATTTAAAAGTTATTTAAAAGATCAGAATTTATCTTTTAAACTTTCTTTGAAGTTGGAATTAAAATTTTTGTAAAGGAATTTTATCGAGTTTCAAAGAATTATTCGATTGCAGTAATTCATTAACTGAAACAACCTGAAAGACATAATGTTAGTTCGAATTATTAGTAATTTAGTTAAACATCAGAATAAATTCTAACCTTTTTGAGTTACAATGTAATTGACGTTACAATACAAAATTATAAAGCAAGACTGGAAAAAAAATAAAAAGAATTAGCATTTAATCATTACTAGGGTGATCAGATTTTTATATTGGCAAAGCGGGACACCATAAAAAAAAGGGAAATCCCCGGGATCAAAAACCAAAAAAAAAAAAAAAAAAAGAAATCTCCAGGTCAACAACCAAAAAAAAGGAATCTCCAGGTTCAACATCTAAAAAAAAAACGCCGCGGGATGCGGGACAAATTGTTAAAAATCGGGTCTGTCCCGCCAAAATCGGGACGTCTGGTCACCCTATCATTACCCAATCAAATTTATCAATAGTAGAAAAATGAATTTATTAACTTTGAGAACATAAAAGTTAAATAAAAAAAAAAAAAAAAAAAAAAACGAAACAAATTAGAAAGATCCTAATCCTTATTACATATTTCTTAATAAACTCATTAAAAAAAAAAAACGACGCACCTAGAAGGAGTTGTCCGATGGAGACAAAAATTAGTGGAGAGGAAGATTATGTACCGAATAGAAAATGATTAAAATTTCAGACAAATTGAATGATTTATTTCAGGGTTACAGAGTTACAAAGTAACGAGCTCAATAAGGTGTTGACCCACCTCTACCCTGAATGCAAGCTGCCACACGATGTGGCATAGAGTGATAAAGCTCCCTGATGGTCTCCTGCGATATTTCTTGCAAAATTTGCTCGAACTGTCGGGCTAGATCATCCACATTCCCTAGTGGATGCAGTCGCCTTCCCATCATATCCCAGACATGCCCGATTGGAGAGAGATCTGGGGATCTGGCTGGCCAAGGAAGTGTTTCACAAGCTGCAAGACAGGTCATAGCAATATGTGCCGTATGTGGTCTGGCATTATCTTGACCAGGATACTGCAAAAGGAAGGGTAGCAAAACAGTTCTCAGAATGTCGTCGACGTACCGCTGTGCTGTAAGTGTGTCGCTAAAGACGACCAAAGGGGTCCGGCTATCAATGGAAATGGCACCCCAGACCATAACTCCTGGTTGAGGGCCTGTGTGGCGTGCAATATTGAAAGCAGGATCGGCACGCTGCCCTGGCCGTCTCCAGACACATCTGCGACGATCGTCAGGACACAGTTGGAAGCTCCAGATAGATCAAATGGCCTAGGAGTGTATAAAGGACAAAGAAAGATAGATAGAAAGAAAGAAAGATGCATTCCTTTTTATATATATAGATAAACATAAATTAGCAAATTGCTACTATAATTTACCCCCATTTCACTACCTTTAATTTGAATATATATTTCATCATCAAATTCAATATAATTATTATATGAGTTAAATTTCAGAAAATTAAGAAATTTATGAATGGAGATACCAAATAAATTGTTTATATTGAATTCAGAAACATCAGAATTCAATTTGTTGAATTAAAGAACCTAAAGGTATGTTCAAACATAATCTAAAGGTGTATACGTAAATAAATTTTCAAAATCTATTGTAACTATATTAAAAATTTTAATATTGTTTAGATATTTAATAACATCATTGCGATTATTAATAAGCCAATAAAAATCAGGATTTATTTTATTTCTAATAATTTCATGTAATTTATTAAGTAAAATAACATTTGCTTGTTTTAAAATAAAATTAGTAGTACTACAGATCATTCTAAATTTACCTATTTTATGCATTTTTGGGTTTAAGAAGAGATAATTTAAATTTCTATTAATTGTAATTCCTTTATATGTAAATATTTTAAAATTGATTTTTAAATTTTAAAAACATTTATCTAAATTATTTAAAATAGAATCTTTAGACTTATTAATCTTTAAAAAAATTGATTGATCATTAAGTAATTCTTTAATTCTATCGAAATAAAATTGTTTTCAAATAATAGCCAATTGATTATGTGCTTTATCTATGGTAGTAAAAATGTAATTTTTATGATACATAGAAATAGTTTTTTTAATTTTAAATAAATTAAATTTATGATTTATTTTAAAATCATTAACTCTATCATAAGATGTGTGTTTTAGTGTATTGATTCTAGATAATAAATTAAGTTTTAATAAATTTTAATACAGGTAATAAGAAAAACAAAGAATTAATTTTAGTTCATTTTACTTCTTAATTTTTCGTTAAAATTAATATTGGTATAATACTAAGTTTCCATTATGTATTTATTTGATTCCTATTTACAAATATATTTCTCAATTCGTAAATTTATTTGTAATTATAAAACTATTTTAAGTTTTAGCGTAAATTCTAAATATAATGTAAATTGTATGATGATAAAGATAAATGGAATTCTCATATTGTCACAGGTGACATAAATTTTATTAATGATATAACTTGAAAAAAAAAATTAAATTTAGGGATTAATTATAGATTAAACTCAAATAAAATATTTAAACAATCATCAATCAACTTATATAATTGGCTAAGTTCGTCTGTCTGTCTGTCTGTCTATAACTCGATATAATTAAGCTATTAAGATAGATCCAAGGTTCTCAATGGGTACCATTGAATCAAGGGTACTCAAATTGGATGAAAATATTAGTTCATTATGTCATTCCATGTTGTTTCCATGAAATTTTATCCTTGGGAACTGATCTAGACAACTGAAATTCCAACAAAACATACGTTCAAAACCATGGGCGGATTTACGGGGGTGCTAGGGGGTGCGCCGCACCCCCAGATTTTTGGGATGATAATGTTTTTTTACAGATAAATAAAAATGTTTTCTGTTGTAATAATTTTATTAATTATTAATTTAGGCCTAAAAACATTTAAAGTGGGTTTTGGTGTTTGAATTTGGTATACAAATACCTCATACCTTCCGGTGAGCTCGCACCCCCAGATATCAAGACCTAAATCCGCCCATGTTCAAAACCAAATAATTTTGTTACACTGCACCCATTTTAATGAAATTTGGCATACTTACTCAGTTTTTTACGCTGATTTTGAAACTCAAAACCATTTTTGCCGTAGAAGCTTCGTTAAGTTAGCGCATAACTTAGATTATACAAAGGTGAGTTTTAAATGCCTTTCGGCGTTATGAGTCAAAAATAATAATTATTCCATTCTTACTGTTAGTAAAATTTATTTACAAGGGGAAACTTTAGATATGGTTGGTATTTATTTACTAGAGCCTGTTTTGACTGAATACATCAAGGACATCTGATAGAAGGATCTGATGCTCTTTTTACAAAAAATGTAGTTTATAAGGAGATATTTGCTTTATAGTTGATAGTTGAGAATAAAATGCTTTTTCAGATTTTTTTATGCCAGTCGTCCGACAGGCTTTGCTGCTAGTTAATTATTATATTTTTTTAAAGATATAAATCATTGATATATAAAACTTTAACACATTTAAAATAATTATAATGACTTAAAAAAAACTTTAAAAAAACCGTGACATGTTTCAATTAGCTTCCGCTAATCATCCTCAGACGGAATGAAGGAGAAGGAATTATTCAAAAAAATCCAAAACCAACACCAACTTTTGATTGGCTCCGCTCGTTTTAAGTATAATACTGCCGATCATATGCATAGATTTCATCATGAGATCGATAGGGATAAGGTTAGAATTGTTGCCAAACAGAAAGATAGCTATCTTAGAAAATTTATTGAATCATTTTTTATTTTGAAATACAAATCGTTTAATGCCAAGGTATCTGTTGATAACATTCTTCATTATGGCTGTCGGTTTTAAATATTCTTGGATCTTCTTCCCCCCTCCGTCGGTAAAATGGCATTGGACTTATGCGCTTCACGATTATTGGTTCGCCTCAAACGAGCGGAGCCAATCAAAAGTTGGTGTTCGTTTTGGATTTTTTTGAATAATTCCTTCTCCTTCATTCCGTCTGAGGATGATTAGCGGAAGCTAATTGAAACATGTCACGGTTTTTTTAAAGTTTTTTTAAGTTATTATAATTATTGTAAGTGTGTTGTAGTTTTCTATATATCAATTGTTTGATTTCACACACGTAAAATCCTTTAACGATATAAAACATTTTAGATATAAAATGATTTATGTAATATATTTATATGATTTATATAATTTATGATTTAGGATATGATTTTTATGTTTTATGATATATGATATGATTTATTTGAATATTTATATGATTTTAAATATAATTTATGTTATGAGAATTTCATTGAATGGAAACTTAAGTTATAATCTAGATTTAATAACATAAAACATTATATATTATAAAAGCGTTATTTTGTCTGTCATAAGACTTTACGTTTTTCCAATTTTGTGACCAAACTATAAGAGATAGAGTGGTCATGTAAATGGATAGAATGTAGATCTTTTTAAGACAAACAAAATGCTACAAAAATCTTTCGAAAAAAGTTTTTGATTTCCAAGATGGCGCCTTTTAAAGGGTCAAATTTTGACTTTTTCTCAATTTAAACGAAAAGTATAAAAGATGGAAAAGAACATTATATTGAGAAAATGTTGGTATTTGAAAGTTCTATCGAACGATTTATCACTTATTCACAAACGCTTCAGCGTTTGCAAGATACACATGCAAAAATGTGAATTTTCGGTGTGTGACGCCGACCCGCAATACATCCGAGTTATTCGGAGAAGCCACAACGGGCTGGGAAGTTATAAATTCTTCGATGATCGCAACATTAATTTGTTAAATAAATAAAGTTTGTTTTTTGAATGCTATATATGCAAGGGTTCCGGAGCGAAGCGACGGTACCCGGCTATTATTTTTATATATTATAAAAACGTATATTATAAAACGTTATTCTGTCTGTCATTCTGTAAGCAAAATGCTAAATTACAAATTACTAAAATGTTACTGAAATAGAGAATCTATTCATAAAAAATGAAAATATATTAAACAACTGTCCAACTATACTGATTGGCGACGTAAATATAGATATTTTCAAAATGAATAAAAACAATGTAGTACAGAAATCCGTAAAACTTATGTGCAATAATGGTTTCAAAAATCGTCTTTACGGAACAACAAGAAACTGTACAATTCATGGAAATACGAAAACAAATATAGATCATAGTTTCATAAATAAACATGATATCAAAACACCAGGAATAATATGTAAAGAACGACTCGGATAACAGTTGAAAATGAGAAAATAACACATCCAAATGTAATCTATAAAGAACTAATCAATGATGTTAACAAAACAAAATTGATGAAAATCTACATATATAAAAAGAAAAGTCCTGACTCACTCACTGACTCATCAACGCTCACCCCAAACCCTTGGATCTAGAAAGCTGAAATTTTGCACAGAGGTTTCCTTTATGATGTAGACAAGGAATAAGGCCGGATTTTTCGAAATTCGGGATAGGGAATAATCTGGCAAACTGACGATGAAGTGTATGGCGGCAACCCCATGTGTGTGGTGCCAACCCGCAATACACCTGAGTTAAGTGGAGAAGGGCACAACGGGCTGGAAAGTCGTATATTCTCCGATCTCAATATTAATTTGCTAAATAAATAAGTTTTTTTTTTTTTAATGCTATATACGCAAGGGTTCCGGAGCGAAGCGACGGTACCCGGCTAGTACATCTTATGATAGAGTTAATGATTTTAAAATGAATCATAAATTTAATTTATTTATTTAAACTTAAAAAACTATTTCTATCTATAATACAAATTACATTTTTATTACCCATAGATAAAGTACATAATAATTTGGCTGTTATTTGAAAACAATTTTATTTTGATAAACTTAAAGAATTACCTCCTGATCAATCAATTTTTTTAAAGATTAATAAGTCTAAAGATTTTATTTTAAATAATTTAGATAAATATTATTAGGCCTACTACACTGGCACTCGTCAACAGCTAAAAAAAAAAAATAAAATCGCAACATACGTTTCGGAATATCAAAAGATAATTCCTTTTTCAAGCTAAAAAACCCCTACCTTATTTAAAAGTCT
>JAFIDM010005346.1:27641634-27668375 GCA_023159025.1 Thereuonema tuberculata | reverse complement strand
CAGCACTAATATCAAAAATAGCTCAGTGAATTTGTGTTTTGTTTTGTTTAGTTATGTGCGTTCTTTGGTTTATTTTATTGTAATAATGAATTAAGATGTTCTTATTAATTCGATATAAATAAGTATATTATAATGTTAGCAACATTATAAATTAACGAATTAACATATTTACACAAGAAGATTAAATTGTTCTATGTCCCATTAAACTAGCGTTTCAGTATGTAATTCAAGAGTTCTCCTCTTTTGAATCGGATATACTAATACGTCTTTGGTAATTTCCGCTAATATATTTGTAATAAAGAGTGGTTATAGAGTAAACGCCTGCTTTTTCGACACCTAATCCAAGGACAAAACGAATTAAAAATAATAGAATTCCCTTACAAGACGTTTCGAAACCCCATTTGGGCAGTTTTCTTCTTCATATAAAAAGGTTAAAAACCTAAAACATTATTTAAGCAAAAACTTTAACTATCCCCCCTACCTTCGATTGTCCATCCCTGGTAGGATTCGTCAAGAACTGTCTAAAAAGCACGAGAACCGGAAGTCTCATGTATGATAATTTCCCCCTGGTGATAAAACCATGAAGCTTTAGATAAAAACGCTTTTTAAATCGGTTTTTGCAAGAAGGGAGGAAAAGAGAGGAAAAACTGGGCTGAGCCTTCTACATTATAAGCAGCGTTATATCTCGTATTCCAAGATATTGTTAGTGGAGAGCTCCTGGTTGTAGCTTCCCAACATTTTTATCATGTCTGACTCAAAAAATGATCTTGATACTTTCCAAGCATGATCACATTTTCGTTATCAATACTGTGCCAATTGTCAAGGCAATGTGTTGCGGTATGGTACTCTTTATTACCCGTTTTTATGTCGTATATGTGTACCTTTAGGCGGGTTCCTAATTCCCTTTTTGTTTGGCCCACATTTAGGCACTCGTTATGGGCCGTCCTATTGGAGTCTCAATATATCCCATAAACCGTTCCCTGCGTTTTTAATGCCCTCTCATGCCAATTGTAGTCTTTTTCCTATTAAGTGCAGTACCAAGCGTATTGCGTGGTCTACAGGTCACTGATATACCAACCTTGAGAGGATTTGTTTCAACTTAACGAAAAAGCCTTTATCATATATGAGCAACACATAGCATGTTTTGTAGTTAACCATACGGCCAAGGGTTGATATCTAAATCTCGATATTCTCCTTAACCATCTACCAAAATATCCTTATAGTAATTTACGCGGAAACCCGTTTTTACTAAAAATGTCTAGAATCACCTGGATCTCCTGATTTAACGTCGTTGTGCTGGAACATACTTCGTGCGCCCTTTTTAAAGCCATGGTGAACGCGCTCCTTTTATAATTTTCCGGGACTGCACTTCTATAATGGACCGTGATCCGTGCGTCCAAGCAGTTTCTATGCACTTATGTTTCATATGAGCGGTCTCTTTTATGAATGCGAACATCGAGGAAAATATAATAAAGGAAATTACATTCAAATAATAAAACAACTCAATTAACAGTAATAGTAAACACAAAAATAAACGACCCCAGTCTATACGCTGAGACTAAACCTGTATCCAGAATTTTCTTTCGGGGAAGGGTTCATTCCTCGAAAAAATGCCTTTTGGGATCGCCCACAGTCAGAATAGCACCATTCCCCAGCTCCACTTGTAAGAGGCAACTAAGGGACTTGATATGACGTTCTTCTGATTTCAAGATCAGAGGGAGATTTTTATTTGCGGCCCCTAGATTACAGCTTGTCTGTAAAACATAGGGGATCTCTCTTCCTTTTATGCTTGCTGGATGTCAAACTCTGTAGTGGCCAAACAGTTAGAGATATTAGAATGAAACCTTCACCATTGAGTTCAGCATCAAAAAGTAGATGACCACCGTCCAAAAAATCAGACCTCCAGGACCACTCCCTGATCGGAACTTGCGGGATCAAAAGTGGTCACTTCCGATAAAATTTTGTTTATAAAATTTTGTTTAAAAAATTGTGCATGTTACGGAATCGCTTTGATTTTGACACTGTATAAAAGCATTAATTTTCCTTGTTTTGTATAAATTTCGGGAGCGGCTTCAGCCCCTCGAGTCCCATCCATGGCTGAGTCCGCTTTGATTCTTACGTTATTAAAAAGTGGCGATAATATTGAGTAGCCGCAAAATTCCATTCCAACAGGTGATTGTTTATAATGTAACGGCTAAGTTCGTCGATTTCAAGATCTCCGTTAAGTCTTATGAGACTTAATTCTGGTGACCCTGAATACGCAACTACGTCACTAAAGCAATTACATTACGGAAACATAACGGAAGATAGAGAAGTGCGTTTAGCCCTTTAGGGATTTTCCAGAACGCTGCCAGGACATTAGAAGTTGTCGGTTCATCTGTACATGCCTTCGGTGGCTCACTGCGAGGATTGTATACCACAGATCCCGTCTTCTTACTTATTTACATACTTGACGGTTCTCTAGGAGGAAGCATTACCATCAATCTTAAACCTCAGAAGGGGATTTCCCAACCTCCTTTTAACAGGACGGTGTTCCGCCGCATTTATACCCTTTGGGTCCAGACTTATGGGATATCCTGTATATCGATTCTAATATTAAGCTAATAGTCATCATTTTTTTTCTCTACATAAAATTATTTTCTGGGATTGGATCGTGGAATTCATTGTACTATATAAATAATTGTATTTAAAGCAATTGCAGGCTCAATCAGATTTTTTCATATCATTTTCAAATACTCACAGAATCCCATAATGCAATCAGACTAAACACAAGAAATAGGTGAAGAATATAGTTAAATCACAGCAAATCAACATGTTTTATGGGTATCGTTTTTAATGGTAAAGGGCAATAAGCTCGGCTACACGTTCCTTTGCCATCCTATAAATATGCCCAAAAATTGGAGTCCAACCAAAAAAAAAAAATATCCAAGTCTAGTTTTCTTCCATTTTCGGGTTGCAATGGGGAGGAAGAGTTCTAATCCCTACCAACCCTCCCTCCCTCGCTATACTAATGGATTGATTTTTTTATCTTATAGTTGTATGTCTTTGTATTGTCCTGATATTGTATTTATTGCAAATGTTTTCAGCGATGCATTTCAGCGACAAAAATCGGTAACTATTGCGTTTGTCCTATTTGTTTTTGTTTTGTTTTTTTCTTATTTTCCTAACTTTCTTTTTATTATTTTCCTAATTTTTCATTTCCCCTTACTCTAATGTACTTTTTTTTTTATTATCATTTTTAATTTTTTTTTATTATTATGGGTCGCCTTTAAATTTATGCTTTAGCACAAACTAATATTCACTTGTTTATAAACTTACTAATATTAAGAGATATGTATTAAGAATTACGATCTTTGTAACTTGTTTCGTTTTCTTTTTATTAACTTTTATGTTCTTAAAGTTAATAAAGTTAATAAATTTGATAAATAGGATTGGGTAATCATTAATTGTAAATAATTTTTATTTTTTTCCAATGTCTTGTTTTATAATATAGTATTATAACGTCACTTACATTGTAAACTTAAAAAGGTTAGAATTTATTATAGTGTTTAATTAAATTAATAATAATTCGAATACAGGTTGTTTCAGTTACTGAATACTGCAGCTGAATAATTCATTAAACTCCATAAAATTTCTTCAATTCCTTCAAAAATTTTAAATTTCATCTTCAAAAATTATCTTTTAAATAACTTTTAAATGTGTAATTTTTAATGTGAAAACCAATGTAATTAAAATTTAATCTACATTCTATTATATTTATTTTCCGAACTCATTTAATATTTTGAATATTAAATTTATTTGTGGCCGACATTGAAACAGACATACTTTTTCATAATGTCTTAAAAATGTAGTTTGCCTTTGTTATAAATTTAAAAAAGTGAAATCAAATGAAAGTAAGGAAATTTCTCATTCCCTCTACGTTATCTTATATTTGTACTTTCGCTTATTACCATTCAATATTTTTACTTCAACACAATTTATTTCATGTTTTTCTTTTTCCATTAGCTTAGAATCAAAATTTAGTATTCAGAGCTAATAAAGGGGAACGTTTAGAGATTAGCGTGGTATTTTCTAATAATCCTAATCCTTCAGAATGTTTCTGGACCGATAAATGGGATGGTACTATTTAAGAAGATGACAACTATCAGATGATGGTTTAAAATGGACCTTGTAAATTAATCATAGATAACGTTGATTTTCACAGAGATAATGGAAAATTAATATGTTCCATACCAAGGAAGAGCGGCAGACAGTCCATATAGAGGTTTCAAGTAAGTAACAAAAATTCTACTTTCATTCAAGATTTTTATACTAGATTAATATCTTACATCCAGTTTCCCCCTTACACTGAAGGGATCTTTAAATGTAAGTTTATATTTCATTTTTTTATATTTATTATAAACGTTATATTTATAGTAAATTTTATTATACATATTATATTTTTATTAAAGTTTATACTTATATTTTCAATTTTTCAATATTATTTTTAGAAGCTAATATAATATCTAGGTGTGGTATTTTCTATTATACGTTTTTAAAAATTTTTTTAGCTTTTTAAAAAAACCATTAAAAAGTTTTAATTTTAAGCGTGTTAGCTTTTTAAATTCATTCGTAATTACATTCACACACGTTAAGTTTTTATCCTCATCAATTATCTCATGTTCATTATTAGTGAAAAATATTTTATTTTAATCTATACCTCTTTAATGTAAGAAATAAACTGTCTATTGGAAACCGAAACTCAATCTCAGTATAAAGCAGGTTATTCATTGGGGCCTGACCTACAACATGACTGTGTAGGAGTAAATGAGTTGTTTAAATTTACTTTTCTTCGATAAGAAAGCATTTACGACAATGGTTTTATCCTAATATTCAATGTTGACAACCCATCTAGGCACACAGTATTGTTGAAGAAATGAGCCAATTAAATCTACACTTTATAATTTGCAAGATAATAAAATCAATACAAGAATAGTGGAATTTCCTATGGCTTTATACTGTATGAAAATTCCTTTGAGTAAATGAAGTCTTTAAATTAAACTTCTTAAAGTTAGAAGAGAAATGTCGTTTTCAGAGAATCAAAAAACGCTACATCAATAGTTCAAAATTTAGAAAACCAAACCAAATATCAGTCTAAAACCCATGTTCCTTAAAATAAAAATAATTAAAAAGAATTAAAAAGAATTAACCGAAAGTTGTTGCTGAAACAACATTATTGAACTCGAGTGGGTCTTAGTGTAGTAGAACATTCGGCTACTGTCTGGCAAATAGTATTAATGAATGAAGGAGTTATTTGAAAATGTATTTCTGAGAAAACTAAGAAATTAAACTTCATCGGAATTAGAATCTCGAGTGCAATAGTACATGTTTTATACTAAATATTAATGAATAAAAGAGCTATTCGATCCTAAAATTTCTTTTAAATAAGAACAATTTTAAAATAATTTTTTTGATAATTTAATTTCTTGGTGTTTTAAAATTAGGCTTACGTGAATTTCAAATTAGAATGATACGTATTATATTCTGATGTTATCTCATAATTATAGTTTTTTAATGTTGAAATTTTACTCTCAATGTTGAAGCTTTGAATTGTAATGACAGTTTGTGTTGAAGTTCTGATTTGCCGAAGAATCCTTCTACGTAAACCAATCGTAACAGTTACGTCATAACTTACACTAATCGGCTGTTAGTGCTACTCTACTTTGGTCGAACTCATCAGATGAATCTATTGTAAGTGTCAAAAGATTTTTGTTCTTCTAGTTCTGCATAAAAGTACCATGTGGATCCCGGCATTTGTAGCGTATATAGGTTTTATCCTCGGCGTTTTGGGTAAGAAATTTTCATCCATTTTGTCTCTTGGAAAACCTAAATTTATTAACTGAAATTTAGCTTTCGAAAATGAAATAGTGGAGCTCAATGGAAAAATCCGTTTAATTTTTGCGTGTAATTTCCCCATCTTTCCATTTCTTTCAAAATGATTACTAAGCAACAGTGGATTGTCGATGTGTCGTTGAGCTAATTCGTACGAATTTTTTATTAGTGAGTCTATCGCGAGTCTATAGTGCTAGGGACTTTGTGAACTTTTTCATGTTTCTCAGCTTTTGTATTTCTATAGCAAGATTTAAATAGTTTATTGTAATAATCATCATTAATGTTGCTTTGATGGCTACATCAATCAGAAATTCTGTTGTCGTTGTTTTGACTATCAATGTGATGTCTCATCTAGTGTACAATTGAACGTAAGAACAGATCTGTCCTAGTGTAATTTGCATTTATTTTCTAATACAGTTTCAGGCTTAAATTTGTAATATTAGGGAGTTTTCAAGTTAAGGGGATTATGCATTATACTGAGTTGTTGATGGAGAATTGCAATATCCGAATCAGTGAAGCAATGATTGGAGACAATTTGATCAATGTGATTGGCTTATAATTGATTGTAGTGTTTCCCATTAACATGCTTTTGTGTCACACTGTGTCAGCATTTGTCAGCAGCTTATTCACTGTCGGTATGTATATGTATCGTCTTCTTTCGTGGCAGTGATACTTTCTTCAGATTTGACAGGACACTTAACTGCTTTTTGGTTTGTTTTGATGATGGCTTGTGTTACATTTATCAGTTCCAAATTCAATACAAACATCTCTAAAGAAAAAAGATTTGAAATGATTTGTAGAAGCTCTGAGATGAAGTTGCAAAGAAGTGAACAGTTTAATATGATCTATTTAGTGTGTGTATCGAGCATTCAATGTGAGATCAGTCTTAATTTCACACCCACAGTTAGTGAAATTTATTATATTATTGTTTGTGTTGTTGTTTATTTGTTTGTATGATGGTATTTTACTATATTCTGTAAACTGAAGAAATGATTTTAAAAACTTCTTTAGTTGCTAAAAATGGGTTCACGTAAAAAAACACGAAATAAAATTAGTTGCTAGAAATATAATTTGATTTTGATTCCTTTTTGAAATAGTCTTTTTATATCTATCATTATAATATAAATGAACTTTTAATTGAATATTGATATTAGTCTATGTTTGTTAGACAGAAGTATTCACTTAAACCTATACTAGTTCCGTGACAGTAAAATAATCTACATCCTATTGGTATGTTAATAAACGGTCGTATTATTACACAGATTACATCCCATCAAGAACAAAGTTAATATTTTTTTATCGATAGAATTAGCGATATCGTCAGACATTAAGGATTTGAGGATGATATTTCAAAATTTATTAGCAATCATAAACGGAATTGCTAGATAAACAAAAAGTTTAGTTTTCCTCGAATACATTAATGATCAATATAAAATTTAAAAAAAAACTATAAAAATTAAAGTTTTTAAAAAAATTTCATTATATTTTTTCAGTCTTTTAAAAAGTTGAATTCATTTATTTTTTATTTACTTCTGAATAAATTAGATATAACACAAACTTGATAAAATTGAAATTTAATAAAACTATACTCTACAATATACAAATTAAAAATTACACAACGTTTCAGTAATTATAGGCCCAATCACCATTATCAAGTGATCTTTTTATTTATTTTATTTAGATATTTATCCACTCATTATGAGAGAAAAATTTCATTTCTTTTAAAATTTACATGAAATATCGAACACAAACATATGGTAACAATATTCAAAACTGAAAATAAAATAGTTAAGTCTTCCCAGTGCTAAATATGGTAACTAGTAATTATGGAAAAATCTCACTTGAAACATTATTTTAAATTGTTAATTTAAAAAATAAGTATCGGAATCTTTCTATCGGATAATTATTTTACAAAAAAAATTATTTTAACTAAATAATTTAATGAAATCTAAGTAATAAGGATTTCAATGTTGATAGAGGTACTAATTAACATTGAAACTAATCCATTCTAAAACAATCATTTACTTTGTGGTTTAGAACTTGGCGCAAGAATGTTTGTATTCTATCAGTTGTCTCGAGATACTGAAACATTTTTTCCTCGTTACAAGGTAGAACTAAGTAATTTTTTATTTCAAAACAGAACTTTTATCCTTTCTTTTCATGATGCCGAATTCCGCTACTGATCAGATTCCATATAAATTTTAAAACCAAAATATAAGCGAAAATATAAATTTCGTTTACTTCAAAAGGTATTGTTCAAGTTTTGAAGTAAACGAAATTATTGACTCCAAATCGATTCCAAAATTTTGGCAAAACACAGAAACAGAGCTTTGTTCAGGAAAGGGTTCTGATATGATATTCTTCTACTCTGGATCCTCGATTAAGTCTTAAGTCAGCTACTTATATAAAGATTTTATTACAGCAGCTAAGTCCAAATGTCGTTATCTAACGTGGAATCTCCTATTGGAATCAACAGTTTTTTCGGAAACAATAAATGAAAAAAAGAAAATTCACTGTTCTCAAAAAACTGTAAAAAACATTAGCAAATAGCCTATATTAATAGAATTCTAAATCTTTCTTTTTGTCTCCTTACTTTTATTTCTAAAAGCAATATTTCGAGAATCTACGCGTTTCTCTTCGTAAGGCTTAAGTTTATTTTTTTTTATATATCCAGTAAACATATATTCATGGTTACATATATTGAACAACTCAAATAAACAAAAACAGAGTGACACTCTTTTAACAAAGTTAATACATTAATTTTCATACAATATAAACTTCTTTAACAGAAAATTGTTAACGAAATTTATTATTGAAAATGAAAATGAAAATAATTGCTTAAAAATTAATTAAACTCAAAATAATTTCGATTGAAACTGACGATTTCTGATTCTATAAAGAGACACTTGTTTTTGATAAAATATTTGTATCTAGCCGGATACCATCTCGACGCTCTGGAACCCTTTCATATATAGCATTAAAAAAAAGTTTATTTATTTACCAAATTAATATTGATATCGGAGATTATAGGACGTCCGAGTCCGACATTTTGACTTAACGACATTTGGACTTAGCTGCTGTAATAAAATCTTTTTGTAAGTAGCTGACTTAAGAATCGAAGATCCAGAGCAGAAGAATATCATATCATCAGTGGCCTTCTCCGCTCAATTAAGTTATATTGCGGGTTTCCGCCACACACTTCATGGTTAGTTATCCAGATTATTCCCTATCCCGTGGAATTTCGAAAAATCCGGCCTTTTTCCTTGTCTATATCATAAAGGAAACACCATAAATTTCTAGGTCCAAGGGTTTGGGGTGGGCGGTGATGAGTCAGTCAGTGAGTGAGTCAGGACTTTTCTTTTTATATATGTACATTTTAATGAATATTGTTTTGTTAACCTCATTGATTAGTTCTTTATAGATTATAATATTGGATCTGTTATCTTCTCATTTTCAACTCTTATTATCTGAGATTCGTTCTTTACATATTATTCCTAGTGTTTTGATATCATGCTTATTTATGAAAATATGATCTATATTTGTTTTCGTATTTCCATGAATTGTACAGTTGTTTCTTGTTGATCCGTAAAGACAATTTTTGAAACCATTATTCCACATTGAGTTTTAGGTATTTCTGTACTGCATCGTTTTTATTCATTTTGAAAAGATCTTCTCCGCTTAACTCTGGCATATTGTAGATTGCCGCCAATATGAGATTTTTCGGATTTTTGCATGTATCTTGCAAGCGCAGAAACGTTTGTGAATGACTGATATATCGTTCGATAGAACTTTCAAATAGCAACATTTTCTCAATGTAATATTCTCTTCCAACTTTTATACTTTTCGTTTAAATTGAGAAAAAAAAAAATCAAAATTTGACCCTTTAAAAGCCGCCATCTTAGAAACCAAAAATTTTTTTCGAAGGATTTTTATAGCATTTTGCTTATCTTAAAAAGATCTTCATTTTATCCATTTTCATGACCAATCTATCTCTTATAGTTTCGTCACAAAATTAAAAAAACTTAAAGTCTTATGACAGACAGAATAACGTTTTTATAATATAAGATTTTATTTATACAGGGTGTCCCATAATTCTGCACCCATAGGGTGCAATGCTGGGGAGCACCATCCTGTTGAAACCAGCTTGGGAAATCCCTTTCTGGGTTTAAGATTAATGGTAATTTTTCCAACTGAAGCATTGTTAAGTACGTCTGTCCCGTCTGTCTCCTGACAATAAAAGAAGGGGGCCTATAATTCAATCACTGTACATCCCACACCAGACCATAAAACGATCATCATGTTGTGGCTTGGAACCTGCATCCAATTGAGGTTTTGTGGTGACCAGTAACGTGTCTTCTGCTTATTCACCTCCCCGTTTACGTAAAACTAATCAGGATACTAAACGGAAAGGTTGGATTAATCTCACATTGTTGCAGAATCCAATCGCAGGATTAGACTCTTTGATCAACCTCACTTAATGTTTGTAGCAACTGCATCTTGTACGGATGCATTTACTGCTTTTCAGAATACGGTAGATGGACTTTTAGAGACTCTCGTCACTGCGGATAATCTGCAGAGGGATTTCTTAGGGCTTTTAGAGAATGCTGTCAGGACATTAGAAGTTGTCTGTTTATGTCCTCGGTGGCCCATTGTGAGGTTTGTCGTCTCCTGACTTAGCTACATAATTGACAGTGCTCTAGAAGGAAACATTTCCATCAATCTTAAACCCAGAAGGATTTCCTAACCTCATTTGAACAGGATGATTTTCTGCCGCATTAAACATTTTTTTTGTCCAGACTTATGGGACATCTTTATATAGATTCTAATATTAAGTAATAGTCTCATTTTTTTATAATTAAGTATTAATATACGTTGAATATTAATAAAATTAATGTCCAAGCTTGGACATTGAGTATCATATTTTTTTTACTAATTTTATTTTCTGGAATGGGATCATGGTATTCATTGTATTATATAAATAATTGTATTTAATGCAATTGCAGGTCAATCAGATTTTTCCATATCATTTTTAAATCTTGAAAGAAACCCATAATGTAATCAGACTAAACCGAAGAAATAAGTGAAGGATATTCTTAAATCACAGCAAATCAACATGTTTTAAGGGTGAAAAAAGAAAACTCATATGTATCTTCAAACAAATTCAATATTTCTTTTTTTTAACGAAAGACTTTCTTCAGGAAAAAACATTATGTATATTTAAGAAGAGGAAATTAACGTCCTCCTTCTTTCCAGAGAACAAATTTAAATAAATAGCAATCATGACTAGTATTATTACATTAATATGTCGTTTGTCTTGTGTTATTACATTATTGACTCATCGATTAATATTATTCATAATTAACATTATTATTATCATTGTTTATATTGTTATTTTTAATTTATTTTTTAACTTGTGATTTTTCTCCATAATTTTTTTTAAATAATCCAAAAGAAATGACTTTTAATTTTTTCTTTATTTTCACATTTACTACTATTAATGAAACATGATTCTATTAAATATCTCTCTGTTTCATCATGTGTTTCATAAATAACTCCCACAATAGGGTCCGGGTTGTGACATAATTCTTGGACATGGTCATCCCAATCAGATACTCCTTTCTTCTTCCCTTTGAAAGCCCTTACGTGTTCTTCTACTCGTTCTTTGAGAGATCTACCCGTGCTTTCAATATAAATTTAGCTACAATCCCTGCATTGTAAAATTCATAGGGGTAAAAATATTATCCCCATTTTTAATAATACGTTGTCATTTCTATCGATTGTTTTTCTTAATTAATTTGTTGTCTTTATAATGAACTATTTTAATTTTGTCTCTTTAAATACTTCGTTAACGTTCTTATCAATTGTTAATTTCAATAATCTATACTCATAATTCTTCTATTAATTAATTTTTCTTCTTCAGTTTTTTGTCTCTAAAGTTTTTTCTTCGAATTACTGATCTTCATTTTCCATAATTTTTGGTTTTCAATATATTCCGTTAT
The DNA here is from genome assembly GCA_023159025.1 of Thereuonema tuberculata. Classification (NCBI taxonomy): domain Eukaryota; kingdom Metazoa; phylum Arthropoda; class Chilopoda; order Scutigeromorpha; family Scutigeridae; genus Thereuonema; species Thereuonema tuberculata. The sequence goes on along the minus strand of JAFIDM010005346.1, from coordinate 27,656,505 downwards.
TCTTTTAAGATGGTTATGGCCTTTTTAGTCGAAAAGCTATGAATGGATGTAAAATTCAAGATATGATTACTTTGGAAACTTTTCTGATAATGTTCATAACTTAATGTATCACCTTTGTTTATAAGCATGACGTCTAAAAATGATAATTTATCTTCAATTTCATAGGTGAATTGTAGATTTTCGCTGATAGAATTCACAAAGTTGAAGAATTTTGTGAATTGTCTTTCGGTTCCTTTCTATTTCATCAGTATTTCATCTGCATAACGCATATATGTATATTTAGCCATATTCCAGTTTAGAATTTCTTTATGTAATTTAGAAACAAATTACATATAGTCTCAGATATTGGAGTAATTAGGATTTTAGAATGAAAGGTCGTCATCAAGGTTTTTGGTCGTCACCTTCAAAAACAAAAACAAAAAGTTCTTATTCCTTTTACGGGTAGCGGGGGGGGGGGGCGGTCCAACCAACCAAACATACATGTTTGGTTCATACATGTCCAAGTCGACATTTCTTCCATTTTCGGTTGCAATACAAAGGAAGAGCTCTAATCCCTACCAACCATCCCTCCCTCGCTATACCAATGGATTGATTTTTTTATCATATATCTGTATTTATTTGTTATCTTGATATTGCATTTATTGCAAATGTTTTGAGCGACCCATTTGAGAGCTAGTGTGATAGCGACTAAAATTGGTACCTACTGCGTTTGTCCTGTCCGTACGTCCATATTTGTCCCTAAATTCTACCGAACGGAAGATCGGATCGACGAACGGATTTCACCATGGTGTTGAGAGGCCCAAAGACTGTAGGAATGGGTATTTTCAGGGGTCAACGCCCTAACCCCTCCTATCAAGTTCGAGATATTTGGCATTGTTTTCTTTGGATTTCCGCTATTAGCTTACATGTTTGAAATGCAAACATCTGATTTATGTTGTCTTCTGTAGGTTGATGCTTACTGCCTCGAATTCATATACTGAGGGCTGTCGATTCAAAACCCTGTATCTCCTTTTTTTTCTCTTAATCTTCTTTTCTCAATTTCCGCATGTTTTATTTTTTTTTATAATTTTCATAACTTTTTTCCCTTATTTCCTACCTTTTTTTTTATTCTTTTCCAAATTTTTTTTGTTATTTTTATTTAAGCTAAAGTACTTTCTTTTTTTATTATCGTTTTAAATTTTTTTATTATTGTGGGTTGCCTTTAAATTTATGCTTTAGCATACAATTATATTAACTTGCATATAATTTTACTAATATTAAGAGATGTATATTAAGGATTACGATATTTGTACTTTTTTCGTTTTCTTTCTATTAACTTTCATGTTCTTAAAGTTAATAAATACATTTTTTCTACTATTGATAAATATGATTAGGTAATCATTAATTATTAACTCTTTCTATTTTTTTCCAAAGTCTTATTTTATAAAATTGTAATGTAACGTCAATTACCTTGTAAACTTAAAAAGGTTAGTAGTCCTGAACCTGGACTGAACCTGGACTGTGGGAAAATTTGAGTAGGAAGAATTTTTTTTCAGGAATGTTTAATAGTGTCCTAGTAAGTATTTTAACCTTGGGTGGGCATTCGCCACCTGTTTTTTTTTTCATCTATGACGTCATCAAAGATGGCGGCCGCTCGATCACAGAACTGCTCATATCTATGTTAATACTTGATCGATCTGAATGAAAATTGAGTCCATATGTTGTAATTACTATTTCTAAGGTGAATCGCAATGTGTTTTATCTGTCACTATAAATCAATAAACAATAATTTTGTTAATTTTTTATTATTTTTCTATTACCACAGAAATACATAATATCATAAATACATATAATGAATGATTATATTGAAACATGTTTAGATTATCTAAAAAGAATTGGTACGGGTTGAATCTAATTCCTTACAACCGCACTTGCAATAGGAGCAACAGTTTACTTCATTTTCCCTTCAAATGCAGGAGGATTTGGCACATTTTAAACTATTCTATGCCCCAATAAAATCAGTTGGGATATTTCTGTAATTTCTTTTCTGGCACCAAATCATCTTCTATCACTGCAAAACCAAATTCACATGGGTCTAATCCAACAAGCACATCATCAATATAAAGTGGCTGAAGGTGTGTGTAGAAATGTGTAGAAATATGATCTCAACAAATAGCCTATAGCGCTTCTGTTTATAGGCGGCAAATCTTTGATGTCTAAATTATTTGCATGATGATACAGCCACAATCTAAGTTCATCTAAAGATTTAAAAGATGACCCTTTTCATAATGGCAGCACTAAGCAAAAGCATAAATTTTGGCCATTTTTTAGTGAATGTCATGAATAGACAAAAGTCCTGTGGAATCACCACCTCCAGTGCGCAACCAAAGTTCATGAACACCAAGTCAACGAAGAGTAGCCCAGTGAAACAAAGCTTATATCAGTGTCACCAACGAGATCGATTTCAGTAAACCTGCACAGGGATGCATGTTTTGAATGAATCCGCATTCTAAAGTCTGCTTCCTCCACTGACAAACAATTTAATTCTAGGTGGATTACTTACCTTCCACTTTGCACCGATGTATAGTTGAATGATACCTCATCTTCTTCACAACCATAAGGTATAGTTGGCACTATATGGGGTTGAGTCAATGAAGCTAGCACTGTATTGGCAATGAACACTTGTAAATTCAGTTTGTTCTGTGATGATCCCCAGAAATTGCTGAGTTCGACAGGCAATAAAACATCTTCAGATATGTGGGCGATATCTATAACATTGCTGCTACCTAGTGTCTGCAGTCTCTCAGGCTTTTTCGGTGAAAGTGTGTAATAACTGTCAAAAACATAATCGCCTCTTCCACAGTTCTTTGTGATGCCTCCAATATATGATGAAAAAGCAGAAACTGCTTCGCCAAATGTTCTCGTTTCATTTGTCATAACTTTTCGCATGGAATTCATTACATCCACTATTTAACAGTTCTTAGTCTTCAGACTTGAACAAGTTGTCGTCGCTAGAAGCATTTCCATAAGATGTTTCTAGCACTCTTAACAATGCCCTTTTTTGTGGTTTTTGCCATTAACCCTTGTTCATTAAACAGTGAACAGTTACCAGATCTATCATATCGAAAAAAGCTCTTGCATGTCATATGATATAAATAGCTTGAGCTATTTATATCATGCGGTGGGATAAACTGGACTTCTTTTTGGTAGCTTTCCCTGGTAGCTTTCCCTTCTTTTTGGTAGCACTTGGTGTTTTAGTGCTGTGATACGCTGGTAGCATGGCTTTGCGGATGGTACTTGAAATCCTTATTGTTTTGTCTTCATACCATGTTTTGCGCAGTGCAGAATACAAATCGTTACCGGTCTTAAATACGTTTCATATCTTTACCTTTGTGTCTTGTGAAACCAATGCCTTTGTCAGTAGATTGTGTAATGGATTAGGAAGCATAGGTTTTGTAAAATATTTAAACATTGAGGTCACCTTTGCATCTTAGCTCTGGGTTTGCTTCTTAGAAAATTCATGATGGATGTTCAAACCCTCGACAAAAGCAATGGAGTCTGTTATTTCCCGAATAGATTTGATAAAATCAGACGCTCAAACTGTTTTTGTTTAGTACGCCCTACGATGCCAGATGAGCTCTTTTGGGATCTCTTAATGGTTTGTTCAATTGCCCTATCCGCAGCAACAGCTGAAAATTTATGGTTATACCGTTTAACAACATGCTTCCCATTCATGAACATTTCATGCATCTCCGGGGCTGTCTTGGGCAGCCTTCTCATGTCTTTCAGACATAAAGAAGACCAACGCTGATAGTTGATCCAATCAAAGACGGCAAATACTGGTTGAAGTTTCTGTACTGTATCTAGATGCAGTTCCCAGAGTCCTTGTCTATCGGATCGAAACGAATTTCTAAGAAGTTAGAGCAGTTTAAGAAAATTGTCCCAGTACAAAAAATGTTCTGATGTTTGCCTCCCACAGCCAACAAATTTCTCAAAGTCTGCGAGTAGTTTCTCTACATTAGCATCTACATCTATACGATTTGCTTTTTTTCCCCATGCCAAAGAAATATTCTGCTGGATGTGACTTTTCAAACTTTTCAAACTTAGATGCATAAGAGACTCAATGAAATGTTCTTCCAAAAATGAATTCACTTGCAACTTAAACATAGTTTCTCCGAACACAAACATTCCTTTTACTTCCCTCACATAGTTCTTTCCATGTATAACCGACTCTATCACATCTATTCCAAACACTGAGCATTCAATGAAGACATTGGATATACCCTTCCACGATGATATTTACCTAAACAACCAAGCACATTTTTAGCCATATGGAATGCTCCAACACCAGTACAATATTTGAAAACTTATCTGGATTGCTTAGCAGGACTTCGTCTGCAATAGCGTATATATCTTCGTCACAGGCTACTGGTACGTAGTTTTGGCCCAACTGGTCCACGACACTATTGAAATTCAATAAAGCTGTGTAAGCAGTCGCATGCTGAGTTACTGGGTTTGGAATCACTGGCAAAAATCCAATTTATTTCTGCTGTAGATCCTCTTTTGAACAAAATGCATTGAAAGCATTCCACGTTGGTAAGAGCTGTTCAAGGTTTTCTTCAGGAGTGGAAAGCTCGTAATCTGTAACAACATCAGAACTGTGTAAAGAGGTCGTGCAATTCTAGAAAAGTGCCATGACATATCTGAATTTTCGTATTCGTTCTTTTCATCCTCATTCATAGTAAATAAATCTGAGTCAACATCGTAATCGGTTGGGAGATCAGGAGGTTTTGCTGGTTTGTAATTCGATTGTATCTTTGACATGGAAGAAGCTCTTCAATTGCTTTCAAACCTCGTGTGATACAATTACCGATAAGAATGGTTTAACTGGTATATCTAGTGGTTTGTCTTGAAAGAGTACACACACACAGTGTCATGAGAACCTCCTATACCAGATAAGGTAGATTCCTTATGGTCAAAATTATCAAAGGCGCCAATCGTGAATGAATCTGTCTTAAAATGACTGTGAATCGACACTTCATTAGGAGACTGCATAAGAGCGTATTGTGCAAGGCTATAATTGTGACGTATCACTTCATTGTAGCTGACACTGAAAACTAGATGATTAAAGCTTGTTATCAATGTTTTGCTTTTACATTTCTCATGTACTGCTTCCCCTATCATCATATGCAACGGTGTTTTTTTAGCTCCATGATATATATTGTACTACATTATTTATAATAACGCTTGTGCGTTAGGATACTACTTCTGTGAATGGTTCGTTTTTTTCAAGTCTTCGTCCTCTTCTCTTTTGATGATATCTACTTCTTTAATAGAGTTTAGATCTACATCAAATAATGTACTGATAAATTTTATTAAAACATCAGATATTTTACTTTTAGTCCAAGAGCTTGTAAGGTCCTCGGCATCACTGAGGATCACTAAAGAATTGCAACATCTAAGGACATTTCCTACTTCTTCTGTTTCAAGAGCTGCAGAAAAAAACATGAGTGGTTTGTTCGCCTCTTTAGGCTTTGCAAACGTTATGTCATCTCCAAAGTAATCCTACAACATTAGTTTTAGATCCTTGTTATTGAATTTGATGTCTTCATTTTGTATATTAAATTTGTCTCGAATGAAACTGAGGGTGTATCCATAACCTTCATGTAGTCCACATTCAATATCATGAGCTATAAGATAAAAAGCTGCCACCCTTTCAGAAATTCTTGCAGAAATGCAGAAATACAACTGTCGTGACACAGTAGATCGGCACTAAAAACGCTTGACACATTATCCAAATCATAGGGATGAGTGAAAACATGATCTAGTAAATATAACGTGGCTTTTAAAAACTCAATTATCTCTCAGGTACATACTTATTCCATAGTTCTCGTAAATGCGATTATGTGATTTCTGGTTCCAGATAACCCATAAACGGTCTCGATTAGAAGTACCTCCTCCTTGAGGACTGTGGTAATGCGCAAGTTTCCTGCCATATTTCCTACCATTTTCCGGTACAGTCCGTTGGTAGTGCTGCCGTTATCTTTTTTTTTAATTTTTAATGTTTATCAATCCTATTAGGTATACTTAATGAGCTGTATACCTGTATTATAGGAATTGAGCATTTTAATATATTCTCTTAAAAAATATTAATTAATATTTAATTTTTCTATCAACCACATCTGAAATTATATGTTCTTTTATTTGCTTAAAAATTACATTATCTTTTTTTATTAGGATCTATTTATTGAAATATTTTATATTTTATAAAAATTAGCTAATCTGTATCCATAATTATTTCTAATCCTTTCTATATTAAATATTTTATTCCAATTATATCTAGTTTTAATTCTCCTTGTTGGGAATTTATTTCTCTTTTCACTTCAAAATAGTTTTTAATTATTGTTTTATTTATAAGTTTTTCATTTATTTTTAATATTTTATATTTTTTTCTTATTCTTAATTGTTCATTTTTTGATTAATATTTATAATTTTTATAAACATTATTAAATATTTTTAATGTTTTCTTATTGATATTTTCTATTTGTTGTTTATTCATATTTACCCAATACATAATCCATAATCTCATTTTGTAATCTTTCCTTCTCACTGTGAAGCTTTAAAACGGTCTTCTGATGACAGTATTGTTTGTAACACGCATTATTCATATGATAGTACAACACTGCTTCCTCACCTAATGAGCTCAAACGCTCAGTAACAATGTCATCTCGCACTTTCGCAACTGTCAGGATTTTTTCTCGACCATTTTCCATACTTTATCACACTATCACTAATTTTATTACGTATGATGTCTGCTTTTTCATCTGGGTTAAAATATGTTACTCTGTCTTTTTGAGACTCGACAATTTTGACTTTCATATCTTCATTTCATTTCAACATCTGTGAAAAAAATAAAAATAAAAATTAATACCTCAAAATTACACACTTTGAGTATTTGCATCCATTATTTGGAACGAAAACTTCTTCCATTAGATTCATAAACAAACAAATTATAGAACTGCAAATTTCATTCAAATCGATCAAGTATTAACATAGATATGAGCAGTTCTGAGATCGAGCGGCCGCCATCTTTGATGACGTCATAGCTGGAAAATGTATCAGGTGGCGGATGTCCACCCAAGCCCAAAATCCTTACTAGTATACCTTCACAATTTAAATAATTTAAACGAGTAAATTGAAAAGCAATGTAATTAAAATTTAATCTACATTTTTTTATATTTATTTTTCGAACTCCTTTGATATTTTGAAAATGAAATTTTTTTGTGGCTGACCTTGAAACAGACATACTTTTTTCATAACGTATTCTTAAAAATGTATTTTTTGTTTTCTTCTTAGTTTTACTAGAAGACTTTCCTTTGTTACAAATTTGAAAAAGTGAAATCAAATGAAAAAATCCAAGGAAATTACCATTTCTTTTATATTTTCTTCTGCATTTTCTTATATATTTCTTTTGCTTATTATCATTCTTTTTTTACTTGAATACAATTTATTTCCTATTTTTCTTTTTGCCTTAGCGGAGTATAAAGATTTAATAATCAGAGTAAATGAAGGGGAACGTGTAGAGATTAACGTGGCATTTCCTAATAATCCTAATCCTTCAGAATGTAAATGTGCCAATAAGCATGGTCCTAAGTTTCCCACGGTTGAAAATGGACGTTGTAAATTAATCATAGACCATGTTACTTTTGAGAGTGATGATGGAATATTAACATGTGGCATATCCAATGAAGAGCAGCAGAGAATCCAAGTACAGGTTTCAAGTAAGTAACAAAATTATTTTTATTTTTATTCAAGATTTTTATTCTAGATGAATATCTTACATAAAGTTTCCCCTTCCACTGCAGGGATCTTTAAATAGAATTTTATATTTCCATTTGGGATTGTTATTATTCTTCATTCCTGAGGAACTTTACAAGAGAAAGTCCTGGGATTTCAACATTTCTGAGTTTTAAGTTAGTTTCTGATTCAATGAACTGAAATGAAATGAAATTAGACAGATGAGGGTGAATAAGTCATTTAGTTTTGGACTGACATGCTTCTTACTTCCACAAGGAATGAAGTAAATGCTTTCAGTAGTGTTGTAATGAGAAGTGTAATGCAACTGCTAAAGTAGAACGCAAGAGAAACATTTGTTAGTTTTTCTAAAATAAATTATTAAAATAAAATGATTCATTCTTTTCATCATATTTTGCATTTCTAATTAAAATACGTTGCCATTTCTTTATTAAAATTCAACATAGTACATTTGAAAACATCATACAATTTTCAATAGATTACTATTATACAAGTATCTCTACGCAGAGCACTCTGGAGAGAGAATAATTGGAGAATCAACAATATCAGACGTGAACTGCATACATTCCCGATCATGGGGGAAATATTTCCAATAAAATAAAAAAAATTAGTTAATTTAAGAAGTATCCGAATGAGCTCATTCACCTCCAAGAGTTGCAACCTGTCGATGGCCACAATCGAGAAACGTTTACTTTGACATTCCTGGCACACATGCAGGTGGACGAAGATAGCTCTGGAACATCCTGTGGATTGATGAAGCTCATTTCCAAATGTGTAGAAAACGCAAAACTGCTGCATCTAGTCTACAGAGAATCCTCGACAATTTCAACAAAATTACATTCACCGAAGATAACAGTGTGCGTAGGTTATACTAACTGATTTCTGATCGGCAAATTGACGAAATTCATCCAAACAGAGCTGTGATCTGCTTGATAACCACAACTCGTAATCAGGACATATTGCGCAGTTTCGTAATCCCGCATCTTCAGAAAGGGAAATGACTGAACACGACAATATTTAGGCAAGATGGAGCACCTCCCACATAACTTCACTACTTTTTTAGAGGTTATTTCAGAAGCATGATTTATCGGAGCAATGTTCTTTACTTTGAAGATTTGAATGACAGAATCGTACAAAACACGTGAAACATCTCGACAGATCAATTGCGTTGTGCTCTCGAACACGCTGTCACTCGGTATCAGCTTTTGGTCCTGATAGAACATCCAATACATTAAACCTGGAAAAATGACCGTTCTGACATTCATGATGATGATAACTATCAGACGATGATTGACAATGGACGTTGTAAATTAGTCATAGCCCGTGTCACTTTTAAGGATGATAATGGACTATTAATAGGTAGCATATCCGAAAACGAGCAGCAGAGAATCCAAGTACAAGTTAAAAGTAAGTAACAAAACTTTTATCTTCATTCAAGATTTTTATATTAGATTAATATCATACATAAAGTTTCCCCCTTCCACTCAAGGGATCTTTAAATGTAAGTTTATATTTCAATTTGGGATTATTACCTTTAATGCTTCCTATTTCTTTACTGTTAAAATGTTTCATTCCTGTGGAACTTTACAAGTGAAAGTCCTTGGCTTTCAACATTTCTCAGTTTTTATTTAGTTTCTGATTCAATGAATTGAAATGAATTTTGACAGATGATGGTGAATAAGTCTTTAGTTTTCGATTACATGCTTCTTAATTACAACAGGAATGACGCAAATGCTTTCAGTATGGTCGCAATGAGAAGTGTTACACAACTGTTAATGGAAATCGCAAGAGAAACATTTGCTAGTTTTTCTAAAATAAATTATTAAAATAAAAATAATTCATTCCCTTCATTCTATTTAGCATTTCCAATTAAAATACGTCGGCATTTCTTTATTAAAATTCATCATAATATAATTGAAAACGTCATACATTTTTCAATAGATTACCATTTTACAAGCTGATTCAACTCAAAGTATCCCAACGCAGAGCACTCTGTTTTTCCCACAGGTTCTCTCTTCAATATCAGACTTGAACTGTACACAGATCATGAGGGAAACATTTCTGCAATAAAATAATTACATAAGTATCCGTGTGAGCTCAGCCACCTCCACGAGATGGGAGGTTGCAACTGTCGATGGCGACATTCGAGAAACGTTTGCTTTCACATTCCTGGCACACATGCAGGTGGATGATAGTTAGCCCTTGAAATGAACATCCTGTGAATTGATGAAGCTCATTTTCATGTTTACAGAATAGTGAACATGCACAACTGTCGAATTTATGCTACAGAGAATCCTCGTCTATTTCAACAAATTCTCTTACATTCTTACGACCATATGGAGCTTTGATCTGCGCGATAACCACAACTCGTTATTAGGACATGTTACATCTCCAGGAAGGGAGATGACTGAACATGAAAATATTTCTCCAAGATGTAGCATCTCGCACCTAACTGCACAGATGGCCACGACGTTCACAGCCTTAACCCCTCTGATTTTTGGCTTTGGGGATACCTCAGAAGCATGGTTTATCGGGGCAACGTTCTTCACTTGGCAGATTTTAAGGACAGAATCGTGAAACATCTCTACAGATCAATTGCGTTCTGCTGTCGAACATACTCAGTCAGTATCAGCTGTTGGTCCTGCCAGAGCAGCCAATAAACAGTGCCTCCGACTATCCTTAACAGCTCCCTGCAGCCTTAGGTGCTATTAACCATTTTTACATAATGTATGGATGAATGAATCAAAATTATTCGATAATACTTGGTATACCGTTTTTTACGGTTCCTTTATTGTTCACACACACCCATCCAGTCATACTACTGTAATTGGTACGCTCATTCAGCGCCATATTTCGGTCGGTTTCTGAAATATTTTTTTTTTAATTGCAGAACTCTTTTCCCCATGAACTGGAATGTATAAAGTCCAAAGTAGGGTACTGTTTCGTCCGCTGGTTCTCTCTCCAGACTTCTCTGCACAGGAACACTTTAATTTGAATCACACTGTACGGCAAAAACTTTTACTTTGTCTTTATTGTTGTCAGTAAAATAATCGTAACAGAAAATCTAATTGCTTATCATATTGCTTTATTTTATACACTAGTGGTACATCTTATCTGTTGTACACTAGTGGTGCATCTTATATATTATATTTACTGGTTTCTTTTAGAATAAATTCTTGAGGTGATCTTACAGTATAATAAAATTGGTTTTATTTCTGGACTTTATTATTCATTAATAATATAAATATTATTCTTGAGTAGTAGTTCCTTCAAAACTAATAATTTGATAAGTCTGTCCTGATTACATTTATTTAATTTATTTTGATTATTATTTGCTAGATCTTTGATTTCTTTTATCAATATAAATATTTAAGAAAATTGTTCATCGAATGAAGAGAAAACAACTTAACTGCAGATATGTATATACAGCGTGGTCTAGACGACAGGTCTGCCGTTGCGGCCAGTGTGCCAGTTCCCGGGTTCAAATCCCGGTAGTGGCATGGATGTTTCTTTCTTCTTCTGTTTCTGCTTCTGTCCGTTCCCGTGTCTTTACACTGGCAGTTAGGGTTAAAATGCATCTCCCAACCAGCAGTTGAAAGTCAGCGTGGGAGATTAGACTTTCATCCCCCGAGACAGGGAGCTGTCTGAGGGAGGCCTTTGTCCAGCAGTGGGCTGTTAAAGGCTGTTAGATAGATAGATGTATATATAGTATATATAATGAAAAGAAAGTTATCTGCAGTTATCTAATAAATCTTTAGTATTTTTCGAATTACTTCACTGAAGAAGTAATTAGTAAAAGAAATTAGTAATATTAAAGGAAATAAAAAAAAAAACTAAGAAAAAACAGTAATTAACTACAATGGTTAAAGGTCCTTAGAAAAGATTTGAAAAAGATTAATTTTACACTTTTATAACCAATAGCTTAAAAATATGTATGATATTAAATAACCATGTCATAAAGTCCTTCTAGAATTTATTACAGGAATAACATCCAAAACTACATTAATATTAATAAATGTAAAATAGGTGAACTGTTTCGACTATAACATTCCTAAAAACTAAAAAAAAATTGATTGATTTATGTCACATTGTAGCTACGATAGAAATAATAACACGATAAAGACTTGAAAAACAATGCAGAAGTTTATACCAATAATAATACAAGGATGATATAATGAAACGTTGAGTTATAGTTATTTTCAATGTAAGATGTTGAGTTTTTGATAAAAAACTAACGACATAGTAGTTCGAAATATTAAATGTGTGATGAAGAGAATAAAGGGATTTATTTTAGTATCTTAAACTATTCAATATATGAGAATACCACGAGAGAACTTGCATGAATAAAATAAAGTAATCGATGGCTATTGATTACTGATTCAGAAATTGAATAAACAGAAATTTAGACAAATTTAGATAGAATAACTTTTATAACCTTGTTTATGGTTGCAACAAGAAAATATTGAGACAGTATAATAGAAACGTGATGATAATTACATTAAATTACTAGTAGAGGAGAGGAAATAGCTAACATCTAATGCTGTCATTAGAGATTTAAAATTAGAAATTTTAAAATTTTGTCAAATCCACTCTATAACAGTTTTGATTAAATATTGATAGTTCAAATAAGCTGCCTGAACCTCGTTCAAAATTTTTTTCTGTATTTAGAATAGATTAAGGATGTTTTCAAATTTACTTATTAAAACTATGTAGCAGTTTTCATTGCTTAAAAAACAACCGGTACAAAAGTATTCTCAGAGTAGCTGATACTATTTATATCTCAGACTATAATAAATTTTGTTGTCTAAAGTTTACAGAAAATGATTGATTGAAGTTGCTAGCATGAATCATTAATTTCATTCAAAATATTCATCGCTCACGTTCAATTTTTATTCAATATTGAAGCCACCTCTATTAGGTCATGCAGGACTCAGAACTTCGTTTCGCTTCTCTCCACCAAATAGAAATTGAATACTCTACAGACAGGAATTATTTTATCTAAGGACTTAAGAATGGATTGCAATCAACAAATGATTTTGCACTCTACGTACTACACTGTGGCAAATATAGATACATTTCATTTACATGTAGAAGTTCATTGGTTCTGAGCCTTGCCCTTGCTCAGAAAGTGTTAAATTTGTATTAAATTCTTCATCTAATGTTTGGCAAGCCGAAATGAAATCGATTGTGATTTTTTAAAGTGTTTTCATATGTTTTTTTATCTTAGTCATGTGTGTTGGCAGAACTTATTCAAACAAAACAGGAATCATTAAGTACACAAAAACATCAATAACTCATTTTCATCAAATTCCCTTAGCTAAAAGAGATGTTGTTTCTTGGAAGATTGTATATTATTATTCCAGAAACTATTAACTTTAATTTTATCTTAATATTCGTATTTTTTATTAATCAATCTGTAAGTTCTTGATATTGAACAATTTTTAAGGGATAGATTTGTTTTTTATTTAAAAAATCTTGGATTTAAATGTTATGTAAATTAACTAGCTTCATTTTAGTAAATAAAGCTTTATTTCCATAAAATTATTCCTAAAAAATATTTCATTTTTTTTTCAGTTCATTTATCACAGTTTGATGATAAACCTGCAGCCGATGAACATTTTAGTCTCTATAAAGAAAATCTTCAAGAAGGTGAGAAAGAATTAAGCTAAAATATCTTGGTTTAGAAGGATTTCCAACTCTCTAATATGTAAATTACATTTATAAGTACAACACTAAGATAGACAATAAAGTAAACAGAAGTATAAATACCTCACATTAACGAAAGTAAATCTGGTTTGTAACGCGCTCTATCATGCTCTTAATTACGTGTAACTCCGTGAGCTACAAAGATAAATTTTACATGATCTATCAACATTCTGGAATGCTTATGATCATGTCCTAAAGATACTGAATCTAAGAAATGTCTAGCAAATTGAAATGAAATCTTTCGAACAATCTGGAAGATTTTGGGAGATTGTCCTAGCAATTGAGTCACTAAAATGCCATCAATAAATTTAACAACAACAATCAATTTGTTGTTCAGGTAATATGATTCAAATACTACAGCATCACGCAATGCTAGAGCTGAGACCGTTTCGTTCCCTGAAATGCATGCTCCTGCAGTCGATCATCACAATGACTCGTGCAAGACTCTTTACCTTAAAATGTTGCATCACATTGAATTCCATTGTAATTGGAAAACACTGTGGAGAGCATATTTGAACTCATTACAGCTTTCGAGTGCCATTGAAAACGCAGGCATCAAGGAAACTGACAGTAATAAACTGAGACACATCGATCTTGATGATCCCGACTTTTCGCGATTTCACGTGATTGACGCGAGAATAGCCTCTATCCATGTCTTCTCAAAAAATGGCGTGAAAAAAGGCTTATCGACTCTGGGAAAGAAGCGGCCACGAGCACGCCCCATTACTGACGTCGACGATTTTGACCGATGCCTTATTCGCCGCTGCATCCATCGCCTCTATGCTGAAGGTAAAATTCCAACTTTAACATTTTTTCTCTAGCATTTTCCTAGTGACAGACATTCACAATACTACATTCCTTGAGACCTGCTGAAGAGGCTAATGGCCAAATCTCGCGATTTTCGAAAATCTCGCGAAAACGTGATCATCAAGAAAGATGTGTCAGATATTAGACAGCATTTTACAACTTTAACATAGTATGGAGAATATAATTTGTTTCTGTCCGGTATTCTGACTCTTAAAAATTGAAATAACACAATGTTGTCATTTAGAGAGACAGATAATCTCACTGTATCGCTTGTGTATTGTAAAGTGCCGTAATCCCAATTCCTGACCAATATATGCAACCAAATGCTGTTTACGTGTAAAACGGTTTTCAAGTGCCACCTACGTAAGACTGATGTAGCAATTTTCTGTAAATCAATCAAGTTTTAAAAATCTGTAATTACGTGTTTCATCTTTACTATTTTCATAAATCAATACCACTTCATTATGGTATGACAATCAATGGAAGCTACTTTGTTTCTCACTCAGCGATGATAGCAATTCAATGGATATGCTCGATAATAGTAGACACCTACATGTTCTATTC
>JAFIDM010005346.1:27603808-27636634 GCA_023159025.1 Thereuonema tuberculata | reverse complement strand
CCACTGGTTCTATCTCCACAGTTCTCTGCACAAGAATACTTTAATTTGAAATCACACTGTATAGCAAAAGTTTGTACTTTGTCTTTATTGTTTTCAATAAAATAATTGTAACAGAAAATCTCTTATTGTTTGTAACAATTGTATAGATATTGCTTTATTTTAAACACTAGTGGTACATCTTATCTGTTGATTGTTTATTATATTTACTGATTTCTTTTAGAATAAATTCTTGAGTTAATTCTACAGTAATAAATTGGTTTTATTTTTTGACTTTATTATTCATTAATATCTTGAGAACTAGTTTCTTGAAAACTAATAATTTGATAAGTCTGTCCAGATCTACATTATCATTTTTTAATATTTGTTGATTATTATTTGTTAGATCTTTGATTTTTTTGTATCAATATAAATATTTGAGAAATTGTTAATTGCATGAAGAGAAAACAGCTTAACTTTCTTTGCATTTTATATATTTCTGCATTTATCTAATAATCCTTTAGTATGTTTCGTATTACTTCACTGTTCGGTATGAAATCTATATATTACTAAAAAATTTTATTTTTCGTCTGTCCGCGCAGTGCACTGTTTCCTTTTGCATTGTTGCGAGAAAGTCAAATACAAAAGGCGCAATTGTTGTAATTTCCAAAATTCACAATGTAGTGCGACAATAGAAAACATTGTAGCGAGAAAGTTGAAATGCACAATAAGTATTGTTCTCTCAAATATAAAAATAAATAAAAAAGTTTACAGCAACACAATGGTGAAGGTATGTTGGACTGGTTTTTTTGCTCTTGAACCTTTTCGTTTTAAGGAGTACTGATGTATGTTGTGGATGGAGATGCTGTCATTGTAACATCCTTCTGTAGTTGTGATGAAAACAGATTCTTTGCATTTTCACAGGAAATTCTGATTGGAGTATCCAAAATAGCAGGGATGGAAAAGTCTATGGAATGTCCAGTTCTTTTACAGTGATGATCAGTAGCATATAAGTATAATATTCACCGGGGGATTTAAAAATCGGAAAGTACAATACTCACTTAGGTATTTAAAAATCGGAAAGTACAATATGCACTGGGGGATCTAAAAATCGGAACTAAAGTGATGTCATTTTTAGTCAAGGCCCTGACGTGTTCCCGAACCCTGTTCGATAGAACACACGGGTTTCACCGATGTAACTGCACGTGAAATTTTAATATTGGATGAAATAGATGGTACCTTTCACTTCTATCAGTTTGATCTTTGGCTTGAGGACATTGAACAATGCCATGGTTGTGTGGTTACTAGATGATATAGGGTACAATATTGAACAGTATCTGAATCTTGGAAATTGCGGGAAACCATGCCGGATGGTAATCAATAGAGATATATCTTTTTTGTTGCATGTTGTTTCCAGGAACATCTTTGTTGTATATGGACATCATTTTCTTTCGTATGGTCCTCTTGATCATGGGCGGATTTACGGTGGTGCTAGGGGCTGCCGCACCCCCAGATTTTTGGGATGATATTTTTTTTTACAGATAAATAAAAATGTTTTCTGTTATAATAATTTTATTAATTATTAATTTAAGCACATAAACGGAACATTTAAATTGGGTTTCGGTGTTTGAATTTGGTATACAAATACCTCATACCTTCCGGTGAGCTCGCACCCCCAGATATCAAGACCTAAATCCGCACATGCTCTTGATAAACGCACACGGGTAATTGCACACATACGAACCTTTTACTTTTTTCGTTTTATTTTGATTATTCTTTTCCGTTAATCTTCCCAGTGATTCCCAATTCATCACAATGCCTTGTGCAAAACTCCTACCTTAAAAAGGGTTTTCAAGTGCAACCTACTTAACACTGATATACCATTTTATTGTAAATCAATCAAGTTTGAAAATCGGTAATTAAGTGTTTCATCTTTACTATTTTCATAAACCAATACCACGACATTACGGTATGACAATCAATGCAAGCAACTTTATCTCTGGCTCAACCATAATAACAATTCAATGGATGTGCTCCATAATATGAGGGGCGTTCAAAAAGAAACGAGCCGATGTGTGGAATGGACAAACCGGTTACAGAAGGGTAGTATCGTTGCTTGTGTAACCAAGATTGGTTCGACACGAGTGAGAGCGGAAGTTCACAGCCCGCTGCTAGAGGATTACGGGTGCAATTCATGTGACTAACAGCTAATACAAGCATGCGTTAATCATCCAAGACGGTCTTCACCGCACAGCACAAGCACTTCACATCATTACAGATGAAACTACCAAGCAAGCTCATCCGTGGTTGGGGCAATCCAAAGCCCTATACGGCCAACACAATCACGGCATTCTTGCAGAAATTCAAGTGGGAGGTTCTTGATCACCCTCCATACAGTCCAGACCTCTTTCCCTGCGATTACCCAGTTTTCGTCCCCTTAAAAATGCTCTGAGGGGCAAACGATTCGCCTCGGACGACGACCTCAAGCAGTACGTGCAGAACTGGTTCACAATGCAACCCCAGGAATTTTACAAAGCAGTCATTCACCGCCTTGTGTCGCAGTGGGACAAGTGCCTCAACCGCCAGGGCCAATACTCCTGACATACAGGTACTGGTTTCTGTTCCTAGGCAACCGGCTCGTTTCTTTTTGAATGCCCCTTATAGTACACACCTACATGTTCTATTCTAATAATTTTCTCTCCTATTATTTCTATACTATTCATACGAGTTCGGTTACACTTAGTGTTTTACTGTTGGTAAGGTACTGAGCAGCTATCAAAACTCATGGATTGTAATACGAAAGGATTCCTGAAAATTATTAGCATATTCAGCTTGGTAGCATTGGTAGTGATGAGTACTAATGATTCAAGATAAAGTGTATAATTATCAAAAATCTAATAACTTACAACGAAATAAATACAATCACTACGCACGTGAGAACTCTTTAAGTCAAAATATAGGCAAAAAAAAACTTTCATTTTATATTAAAGAAAAGTGGACTAGCTTCTTCAGAAAAAAAAAAGATAATTCGATGATTTAAGATAAAAAAAACCATCTTGTATGAAATATTGTAGAAATAGCAAGTTCATAGATTCTTAGGTTTTCATTTGTCGATATGGAATGAATAGTTGTAGTAATAATTTTGCAACAGCATTACGCGTTGAATTCTAGACTGAAGTTAAGTTTGAAATTTAAGGTTTTTTTTTTGTAAATATACAGATTTATTTTACACAGTCAAGAAAAAAAGAAACTAATGATTTTATATTAAATTATTAAATTATGATATTTAAATTAGATATCAATATGCACTCAATACCAAAAAAAACGACGAACCTAGAAGTTGTCCGATTTTAATAAAATTTCGTATGCAAAGACATTGGGACCGCCCATGCAAATGATTAAACTTTGGTGTCCAATGAATGAATAGCGAGAGCTACAGCGCATCGGGACTGCGCACTCAGCATGTGTATAAAAGAAGTGATTCTCACTCTGATGGTCAAACTTTCTGTTGCATTGCGAGTTAGGATACCTTTCAACGACTGAAAAAATGCCTCGCCGCAGGATTCGAGCTCATTACATGCAACTGTCAGAGTTTGAAAGAGGTCTTATCGATGGATTGAAAGAGGCAGTTTTGTCAAATCGGAGAATCGCTCGTCATATGGGTCGAAGTAGGCGATTAGAAGATGCTGGCAGGAATGGGTCGACAATGGCAGATTGCAGCGTCATGAAGGTAGCGGTCGACCTAGCGCCACAGTAGAGCGGAGGATAGAGTGATTGTCAGATCAGCTGTCACAGCGCTTGAATCATCGTTATCAACCATCAGACGTGCGACCCGCACACGAGTGTCCACCATGACCATTCACAGACGGCTGAGAGAGCGACATCTACGCTCGTACCGATCGCTACACCACCTGCCACTCACGTCTGCACACCGTCGGACGTATAGTGTTTAGCGACGAATCCCGCTTCCAACTGTGTCCTGACAATCGTCGCAGACGTGTCTGGAGACACCCAGGGCAGCGTGCCGATCCTGCTTTCGCTACACAGGCCCTCAACCAGGAGTTATGGTCTGGGGTGCCATTTCCCTTGATATCCAGACCCCTTTGGTCGTCATTAGCGGCACACTTACAGCACAGCGATACGTCGACGACATTCTGAGACCTGTTTTGCTAGCCTTTTTTTTGCAGTACCCTGGCTTTATTTTTCAGCAAGATAATGCCAGACCACGTACGGCACGTGTTGCTATGATCTGTCTTGCAGCTTGTGAAACACTTCCTTGGCCAGCCAGATCCCCAGATCTCTCTCCAATCGAGCATGTCTGGGATATGATGGGAAGGCGACTGCATCCACCAGGGAA
Organism: Thereuonema tuberculata; assembly: GCA_023159025.1. Lineage (NCBI taxonomy): Eukaryota > Metazoa > Arthropoda > Chilopoda > Scutigeromorpha > Scutigeridae > Thereuonema > Thereuonema tuberculata. The sequence continues at coordinate 27,632,301 of JAFIDM010005346.1, read as the reverse complement.
TGTGGATGACCTAGCCATACAATTGAAGCAAATTTGGCAAGAAATACCGCAGGAGACCATCAGGGAGCTTTATCACTCTATGCCAAGTCGTGTGGCAGCTTGCATTCAGGGTAGAGGTGGATCAACACCTTCTTGAGCTCGTTATTTTGTACCTCTGTAACTCTGAAATAAATCATTCAATTTGTCTGAAATTTTAATCATTTTCTATTCTGTACATAATCATCCTCTCCACCAATTTTTGTCTCCATCGGACAACTCCTAGGTGCGTAATTTTTTTTTTGTTAATGAGTGTATCTCTGAAGATGCACTCATATCAAATACGAAGTTATATATAAATCAGGGTGTTCTTAATTAAAGTTCAAAATATAAAAGGCTATAACTTGGAAAATGAACCTCGGAAGAACTTCGTATATTTATTATATACGATATATTTCTTACTGTAGTAAATTGCAGTGCATTACAGTATGGTATATTACAGTATACAATAATTATCGATTGAAAAAAAACTTACCTGCGCTACATTCGGAATTAAGCGTGGATCCTGACTGTCCACACAGATGGAGACTGGTTAGTGTGTTCCACATTCTCAAGCAAAATCACAAAAAACTTTTATTGAATGTCATCTCAGCAACAGCCATGTCTTAAGGAGCTATATAAACCATTACACAACAGGTTTAAATTTTGCCATTTACTTATTATTTTACTTTAGGTTCAACAACGGATGTAGAATGCAAGTGAATATTAGCTTTGAATGAAGTTTATTTTCTATGTTTGGGAAATATAGGTTTCATTATCTCATTTATTCTTCAACACTTTATGAGAGAGCTTTGCTTGTGGGTAATGTTTTCATGAATAGGGATGGTAAGTAGAAGGTTCGGTTTCTCATAATCGAAGGTTTTTTTTTTTTTTTTTTTTATGGTTTTTCAGCTTGCAATCTGAGTATTTCTATACCAAGGAGAGTTGTTATATTGACGAGTCTAAAAGTAATAAAATGAAAGATTTTTAAGAATAATATTAAAAATTGAAAAGAAAGGCTAAATGTGATTTTAAAAAAGAGAAAAACAAAATAAATAATAATAAAAAAAATCAGAATCTAGTTAAGAATAGAGGCTTACATTTTATATTTGAAAATTAGTAATAATTTATTCAGATATACTCAGATATCAATTATATTTTAAAGAATTGTTGGTCTCTAATAGCTGGTACTCTGCTGATATTGATATTTCCTATATAAGTTTGTCGTCTAAGAAGAAAATAATTTAGACAGTTATCAGTGTTTTGGAAGAAAATATTTTTGTTAGCTGTTTTTTTTAAAAAAAATTAAAATTTTTTAAATAAGTTTTCTAAATTCATTCGTAAGTATATTCGCACACGTTAAATTTTTATCCACATTCATTATCTCATGTTCATTATTAGTGAAAAATATTTTATTTAATCCATACTTCTTTAATGTAAAAAAAAACTCTATTTATTGGGACTCGAATCTCAAACTCAATATAAAACGGGTTATTCACTGGACCCTGACCTATAAGATGACAGCGTAGGAATAAATGAGTTGTTTAAATTTACTTTTCTTCGATTAAGAAAGCATTTACTATTGTGGTTTTATCCTAATATTCAATGTTGACAATCCATTCTCTAGGCACACAGTATTGTCGAAGTAATGAGCCATTTAAATCTACACTTTATAATTTGTAAGATAATTAAATCAATACAAGAATAGTGGAATTTCTCATGTATGAAAACTGTAGAAGAATACCTTTGAGTAAATGAAGTCTTTAAATTAAACTTCTTAAAGTTAGAAAAGTAATGTCGTTTTCAGAGAATCGAAACTTACACTCGTAGTTTGTTTTTCCTTTGAACATTAGGATTAGCATTTATAGAAAATATTATTTAGATAATGGAGCTATTTAAACCAAAATACTTCTCAAATTTATTAATAAGCTTTGTCCATTGGAAATCGAACATGGAACTCAATATTCATGTCGAACACGCTACATCAGTAGTTTAAAGCATAGAAAACCAAACCAACATCTGTCTTAAACCCATATTCCTTTAAAAAAAAAGGATAAAAAAAAAGGAAGTTGTTGCTGAAACGATTATTGAACTTCGAGTGTGACTTAGTATAGTACAACATTCGGCAACTCTCTGGCAAATAGTATTAATGAATGGAGGTGTTATTTGAAAATGTATTTTAGAGAAAACTAAGAATTTAAACTTCGGTAGAATTACAACCTCGAACTCAATAATCCATGTTTTATAGTAAATGAATAAAAGAGCTATTTAAACTTATATTTCTATTAAATAAGAATAATTTGAAATAATTTTTTGATAATTTAATTTTCAAGTGTTTTTAAAGTAAGCTTACTTGAATTTCAAATTAGAATGAACCGTATTATGTTCTGATGCTATCTAATTATTATAGTATTTTTTAATGTGAAATTTTACTCCCAATGTTGAATCTTCGAATTGTAATGACAGTTTGTGTTAAAGTTCTGATTGGCCGAAGGATCCTTCTACGTAAACTATTCGTAACAGTTACGTCATAACTAACACTAATCGGCTGTTAGTGCTACTCTACTTTGGTCGAACTCATCAGATGAATCTATTGTAAGTGTCAAAAGATTTTTGTTCTTCTAGTTCTGCATAAAAGTACCATGTGGATCCCGGCATTTGTAGCGTATGTAGGTTTTATCCTGGGCGTTTTGGGTAAGAAATTTTCATCCATTTTGTCTCTTGGAAAACCAAAATTTATTAACTCAAATTTAGCTTTGGGAAACGAAATAATGGAGCTCAATGGAAAAATCAGTTTAATTTTTGTGTGTAATTTCCCTATCTTTTCATTTCTTTCAAAATGATTATTAAGCAGCAGTGGATTGTCGATGTGTCGTTGAGCTAATTGCGAATTTTTCATTCGTGAGTCTATCTCGAGTCTATAATGGTCTGGAGATTGTGAACTTTTTCTCAGCTTTTCAATTTCTATAGCAAGATCGAAGTATTTGAATAGTCTATTGCAATAATTATCATTATTATTGCTTTGGATGGCTACATCAATCAGAAATGCTGTTTTAACTATCAATGTGATGTCTGATCTAGTGTGTAGAATTGTCTTGAACGTAAGAACAGATCTGACCTTGTGTAATTTGCATTTATTTTGTATTTTCATTTTCAAATTCACGTTTATATTTGTAATATGAGGGAGGTTTTATGTTGCAGGGATTATGCATTATACTGATTTATTGATGGAGGATTTTGCAAACTTGATCATGTGACCACTTGTATTAAAGTTGGGATCAAGGCTACATAATTAGAATAATATGAAGCTGAATTATTTAGGAGCATTAAGGCATTGTCGGAATTCATCTGATGTTAATGAGATCCTTAATTATCAAGATCCTTAATTAATTATATGGTTACGGATGGCTAGAATTAATGCTTCTGCTTTTGGGTAGAGTTAAAACAAAAGCACACAAAGCTTTTAAAAACGTTTTACAACCTTATCCGAGATCCGAATGAGTGAAGCAATGATTGGAGACTATTTGATCAATGTGATGATTGGCTTATAGTTCATTGTAGTGTTTCCCATTAAAAATATCTTATGTCACATTGTCAGCATTTGTGAGCAGCTTGTACACGGTCGTATGTATATGTATCGTCTTCTTTCGTGCCAGTGATACTTTCTTCAGATTTGAGAGGACACTTATCTGCATTTATCTGCATTTTGCTTTCCTTTTATGATGGCTTGTATTTTACATTTAACAACTCCAAATTCCATATAAACGTCTCTGAAAAAAAATTGAAAAGATTTGTAGAAGCTCAGATGAAGTTGCTAAGAAGCGAATAGTTTAATAACATCTATTTAGAGGTGTATCGAGCGTTCAATGTGAGATCAGTCTTAATTTCACACCCACAGTTAGTGAAATTTATTATATTATCGTTATTGTTGTTGTTTATTTGTTTGTATGATGATATTTTACTATATTCTATAAACTGAAGAAATGATTTAAAAAAATGATCTTCAGTTGCTAAAAATGGGTTGCAGAATTATAATTTGATTTTGATTCCTTTTTGAAATAGTCTTTTTATATCTATCATTATAATTGTAAATGAACTTTTAATTTGAATATTGATATTAGTCTAAGTCTAATACACAGAAGTATTCACTTAAACATATACTAGTTCCGTGACAATAAAATAATCTTCATCCTATTGGTATGTTAATAACGGTTGTATTATTACACAGATTACATCCCAATAAGAACAAAGTTAATATTTTTTTTCTCGATAAAATTAACGAAATCGGGAGACATTAAGGATTTGAGGATGGTATTTCAAAATTTATTAGCAATCACAAACGGAATTGCTAGTTATGCAAAAAGTTTAGTTTTTCTCGAATACATTAATGACTAATCTAAAAAGTAAAAAAAAATTAAAAAATGTAAAAATTAAAGTTTTTAAAAATGATTTCATTATAGTTTTTCATTCTTATAAAAAGTTGAATTCATTTACTTTTTATTTACTTCTGAATAAATTAGAAATAATAATAAACTTGATAATTATTATAATAAACTTGATAAAATTCTAAATTTAGTAAAAATAGACTCTATATATATACAAATTAAAAATTACACAACGTTTCAGTAATTATAGACCCAATTGCTATTATCAAGTTATCTTTTTATTTATTTTATATAGATATTTATTCACTCATTATGAGAGAAAAAAATCCATTTCTTTTAAATTCTACATGAAATATCGAACTCAAACAATATTCAAAACTGAAAATGAAATTGTTAAGTCTTCTCTGTGCTAAATAAGCTAAATAAAAATTACAGAAAAATCTCACTCGAAACATTACATTAAATTGTTAATTTAAAAAATAAGTTTCGGAATCTTTCTTTCGGATTATTATACAGTGCAACTTGGATAATTCGAACGTCTTTAATTCGAAATCGTGGTTAATTCGAAGATTTCTCTTAGTCCCTTGAATTTCTTATTAAATCAATGTTAAAAAATCGTGGATAATTCGAAGTTCAACTTCCTTAATTCGAAGTTTTTTATAAAAAAATTCAAACATAACGACTTTTCGGCGTTTCATCGTTAAGAAATTCGACACGTGACAACTGAAATCCCCTTCCCGCCACCATTCGACACGTGACGCCATTCGACACGTGACGCTTCAGACGCCATTCGAGCTTTCTGCTGTCAGTGTCACCATGTCTTTCAGTAAACCACGCGTGTACAAGAATTTAACGTTCGCTGAAAAGGTCGCCGTCATTCGCGAGATGGAAAAGGGTGTGAAGAAGAAACGCCAAATCGCCAACGAGTACGGGATAGCGCCGAATTTCGTCGGTACATTGAAGGACAAACCAACGTAAGTGAAGCTGTTTTCCGTTCACTAAACATGCTTGATGATTTTGCTAACCTTAAGCGATTGAATTCTACAAAATAATCAGACATTGCACAATTTTTTTAAAAACTATAATTTTCTGTATTGAATGTAATATGTACTGTAGCTTACGTAATACAAATCTTATTTTGTTTACATACATATAGTCTTTCATACCATGAACTTTCTGAATAAATATTTACTTACTGACAAAATAACCTTTTCAAGCATTCAGTGGACCTGAAATTAAAGTTAAAAGATGTAACTTGTTTAATTCGAAGTCTTAGATAATTCGAAGTTTTGTAGTGGTCCCTTCAGCTTCGAATTATCCAAGTTGCACTGTACTACAAAAAATTATTTTAACTTAATAATTTAATGAAATCTCAGTAATAAGGATTTCAATGTTGGTAGAGGTACTAATTAACATTAAAACTAATCCCTTCTAAAACAATCATTTATTATGTGGTTTAGAGCTTGATGTAAGAATGTTTGTATTCCATCATGTTGTCTCGAGATACTGAAACATTTTTTCCACGTTCCAAGGCAATATCAAAACTAAACTTTTATCCTTTCTTTTCATGATGCCGAATTCCGCTACTGATGAGATTCCGTTTAAAATTTAAAACCTCCAAAATATAAGCGAAAATATAAATGTCGCGTACTTCAAAAGATATTTTTCAAAGTTTTGAAGTAAACGAGATTATTGACTCCAAATCGATTCAAAAATTTTGGCAAAACACAGAGCCATTGATCAGAAAAAAGGTTTTGATATACTGAAAGATGCATGATATTCTTCTGTTCTGGATCTGCTACTAACATAAAGAACATTTTATCTCCTAATTGGAATCAACAGTTTTTTTCGGAATCAACAAATAAAAAAACAGAAAAATTGTTGTCGAAAAACTGTATAGAACATTAACAGACATATTAATAGAATATTAAACCTTCGTTTTTGTCTTGCTTACTTTAATTTCTAAAACCAATATTTCGAGAATCTACGGGTTTCTCTTCGTAAGTTTATCTTTTTTTATATATCCTGTAAACATATATTCATGGTTGCATATATTGAACAACTCAAATACACGAAAACAGTATCATACTCTTTTTACAATGTTAATATATTAATTTTCATACAATATAAACTTAAATAACTGAAAATTATTAACGAAATTCATTAGTAAAAATTACAATGAAAATAATTGCTTAAAAAATAAATGAAACGGAAAATAATTTCAAATGATACTGACTATTTCTGATTCTATAGAGACACACATTTGTTTTTGTTAAAATATTTGTAACTATCCACTTTATTTATTTAGCAAATTAATATTAATAGCGGAGAATGTACCGGTTGTGGCTTTCTCCTCTTAACTCAGGTGTATTGCGGATGTCGCCATACACTTCATGATCAGTTAGCCAGATTATTTCCTATCCCATGGGAATTTCGAAAGATCCGGCCTTATTCCCATCTCCGTCATAAAGGGACCTCTGTGCAAAATTTCAGCTTTCTAGGTTCAAGGGTTTGGGGTGGGCGTTGATGAGGCAGTCAGAGAGTGAGTCAGCACTTTTCTTTTTAAGTATGTAGATTTTCATGAATTTTGTTTTGTTAACCTCATTGATTAGTTCTTTATAGATTATAATATTTGGATAAGTTATTTTCTTATTTTCAACTCTTATTATCCAAGATTCGTTCTTTACATATTATTCCTGTTGTTTCGATATCATGCTTATTTATGAAAATATGATCTATATTGTTTTCGTATTTCCATGAATTGTATAGTTGTTTCTTGTATTTCCGTAATGACAATTTTTAAAATCATTATTGCATATAAGTTTTAGATATTTCTGTACTGCATTGTTTTTATTCCTTTTGAAAAGATCAATATTTACGTCGCCAATTAGTATAGTTGGACAGTTGTTTAATATATTTTCATTTCTTATGAAAAGATTCTCTAATTCTTCATTAACTACACCTTTCTTTGTGTTTGGTGATTTATAATGGCTAAAATGTTAATATTTTGTGTTTGATAACACAAACACATTTTTGATAACGAAACATATTAGTTTTACAGTTGTTTAATATATTTTCATTTTTTATGAATAGATTCTCTAATTCTTCAGTAACTACACCTTTCTTTGTGTTTGGGGATTTATAATGGCTAAAATGTTAATACACTCATTAACAAAAAAAAAAACGACGAATCTTGAAGGAATTGTCCGATGGAGAAAAAAATTGGTGGAGAGCAAGATTATGTACAGAATAGAAAATGATTGAAATTTCAGACAAATTGAATGATTTATTTCAGTGTTACAGAGTTACAAAGTAACGAGCTCAAGAAGGTGTTGACCCACCTCTACCCTGAATGCAAGCTGTCACACGACGTGGCATAGAGTGATAAAGCTCCCTGATGGTCTCCTGCGGTATTTCTTGCCAGATTTGCTCCAATTGTCGGGCAAGGTCATCCACAATCCCTGGTGGATGCAGTCGCCTTCCCATCATATCCCAGACATGCTCGATTGGAGAAAGATCTGGGGATCTGGCTGGCCAAGGAAGTGTTTCACAAGCTGCAAGACAGGTCATAGCAACATGTGCCGTACGTAGTCTGGCATTATCTTGCTGAAAAATAAGGCCAGGGTACTGCAAAAGGAAGGGTAGCAAAACAGGGCTCAGAATGTCGTTGACGTACCGCTGTGCTGTAAGTGTGCCGCTAATGACGACCAAAGTGGTCCGGCTATTAAGGGAAATGGCACCCCAGACCATAACTCCTGGTTGAGGGCCTGTGTGGCGTGCAATAGTGAAAGCAGGATCGGCACGCTGCCCAGGGCGTCTTCAGACACGTCTGCGACGATCGTCAGGACACAGTTGGAAGCGGGATTCGTCGCTAAACACTATACGTCCCCAGGCAGCATCATTCCAACCGGATCGAGCCAAGCCCCACTGTAATCTGGCCCGACGGAGTGAGACGTGAGTGGCAGGTGGCGTAGCGGTCGGTACGAGCGTAGATGGCGCTCTCTCAGCCGTCTGTGAATCATCATGGTGGATACTCGTGTGCGGGTCGCACGTCTGATGGTTGATAACGATGATTCAGGTGCTGTGACAGCTGATCTGACAATCACTCTATCCTCCCGCTCTGCTGTGGCCCCAGGTTGACCGCTACCTTCATGACGCTGAAATCCGCTATTCTCCACCCATTCCTGCCAGCATCTTTTAATCGCCACATCACTTCGACCCATATGACGAGCGATTCTCCGATTTGCCCAACCTGCCTCTTTCAATCCAATGATATGACCTCTTTCAAGCTCTGACAGTTGCACGTAATGAGTTCGAATCCTGCGACGAGGCATTTTTTCAGTCGTTGAACGGTATCCTAACTCTCAATGCAACAGAAAGTTTGACCATCAGATTGAGAATCGCTTCTTATATACACCTGCTGAGTGCGCAGTTCCGATGCGCTGTAGCTCTGGCTATTCATTCATTGGACACCAAAGTTTAATTATTTGCATGGGCGGTCCCAATGTCTTTGCATACGAAATTTCATTACAATTGGACAACTGCTTCTAGGTCGTCGTTTTTTTTGGTAATGAGTGTATTTTGTGTTTGATAACACAAGCACATTTTTGATAACGAAACGTATTAGTTTTATTATAATGATAAATGACATGTTTTGTGAAAACTCTTGAATGATTTTCCAAAATATTTCCTTGCTCTGACGTTTTAGTAATTTGTAATTTAACATTTTGCTTACAGAATGACAGACAGAATAACGTTTTTATAATATACGTTTTTATAATACGGTATATAATAATAAAAGCCGGGTACTGTCGCTTCGCTCCGGAATCCTTGCATCTATAGCATTAACACAACAAACTTTATTTATTTAGCAAATTAATATTAAGATCGTCGGAGAATATACCACTTCCCAGCTCGTTGTGCCTCTCCGGATAACTCAGGTGTATTGCGGGTTGGCGCCACACATCAAAATTTAAAGCAAAAAATCACTTTTTTGCATGTATCATGCAAACGAAAAACGTCTGTGAATGACTAATATATTGTTAGATAGGACATTCAAATACCAACATTTTCTCAAAATAATGTTCTTTTCCAACCTTTATACTTTTCGCTTAAGTTGAGAAAAAGCAAAATTTGAACCTTCAAAAGGTGACATCTTGGAAACCAAAAATGTTTTTTGAACAATTTTCTAATATTTTATTTGTCTTATGGCAGAATGACAGACAGAATAACGTTTTATAATATATAATAATATATAACTATAATAATAATAATAACAGTAATAATAGTAATAGCGGGGGTACCGTCGCTTCGCCCTGGAATCTTTGCATATATAGCATTAAAAAAAAACGTTATTTATTTAGCAAATTAATATCGAGATCGAAGAATATGCGACTACCAGCCCGTTGTGGGCTTCCCGCATAACTCTGGTGTATTGCGGTTTGGCGCCAATATTGAATTTTTTTCACATTTTTGCTGTATCTTGCAAACGCAGAAACGTTTGTGAATGACTGATATATCGTTCGATAGAACTTTCAAATACCAACATTTTCTCAATTTAATTTTTCCAATTTTTATACGTTTTACAAAAGTCAAAATTTGACCCTTTAAAAGGCGCCATCTTGAAAATCAAAAAAATTTTTCGAAAATTTTTTATAGCATTTTGTTTGTCTTAAAAAGATCTACATTTCATCCATTTGCATGACCAACCTATCTCTTATAGTTTGGTCACAAAATTGGAAAAATTTTAAGTCTTATGACAGACAGAATAACGATTTTATATTGTAAGATTTTATTTATACATGGTGTCCCATAATTCTGTACTCCACGGGTGCAATGCTGGGGAGCACCATCCTGTTGAAACCAGCTTGGGAAATGCCCTTCTGGGTTTAAGATTGATGGTAATTTTTCTGTCTCTACCATCTGTCTCCTGAAAATAAAAAAAGGGGCCTATAATTCGATTACTCCACATCCCATACCAGATCGTCATCTTGTGCCTTGGTAATCTGCATCCAATTGGGGTTTTGTGATGACCAATAACGTGTGTTTTGCTTATTCATCTCCACGTTTAGGCAAAACTTGACCTCATCACTAAACACGATAGTAAAAACTAAAGTTGGATTAATCTCACATTGTTACAGAACTCAAAAGAAGAATTCGACTGTTTGATCATCCTCACTTAATGTTTGTAACAACTGCATCTTGTACGGATGCTATTTAATGCCTTTCAGAATACGGTAGATGGACTTTTAGGGGCCTTATCTCTGCGGATAATCTGCAGAGGGACTTCTTAGGGCTTTTAGAGAACGCTGCCAGGACATTAGAAGTTATCTGTTCATCTGTTTATGTCCTCATTTGCCACTGCGAGGTTTGTATACCACAGATTCCGTCTCCTTACTTAGTTACATAATTGACAGTGCTCTAGAAGGAAGCATTTCCATCGATGTTAATCCCAGAACGCTATTTCCCAACCCCATTTTATCAGGACGGTGTTCTGCCGCACTTGAACAAAAAGTCCAGACTTAGGGGACATCTGTATATCGATTCTAAGTAATTGTTTTCATTTTTTTTAAATTTTATTCTTGTAAATAATTGTATTTAATGCAATTGCATGCTCAATCAGATTTTTCCGTATCGTTTCTAAATATTGAAAGAAACCCACAATACAATCAAACTAAACACAAGAAATAGGTGAAGAATATTCTTAAATCACAGCAAATCAATTTGTTTTAAGGGTGAAAAAACAAAACTCATATATCTTCTAAAAAATTCAATTTTTCTGTCTTTTAACCAAAGACTTTATTCAGGAAAAAACATTATGCATATTTAAGAGGAAATTAACGTCCTCCTCCTTACCAGTGAACAAATTTAAATAAATAATAATCATGACTACTACTATTACATTAATAAGTCGTTTGTCTTATTATTATATTATTGACTCATTGATGAATATTATTCCTAATTAACATAATTATCATCATTGTTTATATTGCTGATTTTTAATTTATTTTTTAACTTGTGATTTTTCTCCTTAATTTTGTTAAAAAAATCCAAAAGAAATTTCGTTGACTTTAAAATTTTTTCCTTAATTACACGTTCACTCCGATTAATGAAACATGATTCTATTAAATATCTCTCTGTTTCATCATGTGTTTATTAAATAACTCTTACAATACGATCTGGATTGTGACTTAATTCTTGGACATGGTCACCCCAATCAGATACTCCTTTCTTCTTCCCTTTGAAAGCCCTTACGTGTTCTTCTACTCGTTCTTTGAGAGATCTATCCAGGCTTACAATATAAATTTTGTTACAATCTAGGCATTCTAAAATTCATAGGGGTAAAAATATTACCCCTATTTTTAATAATATGTTGTCATTTCTATCGATTTTTTTAATCAATTTGTTGCCTTTATAATGAACTATCTTAATTTAGTTTCTTTAAATACTTCCTTAACGTTCTTATCAATGTTTATACCAATTGATAATTTCAAGAATCTACACCCATAATTTGTATCTTATCTTGATTCATTTTTCTTTTTCAGTTTTTTGTCTCTAAAGTATTTGTTTGTAGTAGCTTCGATAAATCTTCTTGGATATTTATTTCTAATTTCTTCTTCAAATTATTTATGTTCATTTTACATCATTTTTTGTTTTCAGTACATTCCGTTATTCTTTTAAGATGGTTATGGCCTTTTTAGTCGAAAAGCTACGATTGGATGTAAAATTCAAGATATAATTACTTTGGAAGCTTTTCTGATAATGTTCATAACTTAATGTATCTCCTTTGTTTACAAGCATGACGTCTAAAAACGGTAATTTACCTTCAATTTCTTTCTCATAGGTGAATTGTAGATTTTCGCTGATAGAATTCACAAAGTTGAAGAATTTTGTGAATTGTCTTTCGGTTCCTTTCCATATCATCAGTATGTCATCTGCAAAACGTATATATGTGTATTCAGCCATATTCCAATTTAGAATTTCTTTGTGTAATTTAGAAACAAATTACAAATTGTCTCAGATATTGGCGAAATCACGATTTCGGAATGAAAGGTCGTCATCAAGATTCTTGGTCGTCACCGTCAAAAAAAAAAAACTTCATATTCGTAAAACTTACATGTCCAAGTCTTCCATTTTTCCATTTTCGGTTGCAATACAGAGGAAGAGCTCTAATCCGTACCAACCATCCCTCCCTCGGTATACCAATGGATTGATTTTTTTATCATATATCTGTATTTCCTTGTTATCCTGATATTGCATTTATTGCAAATGTTTTGAGCGACCCATTTGAGAGCTATTGCAATAGCGACTAACTCGGTAGCAATTGCCTTGAAATTTATGTTTTAGCATAAAATTATATAATGTATAACTTTTACTAATATTAAGAGATATATATTAAGGATTAAGGTCTTTGTAATTTGTTTCGTTTTCTTTGTACTAACTGTTATGTTCTTAAAGTTAATAAATACATTTTTTCTACTATTATTAAACATAATTGGATAATGATTAGGTAATAATTAATTATTTACTTTTTATTTTTTTGCAAAGTCTTATTTTATAATATTGCATTGCAATGTCAATTACATTGTAAACTTAAAAAGGTTAGTAGTCCTGACCTGGACTGCAGAAGTATTGGAAAATTTGAGTAGGAAAAATTTATTTTCAGGAATGTTTAGTAGGTGTCCTAGTAAGTAGTTTGACCTTGGGTGGACAATCGTCACCTGGTTTATTTTCCAGCTATGACGTCATCAAAGATGGCGGCCGCTCGATCACAGAACTGATTATATCAATGTTATTCTTGATCGACTTGTAGGAAAATTGAGTCAATATGTTGTAATTGCTATTTGTAAGGTGAATCGCAATGTGTTTTATCTTTCACTGTAAATAAATAAACTATAATTTTGTTAATTTTTTATTATTCTCCATTAACATTTAAATACGTAATATCATGAATACCTATCATGAATGATTATATTGAAACATTATCTAAAAATTATCAGATTATCTAAAAAGAATTGGTACAAGTTGAATCCAACCCCTTACTACCACATTTGCAGAGGGAGCAACATTTTACTTCATTTTCCCTACAAATGCAGGAGGATTTGGCACATTTTAAACTATTATAGGCCCCAATAAAATATTGGGATATTTCTGTAATTTCTTTTCTGGCACCAAATCATCTTTTATCATTGCAAAACCAAATTCACATCGGTCTAAGCCAACAAGCACATCATCAATACAATGTCGCTGAAAGTATATGTAAAAATACGAGCTCAACAAATGGCCTTCAGCACTTATGCTTGTAGGCGGCAAATCTTCGATATCTACATTTCTGGCATGATGATACAGTTGCAATCTAAGTTCATCTAAAGATTTGAAAGATGACCTTTTTCGTAATCACAGCACTAAGAATTCTGTAGATTTAAGGCTTTGTTCTATGTCATCCCAGTCAGAGGATATGCCAAAGTGTTCCAAATATGCAGTAGATGCACTACGCTACTTTTTTGGTGCCAAACTTACGCATTTAATCTGATCCAGATAGTGCGTAAAGATAGTGCGTGGATGGCTGGAAGCGAAGAGCATAAGTTTTAGTCAGTTTTTGGTGAATATCATGATCAGACAATGGTCGTGTGGAATCACCAACTCTAGGCGCAACCCCAAGTTCCTGAATTCCAAGTCGATGAAGAGTAGCCCAGTGAAACAAAGCTAACATCATTATGTCAGTGTCAGCACTAACGATAACGACTTTAGTAAACCCATACAGGGATGCATGTTTTGAATGAATCAGCATTCTAAAGTCTGCTCTCTCTACTGACAAACAATTTAATTCTGTGTGATTTACTTGCCTTCCACTTTACACCGATATATAGTTGAATGATACCTCATATTCTTCATTACCATAAAAAGCACTAAAGGTGAGGCTGGTGCTACATGGTGTTTGAGTCAACGAAGCAATCACTGTATGGGCAATGAACACTTTTAAATTCAGTTTGTTCTTTGATGATCCCCAGAAACGGCTAATTTGGACAACCAATGGAACAACTTCAGATATGTGGGCGATATCTATAACAAAGCCGTTACCGTGTATATGAAGTCTCTCAGGCTTTTTCGGTGACAGTGTGTGATAACTATCAAAAGCATAATCGACTCTTCCACAGTTCTTTATGATGCCCCCAATATATGATGAAAAAGCAGAAACTGCTTTGCCAAATGTTTTCGTTTGTCATAACTTTTCGTATTGAATTCATTATATCCATCGTATAACAGATCTTGTCATCAGACTTGAACAAGTTATCGTCGCTGTGCTGCCATAAGATGTTTCTAGCACTTTCAACAATACTTTTTTGTGGTTTTGCCATTAACCCCGGTTCATTATAGAGTTAACAGTTATCAGATAGATCATACCGAAGAGCTGCTGTATGTCCTATGCACGAGCTTGAGCTATTTATATTATGCGGTGGAATGAACTGGACTTCTTTTTGGTGACTTTACCTGTAGTCTCTGCACTTAGTGTTTTAGTGCTGTGAAATGCTGATAGTACGACTTTGTGGAATATACTTGAGATTCTTATTATTTTGTCATCGTACAGCGTTTTGCGCAGTGTAGAATACAAATCATCACTGGTCATAAATATGTTTAATATATTAAAACCTGTGCTTTTGTCAGTAGATTGTGTAATAGATCAGGAAGCATATCAAACGGATTACCTTTTTTGTAAAATATATTTAAGCATTGAGGTCACCTT
Organism: Thereuonema tuberculata; assembly: GCA_023159025.1. Classification (NCBI taxonomy): domain Eukaryota; kingdom Metazoa; phylum Arthropoda; class Chilopoda; order Scutigeromorpha; family Scutigeridae; genus Thereuonema; species Thereuonema tuberculata. The sequence goes on along the minus strand of JAFIDM010005346.1, from coordinate 27,617,157 downwards.
TGCATCGAAGCTCTGGGTTTGCTTTTTAGAAAATTCAAGGTGGATGCTCAAACCCTCGACAAAAGCAATGGAGTCTGCTATTTCCCTAAATAGATTTGATATCATCACACGCCGTGATGTGTTATCTCCCATTCTGCTACAAACTGTTTTTGTTTAGATGCCAGATCAGCTCTTTTGGGATATATTAATGGTTTGTTGCAATATAAAATCAGCAGCAACAGCAAAAAATTTATGATCATACCGTTTAATAACATGCTCCCCCTTCATGAACATTTTATGTGCCACCGGGACTGTCTTGAGTAGTCTTCTCAAGTCTTCCAGATATAAAGAAGAACGTCGCTGATAGTTAATACAATCAAAGATGCCAAATACTGGTTGAAGTTTCTGTACTGTATCTAGTTGCAGTTCACAGAGACCATGTCTATCGGAACGAATTAAATTTCTAAGAAGTTGGAGCAGTTTGAGAAAATTGTCCCAGTACAAAAATTATTCTGATGTTTGCCTCCCACAGCCAACAAATTTCTCAAAGTCTGTAAGAAGATTCTCCACATTGGCATCTACATCTATATGATTTGCTTTTTTCCCCTTGCAAAATAAATATTCTGCTGGAGGTGAAGTAACTTTTCAAACTCAGATGCATAAGACTCGATAAAAAATTCCAAAAATGACTTTACCTGCAACCTAAACATGGTTTCTCCCAACATAAACATTCCTTTTACTCCCCTCAGATAGATCTACCCACGAAAAACCGACTCTACCATATTTACTCCAAACACTGAGCACTCAATAAAGACATTGGATATTCCATTTCCACGACGATATTTACCTAAACAACCAAGCACATTTTTAGCCATATGGAATGCTCCCAACACCAGTACAATATTTGAAACTTATTTGGATTGCTTAGCTGGACTTCGCGTTCAGTAGCGTATACATCTTCGTCACAGTTTATGGTAGATAGTTTTGGCCCAACTGGTCCACGACACTATTGAAATTCAATAAATCTGTGTAAACAGTCGCATGTTTAGTTACTGGGTTTGGAATCACTGGCAAAAACCTAATTTGTTTCTACTATAGATCCTCTTTTGAACAAAGTGCATTGAAAGCACTCCACGATGGTACAAGCTGTTCAAGATTTTCTTCTGGAGTGGAAAGCTCGTGATTTATAACAACATCAGAACTGTGTAAAAGAGGTCGTGCAGTTCTTGAAAACTGCCATAACATGTCTGAATTTTCGTTTTGCTTCTTCTCATCCTCATTCATAGTAAATAAATCTCAGTCAACTTCGTAATCCCTTGGGAGATCAGAACGTTTTGCTGGTTTGTTAATACGATTGTATCTTTTGCTATGGAAGTTGTTCTTCAATTGCTTTCAAACCTCGTGTGATACAATCTCCGATAAGCATGATATAACTGGTATAACTAGTGGTTTGTCTTGAAAGAGTACACATACAGTGTCGTGAGAACCTCCTATACCAGATAAGGTAGATTCCTCATGGTCAAAGTTATCGAAGGCGCCATTCGTGTATGAATCAGTCTTAAAATGACTGGGAATCGGAACTTCATTAGGAGACTGTTTAAGAGCATATTGTGCAAGGCTACGATGGCGACGAATCATTGTAGCTAACACTGACACCTAGATGATCAAAGCTTGTTATCAATTTTTCGCTTTTACATTTTTCATGTACTGCTACCCCTATCACCATATGCTACGGTGTTTTTTTAGCTCCATGATACAATTTGTACTCATTATTTGTAATAACGCTTGTGCCTTGGGTAGTACTTCTGTGAATGCTTCGTTTTTTTCAAGTCTTCATCCTCTTCTCTTTCGATGATATCTACTTCTTCAATAGAGTTTAGATCTACATCAAATAATGTATTGAAAAATTTTATTAAAACATCAGATATTTTACTTTTAGTCCAAGAGAGCTTGTATCGGTGAACCCAAATTTATCAGTGAACCCAAATTCTAGGTTCTGCAATGTATCTCTCTACAGAATGACACATTCGATTACAAGATTTCAACTTCTAAGGACCTTTACTAGTTCTTCTGTTTCAAGAGCTCCAGAGTAGTTTGTTCACCTCTTTAGATTTTGCAAACGTTATGTCAACTCCAAAAGTAATCACGCAGTATTAGTTTTAGTTCCTTGTTACTGATTTAAATGTCTTCATTTTGTATAGTAAACTTGTCTCGAATGTAACTGAGAGTGTCTCCATAATCTTCATGTAGTTCAGATTCAATATCATGATCTATAAGATAAAAAGCTGCCACCCTTTCAGAAACTTTAGGTGTAGTTCTTGACAACTGCTTCAAATTTCAGTAAATATCCAGAAATGCAATTGTCGTGACACAGTAGATCGGCACTGAAAATGCTTGACACATCCTCCAAATCACAGGTGCGAGTGAAAACTTGGAAACTTGAAAGTATAACGTGGCTTTTAAAAATTCAATTATCTCTTAGATATGCACTTATTCTATAGTTCTCGTGAATACGATTATGTGATTTCTGGTTATAGATAACCCACAAACGGTCTCGATTATAGTATCTCCTCCTTGAAGACTGGTAACCTGCATGTTTCCTCCCATATTTCCTACGATTTTCCGGTACAGTCGATTTGGAAGTGCTGCCGTTATCTCATTTTGTAATCTACTAGTTGGCTATCCGTCGCTTCGCTCCGGAAGCCTCGCGTATGTAACGGAAAACAATTTGTTATTTACTAAAAAAAAAACACACACAAATTACATCAAGTAAAATAAAACTGAAATTTTTTTAAAGTTTTTTTTTTATTATTTTAATTTTTGATGTCTATATTCTCTCAATACACGACTGCTTTTAGAATCAGCGTGTGAATCGAATCTAAGATATATTTTTATTTTTTATAGCGATTGGAATTTAATCCTTGTGGTCTAATACCTAAGACGTTTAGCTTCGGAGCAGAAGGTTGCATGTTCGATTCCAGTAGATAACTTGTAGAAATTATTTCTATTTTTTATAAATTACAATAATTGCACCAGATTACAATAATTGCACAGACAGAGAAATAAAAGATTTTAGTAATGTAGATACACTTTTCAGTGGCTTATGAGTTACAAATAGTGAGTTTTCAGTATTCTACTTAATAGAAATAGTGCTTCTTTCTTTCTTGAGTCTCTTTTTATTTCCATTGATACTTTACAGTGGTTTTTGAGTTATAAATAGTGATTGTTTTTGAGTAACAAATAGTGAGTTTTCAGTATTCTAACTAATACCAATAGTGATTCTTTTTTTTCTCTTTTCTTTTTTATCCAATTCCAATTGATACTTTTCAGTGGTTTTTGAGTTACAAATAGTGAAAATTATCTACTAATCTAGGCCATCAGATTGTTCGATATAGATATTTGAAGAAGAGATGTTCAGATGGACGTTGGTTGATATAGATGATAAATGAAGATTATAGCTTGTATACGAAATTCTTCGCAACAAATTGATTGTGACTATTCTTTAGAGTGAAGATAACCAAATTCTGTTGAATTGTGACTCAAAGACATAAAGTTGTACGTGAGTGAAGACAACGTTTTCCAAATACATAGCAACTTTATTTAGAGCTTGTCCTGGAGTTTTATTGATAAACATCGCATAAGAAGGTCTGATCGGAAATAGTTTTCTTGTGAAAGTGAATGGAAGTAGATTATCGCATGGTTCCATAGACATCCTAAGGATGAAAACAAAATCTCCTTTGTGAGTTCTGTTATAATTTCGGTTTCTATGAGATCATTATCGAATGAACGGCATCTAAGTTGAGTTCGATTGCAGTATGAAAACTTGGGATTGATGTTTCGCAACAATATTATTGGAGATCCAATCTTCAATGACATACGATGTTGAGGAATACCGCTGAGATTCAATGCGTTCAGATACTTGGGCAGATAGAGATATTCTTGTGGTGGATTATCAGAAGTGTCAATTTTATTCGCACTTGTACGCTCTGTAGTCTCTCCTTGTATTCTTAGACTTATCATTCGATTGATGTTATCGACACTCTCGTTCATCTTGGTTGATGAGCCGCATATTTATCGTGAGTTTTTCGACTTTGATGGGATTCTAGCTTTTTGAGTTACAAATAGTGATTTTTCAGTAATCTACCTAATAGAAATAATGCTTCTTCATTTCTTGACTCTCTTTTTTTTCCAATTGATACTTTTGAGTGGTTCCTGAGTTACAAATAGTGATTTTTCAGTATTCTACTTAATAGAAATACTGCTTCTTTCTTTCTTTCTTGACTCTCCTTTTTTATTCCAATTGATACTTTTCAGTAGTTTTTGAGTTACAAATAGTGATTTTTCAGTATTCTACTTAATGGAAATAATGCTTCTTTCTTTCTAGACTTTTTTTTCATTCCACTTGATACTTTTCAGTGGTTTTTAAGTTACAAATAGTGATTTCTCAGTATCCTATCAAATGAAGTACTGCTTCTTTCTTTTTTGACTTTCTTTTTTATTACAATTGTTACTTTTCAGTCAAAGTCAGTTCAGGTTTGACAGATAAGTCAAAAAAACAATATAAAGAGAGTTGCAGTTCCCATGGCCTAATGGATAAGATGTCTGACTTCGGATCAGAAGGTTGCAGGTTCGATTCCTGTCGTGGATGTTTCATTGTAAAAATTCTTTCTATTTTCCATGGTCACAGAAAACTGCGCCGGACAGACAGACAGATAGACACACAGAGAAATAAAAGATTTTAGTAATATAGATTCTTCTCACTTTGAAGCTTTAAATAGGACTTCTTATGACAGTATTAGCACACATTGCACACATTATTCATATGATAGTACAACACTGCTTCCTTACTTAATGAGCTCAAACGTTCAGTAACAATGTCGTTTCGCACTTTCGAAGCTTCCCTGATTTTTTTCTCGACCATTTTCCGAACTTATCAAACTTTCAGCAATTATGATGCATGCTCTTTCATCTGCTTCAAAATCTGTTACACTGTCTTTTGAGACTCTCGACACTTTTATGACATCCACATCGTCATTACACTTCAACAACGCAACGTGTGAAAAATTACACACTTTGAGTATTTACATCCATTTTTTGGACCGAAAACCTCTTCCATTAGATTCATAAAGGACAAATTAATGTAAAAAGTGTAAGTTTCATGCAAATGATGGAGTATTAACATAGATATGAGACCGAGCGGCCGCCATTTTTGATAATGTATTAACTGGGAAATGTATCAGGTGGCAGATATCCACCCAAGCCCAAAATGCTTTATAGTACATCTACAAAACATTCCTAAAAATATTCTCTCAACTCAAATTTTCCCACAGGACTGCAATTGGGTCCTGGATTACAGAATTTATTCTGAGTCGTAACTAAATTAAAAATAATTCAAACTAAGATTATTTCTTTCAGGTTGTTTCAGTTACTGAATTACTGCAGTCGAATAACTCATTAAAACTCGATAAAATTCTTTCTGTTCCTTAAAAAAAAAATTATTCCAACGTCAGAATTTATCTTTTAATAACTTTTAAATGTGTAAACTGAAAAGCGATGTAATTAAAATTTATATTTTAAATTTTAATATTGCTATATAATTTTATATTTATTTTCCGAACTCATTTAATATTTTGAACATTAAATTTATTAGTGGCTGACCTTGAAACAGACATACTTTTTTCATAATGTATTCTTAAAAATGTATTTTTTATTTTCTTCTTTGTTTTACTAGAAGACTTGCCTTCTAATAGATAAGTGAAATCAAATGAAAAAAAGGAAATGTTCCATTTCTTCTGCATTTTCTTATATATGTTCTTTTGCTTATTGCCATTCTTTTTTACTTGAATACAATTTATTTCATCTTTTTCTTTTTGCATTAGCTCAGGATCAAGATTTAGTAATCAGAGTTAAAGAAGGGGAACGTGTAGAGATTAACTTGGCATTTCCTAATAATCCTAATCCACAATGTGACTGGTTGGCTCCATGGAACAATTTTGTTATGAACGATACTGATTATCAGACCATGATTGAAAATGGTCGCTGTAAGTTAATCATAGCCCATGTTTCTTTTAAGAGTGATAATGGAATATGGGTATGTCAATTGGGTACTTATAAAAACATAAAAGGGAAGCAGAGAATCCAAGTACACGTTTCAAGTAAGTCACAAAAGTTTTATTTTCATTCAATATTTTATACTAGATTAATATCTTACATCCATTTTCCCCTTCCACTGAAGGGATCTTTAAATGGAAGTTTATATTTCAATTTGGGATTATTATTATTACCTTTAATGCTTCCTATTTCTTTATTGCTATAATGTTTCATTCCTGAGGGACTTTACAAGTCCTTGGATTTCAACATTTCTGAGTTTTTAGTTAGTTTCTGATTCAATGAATTGAAATGAATTTTGACAGATGAAGGTGAATAAGTCATTTAGTTTTGGATTGACATGCTTCTTAATTATACAAAGAACGAAGTAAATGCTTTCAGCAGTGTCGTAATGAGAAGTGTTATGCAACTGCTAAAGGAGAACATAGGCGAAACATTTGTTAATTTTTCTAAAATAAATTATTAAAATAATATGATTCATTCTCTTCATTGTATTTAGCATTTCGAATTAAAATACGTCGGTATTTCTTTATTAAAATTCAACATAATACAATTGAAAACATCATACAGTTTTGAATAGATTACCATTGTACAAGATAATTTAAATTAAAGTATCCCTTTGCATAGCACTCTGTTTCTCCCACTGGTTCTTTCACCAATATCAGACTTTCTGCAAGATCGAGCTTCTCCCACATAACTGCACTGATGACCACAACGTTTGCAAACTTAACGCCTTGTGATTTTTGGCTTTGGGGTTACCTGAGAAGCATGGTTTATCGAGGCAACGTTCTTCACTTAGCAGATTGTAACGACAGAATCCTGAAACATCTCTAGAGATCATTTGCGTTCTCCTGTCGAACATGATGTCACTCGGCATCAGCCTTTAATCTTGCCAGAACAGCCAATACATTAAACATTGTCTCCGATTATCCTTAACAGCTCCCTGCAGCCTTAGGTGCTATTAACCATTTTTGCATATTATATGGGTGAAGGAATCTAAATTATTCGTTAACACTTGGTATGCCGCTTTTTACAGTCCTTTTATTGTTCACACACACCCATCCAGTTCATACTACTGTAATTGACATCCTCAGGCAGCGCCATATTTCGGTCGGTTTTTCAACTATTTTGTTCTTAATTGTAGAACTCTTTTCCCCATGAACTGAAATGTATACAATCCAAAGTAGGGTACTGTTTTGTCCGCTGGTTCTCTCTCCAGAGTTCTCTGCACAGGAATACTTTAATTTGAATCACACTGTACGGCAAAAACTTTTACTTTGTCTTTATTGTTTTCAGTAAAATAATCGTAACAGAAAATCTCTTAGTGTTTGTAACAATTGCATATCATTTGCTTTATTTTATACACTAGTGGTACATCTTATCTCTTGATTGTTTATTATATTTACTGATTTCTTTTAGAATAAATTCTTGAGGTAACATTACAGAATAATAAAATTGGTTTTATTTGTGGACTTTATTATTCATTAATAATATTAATATTAATCTTGAGTAGTAGTCCTTGAAAACTATAATTTGATAAGTGTGTCCTGATTACATTTATTTAATTTATTTTGATTATTATTTGCTAGATCTTTGATTTCATTTTATCAATATAAATATTTGAGAAATTATTAACCGCATGAAGAGAAAACAACTTAACTGCAGATATATACATTGTATATATATATATAAATGTCCGGCTTAGCTTGTATATATATATATATATATATATATATACAATGAAAAGAAAGTTATCTGCAGTTATCTAATAATTCTTTAGTATTTTTCGAATTACTTCACTGTTCGGTATGAATGTCTGTTAAAGTAGAGATTTCATACTTTTCTCAAATTCTGAATAGGGAATCTTATTTTCTTATAGTTCTTACAGAATTTTTTCTTATGATCTTTAAAGCGCTCTTTAAATGATGGAATTCTATAGCCTGTTATAATATCATTATAGTTTTGAACTGATTTCATTTTAATAATTCTTTATTTTCTTTATTCACTTTCTTTACTAATTCCTTTGTTAGTTCCTTATTTACTTCATTCTTATTATTTGATGTTTAATAGATCTTCCAATTTGTTTCCATTTGTCTACTTTGTTTATCAAACTAGGTGATTTCGTTTTGTCCGATTTTAAGATTAGTAATATTTTTATCTGCCTTCAAATCTCCTGATATATCCATTTATTTCTACAGTGCAACTTGGATAATTCGAACGTCTTTAATTCGAAATCTTGGTTTAATCAATGTTAAAAAAATCGTAGATAATTCGAAGTTCAACTTCCTTAATTCGAAGTTTTTTATAAGCAGTTTCGAACCACAACGACTTTTCGGCGTTTCATCGTTAAGAAATTCGACACGTGACAACTGAAATCCCCTTCCCGCCACCATTCGACACGTGACGCTTCAGACGCCATTCGAGCTTCCTGCTGTCAGTGTCACCATGTCTTTCAGTAAACCACGCGTATACAAGAATTTAACGTTCGCTGAAAATGTCGCCGTCATTCGCGAGGTGGAAAAGGGTGTGAAGAAGAAATGCCAATCCCTTCATCGTCGGAGGCACTTTTTCATTTTCGCGAATTTCGTCGGCACATTGAAGGACAAACTAACGTAGGTCAGTGCAGGACTCCGAACTTCGTTTCGTTTCTATCCACCAATTAGAAACTGACAACTCTACAGACAGGAATTATTTTGTCTAAGGACAATAATTTATTGCAACCAATAAATGATTTGGCCCTCTACATACTATTCTGTTGCAAATATGGTTACACCTAGTTTACATGTAGAAGTTCATTGGTTCGGAGCCTAGAAAGTTTGAAACTTGCTTAGAAAGTTTGAAATTTGTATTAAATTCTTCTTCTAATGTTTGGTAAGCCCAAACGAAATCGATTGTGATTTTTTAAAGTGTTTTTCATATGTTTTTTTTTATCTTAGTCATGTGTGTTGGCATAAATTATTCAAACAAAACATGAATCGTTAAGTACATAATAACATCAATAATTCATTTTCATCAAATTCCCTTAGCTAAAAGAGATTTTTTTTTCTTGGATGATTGTATTATTATTCCAGAAACTATTAATTTTAACTTACGTTTTTACGTGTGCTGAATTTGATGGATTTAAGTTCAGCCTGCACACAAGTATAAAAACAAAATATATATAGAAAACACTAAAATATCAAAAGCTTTCGCTTTCGTGTTTAAGTCTTTCAAACCATGATCTTTCTGAATAAGTATTTACTTATTGACAGAATAATCTTTTCTAGCATTCAGTGGACCTGAAATTAAAGTTAAAAGATGTAACTTGTTTAATTCGAAGTATTGGATAATTCGAAGTTTTTTAGGGGTCCCTTCAGCTTCGAATTATCCAAGTTGCACTGTATTAAAGAAAGTCAAAGAAAAAAAATAAGAAAAAACAATAATTACCTACAATGGTTAAAGGTCTTTAGAAAAGATTTGACAAACATTAATTTTACACTTTTATAACCAATAGCTTAAAAATATATATTATATTAAATAACCATGTCATGAAGTCCTTCCAGAATATATTACAGGAATAACATCCAAAACTACATTAATATTGATAAAAATAATGGTGAACTGTTTCAACTATAACATTTCTAAAAACTAAAAAAAAATTGATTGATTTATGTCACATTGTAGCTACGATAGATATAATAACACCATAAAGACTTGAAACACGATGAAAAAGTTTATACCAATAACAATACAATGACGATGCAGTGAAACCTCCACTAACGGACACCCCCAATAGCGGACAATTTTGCAATCCCCAGTCCCTTAATATAGACGTTTCCATGTATTGACCTCCGATTAGCGGACACTCCCAATAACGGACAACATTCTTCAGAAAATGAATATCTTGTGTTGTCTTTCAAAAGCAATAGAATCAGGCTACAGTAATACGTAGCGTCCAGAGGAAATTTTGAAATTATGGATCATGAACTCCAACGAAAACTCCAAACACATCAAAGTTCGGAAACGGAGACAAGTGCGATCGACTGTATTGTCTTCGATTGGTTTTGCGTTGCACGAGCAAAAAACATTCCCATTAGTGGGCCATTATTGCAAGAAAAGGTATTGGAAGCAAAGAGGACTCTGAAGGCCTTGCAAAGTTAAATGATTTAAATATTCATATTGAGAAACATGTTTTCAATGCAAAAAAGAAATGTCAAACTCTGTTAACTGATTACTTTAATTAATAAAATTACTTTTCTAATCCGTTTGTCTTACTAAAATAATGACAAAATTAATAATGTAATTAATTTTGTCATTATTTTCAGTAAGACTAATGGATTAGCATTCATTTAAAAAGGAAAATAGTAAACAGTTTCCAATTGTTCATATTTTCTATATGGCAATGTTAATTGTAGAAATTTAAGATTGTACGTAATTTTTCATTAAATGACATGCTATAAGCTAAAAAATGAAAAAAAGATAGTCCTCCCCAATAGCGGACACCTCCCAATAACGGACGAAACTTCCGGTCCCGTGACTGTCCGCTATTCGGAGGTTTCACTGTATAATGAAAACGTAGATTTACAGTTATTTTCAATGTAAAATGTTTAATTTTTGATAAAAAATTAACGATGTAGTTGTTCGAAATATTAAATGTGATGAAGAGAATAAAATGATTTATTTTAGTACCTCAAACTATTCAATATATCAGAATTTCACGAGCAAACTTGCGCGAATCGGTTAAGTTATTCTCAAATTGAATGAACAGAAATCTAGACAAATTTAGATAGAATAACTTAGATAACCTTGTTTATATCAACGACAATAATTTATTGCAACCAATAAATGATTTGGCCCTCTACATACTACTCATTTGCAAATATGGTTACACCTCGTTTACAAGTAGAAGTTCATTGGTTCGGAGCTTTGCCGTTGGCTAGAAAGTTTGAAATTTGTATTAAATTCTTCATCTAATGTTTGGTAAGCCCAAATGAAATCGATTGTGATTTTTAAAAGTGTTTTTCATATGTTTTTTTATCTTAGTCATGTGTGTTGGCATAAATTATTCAAACAAAACATGAATCGTTAAGTACACAACAACATCAATAACATATTTTCATCAAATTCCCTTACTAAAAGAGATTTTTTTTCTTGGAAGATTGTATTATTCCAGAAACTATCAACTTTAATTTTATCTTAATTTTTTTATTTTTTATTAATCAATCTGTAAGTTCTTGATATTAAACAATTTTTTGGGGGTAGATTTGTATTTTAGTTAAAAAATCTTGGATTTAAATGTTATGTAAAATAACTAGCTTTCTTTAAGCAAATAAAGCTTTATTTCCATAAAATTATTCTTATTAAAATACCTTCATTTTTTTCTAGTTCCTTTATCACAGTTTACTGATAAACCAGCAGCAGATGAACATTTTGTTCTTTATAAAGGAAATCTTCAAGAAGGTAGGAAAGAATTAAGTTGAAATATCTTGGTTTAGAAGGATTTCCAACTCTCTAATATGTAAATTACATTTATAAGTACAACACTAAGATAGACAATAAAGTAAACAGAAGTATAAATACCTCATGTTAGCGAAAGAAAATCAGCTTTGCAACGCGCTCTACCATGCTCTGAATTATGTGTAATTGTAAAGATAAATTTTACATGATCTATCAACATTCTGGATTGTTTATGATCATATCCTAAGCATACTGAATCGAAGAAATGTCTAGCAATGTCTAGAAATCGAAGTGAAATCTTTCAAACAATCTGGAAGATTTTGGGAGATTGTCCTAGCAATTGAGTCACTAAAATGCCATCAACAAATTTAACAACAACAATCAATTTGCGTAATTAATCCAATGAACAAGCACAAATAAAAGAATAAAAATTAATAAAATAACATTACCACGTACGCATTCGGACTATCTTACACTCAAGTCCTTTTTCAAGTATTTCCCCCCCCCCCATTATAAAAAGCGTGCCTTCCTTCTGGAAGTTGTCAATGTGAATGGGATTGCTATCTCGTAAAGGGAATATCGAACCGTGTCGCCCTCTATTGATGAGAACCATAAATATTTACTTTAACCATCGTCTGCTTATCTATTTTTTTTTGTGTGTGTGTGTGTGAATGTTATTGTTTTTCTTATTTATTTATTATTGTTATGCGTTGTTTTTACTTAAATACCATATTCCAATATATTGCGGGTAGATAAATCTTGATTATAACTACCTTTGGATTTAATCATCGCCGATTCATAAAAGCGCCGTAAATATTCGTCCCTAAATTGGCCAAACACTACCGGATGCTCTGTGGCTAACTCGTGGGAACTCGTTATACAATGGTCAGCTGTATAATAATTTAAATTGCCTTTGTTAACCGCCTGTACATGTTCATTTAGCCGTTTTTCTAACGCTCTTTTTGATTGGCCAATATAAATACAGCGATTTGCGTTGAGACCGGATTTACATTTGATCCCATAAATAGTATTTCGCTTTTTCAAATTTATTTGATCCTTATTAACATTTAGTGTTCTTTTCGATTTAAGTACGCCATAATATTTCTCTTTATTTATACGCTAATCCTATTTCATATTTATGTAAAACCGGTTGCAACTTTTTGTGCATAGATTCGTTGTATGTAAGCGTGGTATATCGTTTAGTACATCTGATTTTGTTACCTTTTTCAGTTCCCCGATATTTAGTTGACTGAAAAAACCTTTTTATATACCTGTTGACCGTTACAGCGGGAAAACCGTTGCTATTGAATATATGTCTGATTGTATCAATTTCTTGTTTAAGTAAATTATCATTAGAACATATATCCTTGGCTCTTCTACATGCCATGTAAATAGCATTCCGTTTATGGAACGGCGCTTTCAAAATTAACGGTAATATTGACATCAGTGTCTTTTCTAAAAACAGTAGTATGAAACCCTTTATTACCCTTTATAATTTGCATATCCAGAAATGGGATAGCACCCTGTTTTTCACTTTCCATGGTGTACTGAATATATCGACATATGCTATTGAAATCCTGAAGAATTTCGTCGACATAAGACTCATTGATAATTAACAAAGAGTCATCAACATACCTACAAATGTAATGAATGTTGTTGATGACCCTATACAACGAAAAGGTTTTAAACTCAATGTATTTCATAACGCACTCCGCCAAAATTGCGGAGGACGGTAACCCCATGAATAAACCCGCTATCTGTATGTAAACCTTATTCATCATCATCATCATGTGCGATCTTCGTATATACGAAGTTACGCGGTCTAC
>JAFIDM010005346.1:27553247-27596563 GCA_023159025.1 Thereuonema tuberculata | reverse complement strand
GGATTTAAAAATCGGAAAGTACAATACTCACTGGGGGATTTAAAAATTGGAAAATACTATACTGGGGGATTTAAAAATCGGAAAGTATAATACTCACTGGGGATTTAAAAATTGGAAAGTACAATACTCACGGGGGAGTTAAAAATCGGAAAGTACAATACTCACTGGGGGATTTAAAAATCCCTTCATAGTTAGTGTGTTCCACATTCTCAAGCCAAAATCACAGCAAACTTTTATTGAATGTCATCTCAGCAACAGCCATGTCTCAAGAAGCTATAAAAACCATTACACAGCAAGAGCAGTTATTCACGTCATTGAAGATAACTTTCAAACTCTTTTTCCATGAAATTTGGAATAATTGAAAAGATTTGACTTGAAATTAAATTTATCAAAAACAAATATTAACTTAATTTTATATAACCACAATATTTTTGTATTTTCTTTTTTAAGTTTTAGAGATTTCCAATTTAAAAAAAAATCATTTTTATTGTATCTATTATATTCCAAAAAATAAAATAAATTTGAATATTATTCAAATCTAAACATTAAATAAAAATTAGTTATCTTAAATTTTATTTTTAGTTGCAGATTGAGTTCACTATAATTTAATATTTGAATTAATTATAACAAAAATTTACAAAGCTTGAACTTGGCAAAACTTGGGAACACGCTATATCAATAGTTTAAAGCATAGAAAAGAAAACCTAACATCTGTCTTATACTCATATTCCTTTAAATAAAAACATTAAAAAAACTGCTTGGAAGTCGATGCTGAAATAATTATTTGAACATCGAATGTGTCTAAGTATAGTAGAACATTGAGCTAAGCTCTGGCAAACATTATTAATGAATGAATGAGTTAATTGAAAATTTATTTCTGATAAAACTAAGAAATTAAACCTCATTGGAATTACAACGTCGAGCAATAGTCCATGTGTTTTGTACTAAATGAATAAAAGAGCTATTTAAACTTATATTTCTATTAAATAAGAATAATTTGGAAATAATTTTTTTGAAAATTTAATTTTCTGGTGTTTTTAAATTAAGCTTACGTGAATTTCAAATTAGAATGATCCGCATTATGTTCTAATGCTATCAGATAATTATAGTATTTTTAATGTTGAAATTTTACTCCCAATGTTGATGTTCGAATTGTAATGACATTTTGCGTTGAAGTTCTGATTTCCAGAAGGATCCTGCTACGTAGACTAATCGTAACAATTACATCATTAGTATTAGTTATCGGCTGTAAGTTTTACTCTACTTTGGTCGAACTCATCAGAAGAACCTATTGTAAGTGTCAAAAGAGATTTGTTCTTCTAGTTCTGCATAAAAGTACCATGTGGATCCCGGCATTGGTAGCGTATATAGGTTTTATCCTCGGAGTTTTGGGTAAGAAATTTTCATCCATTTTGTCTCTTGGAAAACCCAAATTTTTAACTCAAATTTAGCTTTGGAAAAAGAAATAATGGAGCTCAATAGAAAAATCAGTTTAATTTTTATGTGTAATTTCCCCATCTTTTCTTTTCTTTCAAAACAGTTCAGTGTCGTTGAGCTAATTCTTATATTTTTCCTTGGCGAGTCTATAATGGTAGGGACATTGTGAACTTTTTCATTGTTTCACTGTTTTTGAATTTCTACAGCAAGATCGGAGTATTTGAATAGTTTATTGTAATCATCATAATTATTATTGCTTTGGATGGCTACATCAATCAGAAATGCTGTTTTGATTATCAACGTGATGTCTAATCTAGTGTACAGAACAGATCTGTCCTAGTGTAATTTGCATTTCTTCTCTATACAGTTTCAGGCTTATATTTTAAATACGATGGAGGTCTCATGTTGAGAGGATTATGCGTTATGCTGAGTTGTTGATAGAGAATTTGCAACCTTGATCATGTGACCACTTGGATTAGTTTGGATCAAGGCTATAGAATAATACTAATATTAAGCTGAATTTTACAGGAGCATTATGGAATTGTCGGCATTCAGCTGATGTTAATGTTAATTAATCACTTGGTCATGTATGGCGAGAATTAATGCTTCTGTTTCTGAGTACAGCAACAGAAAGCTTTTAAAAACCTGCTACAAACTTATTCGAGATCCGAATCAGTGAGCCAAAGATTGGAGGCTATTCGATCAATGTGATTGGCTTATAGTTCATTGAAGTGTCACATTAAAAAGCCCATTAAAAAGCTTTGTGTCACTTTTTGTACTTATCAGCAGCTTGTACACTGTCGTATGTATATGTATCTTCTTTCGTGTCAGTGATAGATTCTTCAGATTTGAGAGGACAGACTTTGAGAGGACTTTTTGCTTTCCTTTGATGATGGCTTGTTTCTTGCATTTATCAACTCCAAATTCCACACAAGCGTCACAATAAAAAAGATTTGAAAAGATTTGTAAAAGCTATGAGATGACGTTGCTAAGAAGCGAACAGTTTAATATCATCTGTTTACAGGTGTATCGAGCGTTCAATGTCTTAATTCAATCAGTCCTAATTTCATACACACAGTAAAGTGAAATTTTCTATTGTTATTGTTTATTTGTTTGTATGATGATATTTTAGAAGGTATTGTTTTTTTAGAGAGCATTACCAAAAAAAAACTGGATCTTCATTTATTAAGTGTTTACTACATGCCGTAAACTGAATTCTTCAGTTGATTTTTTCCATAATTATAATTTGATTTTGATTCCTTTTGAAATATCATTTTTTGTTTCTATCATTATAACACCAATGAACTTTTAATTTGAATATTGATATTAGTCTATATCTGTTACACAGAAGTATTCACTTAGGCCTATATTAGTTCTATGACTATAAAATAATCTATAATCTATTGGTATTTTAATAAATGGTAGTAGTATTACACACATTACATCCCATCAAGAACAAAGTTAATATTTTTTTAATGGACTGAATTAACGAAATCGTGAGACTTTAAGGATTCGAGGATGATATTTCAAAATTTATTTGCAATCATAAACGGAATTGCTAGTTACACAAAAAGTTTATTTTTCTTGGAATACATTAATGGCTAATCTAAAATTAAAAAAAACAATTTTGAAAAAATATAAAAATTAAAGTTTTTAAAAATAATTTCATTGGATTTTTTCAGTTGAATTCATTTACTTTTTATTTACTTCTGAATAAATTAAATGTTCCGGTAACACAAACTTGGTAAAATTCAATTTTAGTAAAAATATACTGTACATATATATAAATTAAAAAATTCACAACGTATCAGTAATTACAATTGCCATTATTATGTGGTCTTTTTATTTATTTTATTTAGATATTTATTCACTCATTGAGAGAAAAAAAATTGCATTTCTTTGAAATTCTACATGAAATATCGAACACAATCATATGGAAACAAAACTCAAAACTGAAAAATCAAGACAAAATGACAACGAAATAGTTAAGCCTTCCAAGTGCTAAATACGCTAAATTAAATGTATCACTTGAAACATTATATTAAATTGTTAATTTAAAAAATAAGTATCAGAATCTTTCTTTCAGATAATTAATTATTTTACGGAAAATTATTTTCATTAAATAATTTAATGAAATCTAAGTAATACGGATTTCAATGTTGGTAGAGGTAACAAAACTTTTATCCTTTCTTTTCGTAATGGCGAATTCCGCTAGTGATCAACAAGTAAACAAATATATTGACCCCAAATCGATTGCAAAATTTTGGCAAAACACACAAACAGGACTGTGTTCAGAAAAGTGTTCCGATCGATGATATTCTTGGTGCTCAGGATCCTCGATTCTTAAGTCAGCTACTTATAAAAAGATTTTATTCCAGAAGCTATATCCAAATTTCGTTACATAAAGTGGAATCCCCTTATTTGAATCAACAGTTTTTACGGAAACAACAAATAAAAAAAAAAGAAAATTCATTGTTCTCGAAATACTGTATAAAACATCAACAGATATATTAATAGAATTCTAAACCTTCCTTTTTGTCTTCTTACTTTTATTTCTAAAAGCAATATTTCGAGAATCTACGGGTTTCTCTTCCTAAGGCTTAGCTTTATTTTTTCTTATAGATCCTGTAAACATATCACGACGGATCAAGGAATTTTCAAAGGGGAAGGGGTAATTTTTATGTAGGGCTGACAATTACTGTGAGTTAGAATGGGATACCCCATTTTATCCAATCTATCTTGACAGCTAAATGGAGGAGCTCCTATTAGTGCCCCACCTCCCCGAATCCACCTATGAAATGTATTCATCGTTACCTATATTGAACAACTCAAATAAACAAAAACAGTACCACACTCTTTTAACAGTGTTAATACAATAATTTTCATACAATATAAACTTCAATAACAGAAAATTTTTAACGAAATTTATTAGTAAATTTATTAAAAAATTAACGAAACTCAAAATAATTTCTAATGATATTGACGATTTCTGATTCGATAAAGAGACACTTGTTGTTGTTAAAATATTTGCAATTTTATTTGTACTTTTATTTTCATAAGTTTACACCCATACGGTTAATGCATTGGAGGACTGTCCTGTTGAAACCAGCTTGGGAAATCCGCTTGTGGGTTTAAGATTGATGGTAATTCTTCCTCCTGAAGCATTGTCAAGTATGTCTGTCCCGTCACAGACTATTCAAAAAAACGAAGGGGACGATGATTCGATCACTCCATTATCCCACATCAGACCACAAAGCGATCGCCACCTTATGCCTTGGAAGCCTGTATCCAATTGAGGTTTTGTGGTCACCAGTAACCTGTGTTTTGCTTATTCATCACCACGTTTACGTAAAACTTGGCCTCGTCACTAAACAGCATAGTAAACAAAAAAGTGGGATTAATCCCATTGTTGCATAGCCCAATCACAGAATTCGACTCTCCGATTGGGATGATTCTCACTTAATGTTGGTAACAAGTGCATCTTGTTAGCATATGGATGCCATTTACTGCTTTTTAGAATACGATAGATAAACTTTTAGGGACTCTTGTCTCTGCGGATAATCAGCGGAGGGACTTCTCAGGGCTTTCAGAGAACGCTGCCAATTCGTTAGTTGTCTGTTCATGCCCTCGGCGGCCCACTGCGAGGTTTGTCTACCACAGATCTCGTCTCCTTACTCACTAACATACTTGGTAATGCTCTAGGGGGAAGATTAATGCCATCAATCTTAAACCCAGAAGAGGATTTTCCCAACCTGGTTTTGACAGGACGATGTTCCGCCGCTTTACATCCTTTGGGTCCAGCCTTAATGGACATCCTATATATCGATTTTAATATTAAGTAAATACACATCTTTTTTTTCCTACTAATTTTATTTTCAGGAATGGGATCACGGTATTTATTGTATCATATAAATAACTGTATTTAATGCAATTGTAGGCTCAATCAGATTTCTCCATATCATTTTAAATATTGAAAGAAACCCATAATACAATCAGACTAAATACAAGAAATATCCGAAGAATATTCTTAAATCACAGCAAATCAACATGTTTAAGGGTTTTTTTTAATGGTAAAAGGCAATATGCTCGGCTACACGTTTTTTTGCCATATTATAAAAATGCCCATAGAAGATATCCTGCAAGATTTTCATGTTAATTTCGTTTCTGTTTACTGTTTCATTTCAGATGATTTTTTTTCGTTTTGTTTGATGAATAATCAAATAGGCGTAATGAGGATTTTGGAATGGAAGAAATTACGATGGTCGTCATCGTAAAAAACAAAAAAAAAGAACTTCGTATTCCTTTCATGGATGGGAGGGTGGGGCTACGAAAAAAAAAAAGACATGTCGAAGTCTACATTTCTTCCATTTTTGGTTGCAATGAGGAGGAAGAGTTCTAATCCCTATCAATCATCCCTCCCTCGGTATACCAATGGATTGATTTTTTTGTTTTGTTTTTATCTTATAGCTGTATTTCTTTCTTATCCTGATATTGTGGTTATTGCAAATGTTTTTAGCGACCCATCTGGAAGCTATTAGATAGCGACTAAAATCGGTAGCTACTCCGTTTGTCCTGTCCGTCCGTCCGTGTATGTCCACCCCTAACAACTCCTGTACGGAAGGTCGACAAACGGATTTCACCATCGTGTTCAGAGGCCCAAAGAATGCAGGAATGGGGTATGTTCAGGGCCAATGCCTTCCCAATGGTCGAGATATTTGACATTGTTGGTATTGTGCCCTTCTAAAAACTCCCCAGCGAATGATCGACAACGGACTTCCCCATCGTTCTCAGAGGACCAATGAACATAGGAATAAGGCATTTTCAGGGGCCGACTTACCCCCCCCCCTCCCTCCATTGTTCGAGATATTCGGCATTGTTTTCGTTCGATTTCCGGTATTAGCTTAAATGTTAGAAATGCAAGCATCTGATTTCTGTTGTCAGCTATAGATTGAAGATTTCGGTCTCGGACCCATACACTGAGGGTTGTCGGTTGAAATCCCTTTATCTCCTTTTTTTTTCTTCTCAAAATCATTGTTTCTCAATGTCCGTGTGAGTGTGTGGGGTTTTTTTTTTTTTCTTCTTTTTTTTTTATTTTCTTATTTTTTTTTTTTATTTTTCCTTAAGCTAATGTACTTTCTTTTTTTATTATCATTTTTAATTTTAGGCTTCTGATATAAGTATCAGACTCCTTATATTCCCGGTTTGTCCGTCCATCTGTGAACAAGTATCATTAAAAATCAAATAAATTCTCATTAGCTCAACAATTACAAAATCGCAACAATTGCGCCTTTTCCATTCGCAGCAAACACATTTATAATAAGGAAATTAAAGCAATAATTCAACATAAATTACGTATCAGAAGCCGTTGCGAAGCATTGTGATTGGTTTACTAATCGCTATCCCTACCTTGTTTTTTATTATTATAGGTCGCCTTTAAATTTATGCTTTAGCACAAAATTATATTCAATTACTTATAACCTTACTAATATTAAGAGATATATATTAAGGATTAGGATCTTTGTAATTTGTTTCGTTTTCTGTTTATTAACTTTTATGTTCTTAATGTTAATAAATTCAAGAAAATTGCTAATATTGATTAGGTAATCATTAATTTCTAACTCTTTTTATTTTTTTTTCCAAAGTCTTTTATAATATAGTATAATAATGTCATTTACATTGTAAACTTAAAAAGGCTAGAAATTATTCTGATGCTTAACTAAATTAATAATAATTCGAGCTAAGATTGTCTCAGGTAGCTTCAGTTACTGAATTACTGCAGTCGAATAAATCATTGAAACTCTACAAAATTCCTTCAATTCCATCAAAAAATTTTAATTCCAACTTCCGAATTTATCTTTTAAATAACTTACGTGTAAATAGAAAAGCAATGCAATTAAAATTTATCCTATTTTTTTTATATTTATTTTCCGAACTCCTTGATTTTTAAAAATAAAATGTATTTGTGATTGACTTTCAAACAGACATACTGTTTTCATAATGTATTCTTAAAAATGTATTTTTGTTTTCTTCTTAGTTTTACTAGAAGACTTTCCTTTGTTATAAATTTAAAAAAGTGAAATCAAATTAAAAAATTGAAGGACATTTCTCTTCTACATTTTCTTCTGCATTTTCTTATATATGTTCTTTTGCTTATTACGAGTCTTTTTTACTTGAATACAATGTATTTCATCTTTTTCTATTTGCATTAGCTCAGGATCAAGATGCAGTAATTAGAGTTAATCAAGGGGAACGTTTAGAGATTATCGTGGCATTTCCTAATAATCCTAATCCTTCACAATGTGCCTACAACCATCAATTGTTTGGTCCTATTATGGACAATGACGGAAACTATCAGACGAGAGTTGAAAATGGACATTGTAAATTAATCATAAACCGTGTCACTTTTACGAAAAATCGAGGCGTATATATATGTTCCGTAGGCAATGGACCGGAATTCAAGAAGAGAATCCTAGTAGAGGTTTCAAGTAAGGACCAAAAATTTTATTTTTATTCAACATTCTGTCCTAGATTAATATCTTACATCCAGTTTTCCCTTCCACTGAAGGGATCTTTGAATGCAAGTTTATATTTCAATTTGGGATTATTATTATTACCTTTAATGCTTCCTATTTCTTTATTGTTATGTTTCATTCCAGCGGAACTTTACAAGAGAAAGTCCTTGGATTTCAACATTTCTCAGTTTTTAGTTAGTTTCTGATTCAATGAATTGAAATGAATTTTGAAAGATGAGGGTGAATAAGTCATTTTGTTTTGGATTGACATGCTTCTTAATTCTACAAGGAATGAAGTAAATCATTTCAGTCGTGTCGTAAACTACGTAACTCCTAAAGGCGAACACAAGAGAGACAATTGTTAGTTGTTATAACATAAATTATTAAAATAAAATGATTCATTCTTTTCATTGTATTTAATATTTCGAATTAAAATACATCGCCATTTCTTTATTACAATTCAACATAATACATTTGAAAACATCATACATTTTTCAATAGATTACGATTATATAAGTGTCTCTATGCAGAGCAATCTGGAGAGAGAACCAGTTGGAGAAACAATGACAGACGTGACCTGTCTACATTCCAGATCATGGGAGGAAACATTTCTAATAAAAAAAAATTAGTTCAAAATTTCATAATTACGTAAGTATTCGTGTGAGCTCAGCCATCTCCAAGAGTTGCAGCCTGTCGATGGCGACAATGGAAAGGCATTTACTTTGACATTCCTGGCACACATGCAGGTGGACGAGGGTTAGCTTTGGAACATCCTGTGGATTGATGAAGCTCATTTTCATGTTTGTTCTTTAGAACACGCAAAACTGCTTCATCAAGGCTACAGAGAATCCTCGTCAGTTTCAACAAATTCTCTTACATTCACCGATATTAAGACTGTGGATAGAGTTTCTGATTGCCACTTTTTTCTTCGAGGAAATTCATCCAAACGGAGCTGTGATCTGCTCGATAACCACAACTCGTTATCAGGACATGTTGCACAGTTTCGTAATCCCCCATCTTCAGAAGGGAGATGACTGAACACGACAAAATTTACGCAAGATGGAGCACCTCCCACATAACTTCACAACTTTCTCAGACCTTAACCCCTGTGATTTTTTACTTTGGGATAACCTCAGAAGCATGGTTTATCGGGGCAATGTTCTTAACTTGGAGGTTTAAAAGGATAGAATCGTACTGCAAACGCGAAACATCTCTACAGATCAATTGCGTTCTGCTGTCGAACACGCTGTCACTCGATATCAGCTTTTGGTCCTGCCAGAACAGCCTAAATAAAGTATCGATGGTTAAGTTATTCAGAAATTGAATAAGCAGAAATTTAGACAAATTTAGATAGAATAACATGTATAACTGTGTTTATAGTTGTTACAAGAAATTATTGAGACAGCATAATAGAAACGTGATGATAATTATATTTTTAAATTGCTAGTAGACGAGAGGAAAAAGTTAACATCTAATGCTGTCATTAGAGATGTAAAATTAGATGTTTTACAATTTTGTCAAATTCAGCCCCCTACAGTTTTGGTTAAATATTGATAGTTCAGATAAGCAGTCTGGACCTCGTTGTAATTCACAGAAGATTTGCAATTTTCTTCAGAATTCAGATTCGTAATACTTCATTCATTTTTCTGTATTTAAAATAGATTAAGGATATTTTCTAATCTACTTATAAAAACGATGTAGCAGTTTTCATTCCATAAAAAACCAGGTACAGGCAATCTACCAGCTACCCGGTATCGGAATAGCTGGTACTATTTGTATCACAGACTATAATTAATTTTGTTGACTGAAGTTTGCAAAAAATGATTGATTAAGTTGCAATGAATAATTAATTTCAATCAAAATATCCATCGCACATGTTCAATTTTATTTCAACATTGAAGCCATCTCTGTTAGGTCAGTGCAGGACTCCGAACTTCGTTTCGTTTCTCTCTACCAAATAGAAACTGAATACTCTACAGACAGGAATTATTTTACCTAAGAACAATATGGAGAGCAACCAATAAATCATTTCGCCCTTTACCTACCACTGTGCTGCAAATGTGGTTACACATCGTTTCCATGTAGAAGTTCATTGGTTCGGAGCCTTGCCCTTGCCTAGAAAGTTTGAAATTTGTTTTAAATTCTTCATGTGATGATGTTTGGTAAGTCCAAACGAAATCGATTGTGCTTTTTTAATGGTTTTCCTATTTTTTTTAAACTTAGTCATGTGTGCGTTGGCAGAACTTATTGGAACAAAACATGAATCATTAAGTACACAATAACCTTAATAACTCATTTTCATCGAATTCCATTAGCTAAAAGAGATTTTGTTTCTTGGAAGATTCTATTATTATTTCAGAAACTATTAACTTTAATTTTATCTTAAGTATTCTTGTAAGATTTTTTATTAATATTCTCTACGTTCTTGATACTAAACAATTTTTGGTGATAGTTTTGTTTTTTTAGTTCAAAAAAATCAAATTTCAATTCAATTTTATGCAAATTAACTGGCTTTATTTTAGTAAATAAGTTTTATTTCCATTAAATTATTCCTATTAAAATACCTTCTTTATTTTTTCCAGTTCCTTCATCAGAGTTTCCTGATCAAGATGCAAATGATGAAAATTTAATGGTTTATAGTGAAAATCATCAAGAAGGTAAGAAAGAATTAAGTTGAAATATTTCTTTAGAAGGTCTTACAACTCCGTAACATGTCAGTTACATTTATAAGTATAACACTAAGAAAGACAATGAAATAAAATTAAGGAATAAATTTAACTTTAACCTGAAAGGCAATCGATAATTGAATCAGAAAGGCAATTTATTTATTCTTGTGCTGTCCTTGTTTCTTATTTTTTTGGTTTAAAAATTTCCAGCTCGTTAAATTTTTTCTTAGGTTAATTAACCTTGTAGGAATTTTATTTTCCTTGTATAAAAAGCCTTCGATACCTATCGTTTATTAAGAAAAGGTTTTGGTTGTGCTAATCAGCACAACATTGTTATTGTTGATTTTCTTGGGGGTCAATGACAGGTGTCACGGTGGCCTTCACTTAAGTACTTGCCTTTCTGGGTCGTTTATCGGGAAGGCGGATCGGGCTGATGAGTCCCTTGCAGGACGAAACGGTCGTTCGCTTTTTCTGCCGATAATTGAATCAGAAAGGCAATTTATTCATTCTATTGCTGTCTTTTCTTCTTAATTTGTTTTGTTTAAAATTAAGGTAGGGTATAAGTACTTCACATTAGGGGAAGTACATCAGGTTTGAAATGCGCTCTACCATGCTCTGAATTACGTGTAACTCCGTGAGCTACAAAGATAAATTTTACATGATCTATCAAAATTCTGGATTGTTATCTGGGGAATTTTCCTCTGTCTCAGCCAGGTATGGAGATTATCTTCATACCTTTTAACACGGCGTGAAGAGCGAAATATTGTATGACCATGTCCTAAGCATACTGAATCGAAGAAATATCTAGCTAATTGAAGTGAGATCTTTCGAACAATCTGGAAAATTTCTGGAGATTATCTTAGTCACTAAAATGCCATCAATAAATTTGACAACAATCAGTTAGTTGTTCAGAATATAGCAATGCATACTAATCAGGATATAAGGATTCAAATACTATAGCATCACACAATTCTAGAGCTGGCCTGCTTCTGCAGCCGATCATCACAATGCCTCGTACAAGACTCCTACCTTAAAAAGTTGCATCCCATTGAATTCGATTGAAATTGGAAAACACTGTGGAGAGCCTATTTGAACTCATTGTAGTTTTCGAGTGCCATAGCAAACGCAGGCATCAAGGAAACTGACAGCAATAGACCGCATTTTACAAGAACATCTTCCAACAAATAATGGAGAAAGTAGCATGTTTCTGTCCGGCATTCTAACTAAAAATTGAAACAACAGTGTTGTCATTTAGAGAGATAGATATTCTCACTGTATCTTTTATGTATCGTAAAGTGCCGTAATCCCAATGCCTGGTCAACATATGTAACCAAATGCTATTTACAATGAAAGGGTTCGATATTCTGCAAATCAATCAAGTTTGAAAATAGATAATTACGTGTTTCATTTGTACTATTTTCATAAACAAATAGCACGGCATTATGGTATGACAATCTATGCAAGCTACTGTGTTTCTGGCTCAGCGATTATAGTATTTAAATGTATGTGCTCGATAACAGTAGATACCTACATGTTTTATTGTAATAATTTTCTCTATCATTTCTATACTACGCGAGTCCGGTTATATTGGTCTTTTACTTTTAGTAGACCAGGAGTACTGTTAGTAAGGTACTAAGCAGCTATCAAAACGAAGCAACGATTGTAATATGAAAGGATTCCTGAAAATTATTAGCATATTCAGTTTGGTAACATTGGTAGTGATCAGTAATAGTGATTCAATTTAAAGTGTATAATTATGAAAAACCTAATAAATTACAACGAAATAATTGCAACCACTACGCACATGAAAACGCTTTAAATCAAAATATAGCCCAAACTTTTCATTTTATATTAAAAGAAAGTGGACTAGCTTCTTCAGAAAAAATATATTTCGACGATTTCAGAAAAAAAAAAGATTTTCTGTGAAAGATTGTATTAAGCGTTTCTTTCCAGAATAAAGTTAAGTTTAAAATTTAAGAATTTTTTTTTCTAAATATAGAAATTTATTTTACATAGCCAAGAAAAAAAAGAAAGTAATGATTTTATGTAAGGTAAATCTAAATTAGATATAATACACATACATAAATTTATTTATAATATATTTATGTATGTGTGTGTGTGTGTGCGTGTGTGTGTGTATCGAGATATATATATATATATATATATATATATATTAAAGCTCTAAATAAAGGAAATTTCTTTAAAAAAAAGGGGGGAATTTGGAAAACCAAAGCAACAAAGAAAATGTTTCTAATTCTGATAATATAAATAGAACCGAAAGTATTTCACTGAAGGAAGAAACTGAGAAACATGATGGCCGAGAACTCGATATGGATGTCCTTGCACAATAGGTCGAGGATCCTAGTCTTACATTGCCAACCTGGCTGCTTGAATATAATTCAAAAGTCCATATGTTGAGGTGTGGCTTTCACACTTTTAGTTGGCAATCTAGGGTGAGTTGAAGAAAGAACCCGCCAAGGAATTGTTAGGGAAAAATTACGAAATCAAAACATTCGCAGTATTTCTTACAAAATTATATGGGCTAACCCAACCCTTGGACAGTGTGACTGGTTGGGTTCATCGTTTCCAACGATTGATCGTCTGCTTGTTTTTAAACATTACTGTGAACAAGTAGCTGCTGTTGGAATTGAAATTAAATAAAGCCGAATGGCTCGAAACTCTTCTGGCAAAGCCAAATTTTACTCTTCAAGCAGCTGACATAACTCCGGGAGTTTACATGAAGGACTGGCAAAAACTTTCAAAATTTTTCCTTGACAATGGAGAACAAATTGCTATGGGAATTTTGACGTCCATGGAAAACGTAAAGAAACTCTTTTCCAAATCACTGATTTCCTTGCTGGAGTTTATGTAGATCCCCGGTGTAAGATTTTACTTAGTTCTTCGCAAACGATAAAAGCAAATTAGGACTTTTGGATATTGTCCGAAAACGAAGATTTTTAAAGATCTTCAAACTACAGATTTCTTATGAGAAAAGAGGGTGAAAGGTTGGAATCCTCTACAATTGAATCCGAGCAGCCACATCGAGTAGCTACTAAGGGTTTGAAGCTTTTAAGGGTTTGAAGCTTTTAAGAGTTACCCATACCGAATTCAAGCTGCCTGCCCAGTAGCATCGAGTATGCTCACTATACAAGTCACCGTCGAGTGACTATTTCCTGCCCTAATCGATTTAAATGTTTTCTAATGTAAATTCTCTGTCCTTTTGATAAAAATTCGCTTATATGAACGTAGCGTCGAACTAAAAACCACACCCACAAGAAAAGTAATTCTGTTAATTCAATAAAGAAAAATTATTTTAACTAAATAATTTAATGAAATCTGAGTCATAAGGATTTCAATGTTGATAGAAGTACTAATGAACACTGAAACTAATCCATTCTAAAAGAACCATTTATTTTGTAGTTTTGAGCTTTGTGTAAGAATGTTTATATTCCCTCAGTTGTCTCGAAACACTGAAGCATTTTTTCCACATTTCAAGAATGAACTAAGTCATTTTTAATTTCAAAGCAAAACTTTTATCCTTTCTTTTCATGATGCCGAATTCTGCTACAGATCAAATTCCGTCTAAATTTTTTAAAGCCAAAATACAAGCGAAAATATAAATTTCGTTTAAATAAAAATTTACTGTTTAAGTTTAGAAGTAAACGAAATTATTGACCCCAAATTGATTGCAAAATGTTGGCAAAACACACAAACAGAAAAGCGGTTTTGAGTGATGATATTCCCCTGTTCTGGATCTTTGAATCTTAAGCTGACTTAAGATTCGAAGATTTTATTACAGCAGCTAAGTCCAAATGTCGTTATCTAACGTGGAATCTCCTAATAATTGGAATCAACAGTTTTCTAGGAAACAACAAATAAAAAAACAGAAAACTCACTGTTCTCGAAAAACTGTATAAAACATTAACAGGTATATTAATAGAATCTAAACCTTCCTTTTTATCTCCTTAATTTATTTATAAAAGCAATATTTGGAGAATCTACGGGTTTCTCTTCGTAAGCCTTACGTTTATCTTTTTTTATATATCCTGTAAACATATATTCATGGTTACATATATTGAACAACTCAAATAAATAAAAACAGTACCACACTATTTTAAAAAAGTTAATACATTAATTTTCAGACAATATAAACTTCAATAACAGAAAATTGTTACCGAAATTTATTAGTGAAAATTAAAATTATAACGGACCCTATTATAACGGACGTCGCTTATAACGGACAGTTTAAAAAAAAATTGGCAGCCTACAATTAAGGTGAGCGAAGTGAAAGACCATTTAAATTTTGTTATTCAATATGTTGAACAATTGGCAAATGAAAATGTGTTTGCATATAATGAACACTTACGGCCCTTCCGTCAGTTATTAACTGAAGAAATAAGCAGAAAATAAATTATTTTTTCAAACAATGAATGTAAGCAATCAACGTGAACCAGGACCTTCTTGTTATATAAATTACATCAGACTCCATATATAATACTTCTTCATCTTTTTATTGGCAATATTTCGCAAAAACTCAGATCATTTTTGCTTTCTCAAGCATATCTTTTTTGAATTATTTCTATTTTTTTTGATTTGTAGAAATAATTCAAAAAAGATAGGCTTGAGAAAGCAAAAATGATCTGAGTTTTTGCGAAATATTGCCAATAAAAAGATGAAGAAATATTATATATGGAGTCTGATGTAATTTATATTTAATATTAAGAATGAAGAACAATATTGAACCTTCTTGTTATAAAAATTAATGCAGTGTACACATCTTTTTTAATTCAATCTACTATGTTGAAAGCTGTTTTTTATTTGATATATAATAACACTTTTTATAGCTAACTATTATATTTTACCCTGCTGCATTACACCTCTATAAGAATTATTTGTTATAAACCGGACTTTCATTAAAACGGACAACCTTCAGACCCTATTAGTCCGTTATAATGAGGTTCTACTGTATATGTTCTTTTGCTTATTTCCATTCTTTTTTTATTTAAATACAATTTATTTCATCTTTTTCTTTTTGCATTAGCTGTGGATAAAGATTTAGTATTCAGAGTTAATGAAGGGGATCGTGTAGAGATTAACGTGGCATTTCCTAATAATCCTAATCCTTCAAAATGTGCCTGTGGCAATAGTCTTGGTGTTATTCACGATGATGATAACTATCAGACGATGATTGAAAGTGGGCGTTGTAAATTAACCATAGCCCATGCTACTTTTAAAAGAGATAATGGAATATTAATATGTAAAATATCCAATAACGAAAAAAAGAGAATCCAAATACAAGTTTCAAGTAAGTAACAAAACTTTTATTTTCATTCAAGATTTTATACTAGATTAATATCTTACATCAAGTTTTCCCATTCCACTGAAGGGATCTTTAAATATAAGTTTATATTTCAATTTGGGATTATTATTATTACCTTTATTGCTTCATATTTCTTGATTGTTATAATGTTTCATTCAAAAGGAACTTTACAATAGAAAGTCCTTGGATTTCAACATTTCTCAGTTTTTTGTTTGTTTCTGATTCATTGAATTGAAATGAATTTTGACAGATGAGGGTGAGAAGTCATTTTGTTTTGGACTGACATGCTTCTTAATTCTACAAGGAATGAAGTAAATGCTTTCAGTAGTGTCGTAAAGAGAAGTGTTACGCAACTGCAAAAGGAGAACGCAAGAGAAACATTTGTTAGTTTTTTAAAATAAATTATTAAAATAAAATGATTCATTCTTTTCATCCTATTTAGCATTTCCAATTAAAAATACGTCGGTATTACTTTATTAAAATTCAACATAATACATTTGAAAACATCATACATTTTTCAATGGATTACCATTATAAAACTATGCCTTTGCAGAAGAGAGAGAACCAGTGGGAGAAACAATGTCAGACTTGGACTTTGTAGATTCCAGATCATGGGGGAAAAATTTATGCAATTAAAAAAATATTAGTTCAAAATTCCTTAAAATTATACAAGTATCCGTGTGACAAAAGTAGCAATGTGTCCTTGTCGCTAATCGATAAACGTTTGCTTTGATATTCCGGGCACACACGCAGGTGTATGAGGATTGGCCCTGGAACATCCTGTGGATAAATGAAACTCATTTTCATATTTGTAGAATACGTAAAGTGCCGCATAGCAGATAACAGTGGATAGAGTTTACGCTTATATTTCGGATCAGCACATTTTTCTTCGAGAAAATTCGTACAAACGGATCTGTGATCTGCTCGATAACCACAACTCGTTATCAGGACATGTTGCACAGTTTCGTAATCCCGCATCTCCAAAAAGGGAGATGACTGAACACGACAATATTTTTACGCAAGATGGAGCACCTGTCACATAACTTCACGACTTTCACAGACCTAAACTCTTGTCATTTTTGTCTTCTGGGGTTACCAGAGAAGTATGGTTTATCGAAGCAACAATTCTTCACTTGGCAGATTAAATGACAGAATCTTATCGCATACGCGAAACCTCTCTATGCATCAATTACTTTCTGCTGTCGAACCCACTGTCATGCGGTATAAGCTTTTTGTCCTGCCAATACATTAAACATTGCCTGCGATTATCCTTAGCAGCTCCCTGCAGCCTTCGGTGCTATTATACATTTTCACATAATGTATGGATGAATGAATCAAAATTAGTCTATAACACTTGAATGTCGTTGTTTACGATTCCTTTATTTTTCACACATAACCATCCAGTTCTTACTACTGTAATTGGTACCTTCAGGCAGCGCCATATTTCGGTCTTTTTTTTAATTTTTTTTTTTAATTGCAGAAATCTTTTTCCCATGAACTCGAATGTATACAGTTCAAAGTATGATGCTGTTTCGTCCACTGGTTCTCTCTCCAGAGTTCTCTGCACAGCAATACTTTAATTTGAATCACATTATATGGCAAAAACTTTTACTTTGTCTTTATTGTTTTCAATAAAATATCGTAACAGAAAATCTTTTACTGTTTGTAACAATTGCATATCATATTGCTTTATTTTAAACACTAGTGACACATCTTATCTTTTGATTGTTTAATATCTTTACTGATTTCTTTTAGAATAAATTCTTCAGATAACAGTAGGCAACAGTGAAAATGTATCTTGAACAAAACCATTGGATCTTTACTAAATCGATCATGCTTATCAAGAAAATGACCATTAAAATCTCAGATTAGCTCTAGTTTCATAGATATATATGGGGGGGGGGTCAGAATCAGTTAGTGCTAAGAATTCATTTAGCCTGTCCTGAAATTGCCGTGGAAATCCCACATACATTAAACAGCATAGTGTTTCTAACCCTCTTACTTCACATCATGTAGTGTTGAAAGCCTATTTTTATCCGGAGTGCCAAGCAACAGAGATGGGGAGGGGAGAGACCCTCATATATGTTGCATATCTTGTGCCACACGTCTTCGTTCGTGGTTGAATCGTAAGAGATCGTCAATGGGCTTTGCTATTCCGATGATCTGGAGAGAACCACTAAACCACGTAAACCACATAAAAGAAATTATTTTTGCGTGACACCTCTTTTAAACCAGGGTATTTTAAAGAAGAAAAAGTCAGCATTGACGTATCCTAACATAAGATCAGCTATGCGTCCAGTGCCTCATGGAGATGGATTACCTGTTGCCATCCCACCTGATTCTTATATAGTTAGTGACAAGGACAGGAGTGACTAATGCTACTCCATTACCTTCTAAACCGAGTATATCGAAAGATCCTGATTTCCCGTGTAATGAGGAGTATACACAGCAACACAAAATAATACAGTGGGAGTTGAATGATCTGGTAAGAGATTTGTAATTGCCTAAAGGTAAAGCAGAACTCTTGGCATCTAGATTGCAGCAGTGAAATTATCTTGACCAATTGGTAAATGTCATTGTGTTACAACGCCACACTCCATTCCTACCGTTTTTCACCAAACAACATAACTTGGTATTTTGCAGTCTTATTGAGGTCTCATGACAGCTCTGAAATTTGACTATAAAAGTGATGAATGGAGATTGTTCATAGATTCATCAATGATAAGTCAAAAGGCTGTTCTTCTACAAAATGGTAACTTGTTTCCATCGGTACCAATTGGTTAAGCAGCCTACATGAAGGAAACCTACGACAATATGAAGCAACTGTTATGCAGAGTAAACTATGAGAAGTTTCAAAGATGGAACAAAGGGAAAGTGGAGTGAATCGATATTGCCAGATTACTGCTGGACACTCAACGGCACAAACGGCAGACAAAGCGATTGTGCCTTCAGAGACATTCCTCCGAGGGGAAACATTAAGGTAAATACATGCATTACGCTTTTAAGGATAATTATGATAAGTTGAGATATCTAAAAAACTAAAGCTAAACAGGCATTTTAATGGCCATTTTCATGTTTAGCACATTCGAGAACATAAAGATCAAATATTTTCATCAAAGATACAGAGAAAACGTTTAATTTTGTTGCCTAGTGTATTCTAACATTACAATAAAATTGGTAAATTGATTGGTTAATTGATGAATTTATTATTCATTAATATGTTGAGAACTAGTTCATTGAAATCTAATAATGTGAAAAAAAATGTAATCTCGACAGACTTAATTTATTTTGATTATTATTTGCTAGACCTTTGATTTTTTTTTTGTCGATATAAATATTTGAGAAATTGTCAATCGCACGAAAAGAAAACAACTTAACTTTCAAAATACATTACAGATTTATTACAGAACCGCAGATATATATTCTGTAATAAATCTTCAGTATTTTTCGTGTTACTTCGTTGTTCGGTATGAAATGTATTTTAAAATTATAACCAACAACTTACTAATAAGTAATATTAAATGACCATGCTCATAGTCATTCTAGAATATATTACAGGAATAACATGCAAAATTACATTAATATTAAGGAAAATAATGGTGGACTGTTTCAACAGTAACATCCCTACAAACAAACAAAAAATGTGATGTGACATAAATCAATCAAAGATACAAATAATAACACGATAAAGACTTGAACAACAATGCAAAGGTTTATACCAATAACTCAATGAGGATATAATGAAAACTGAGATTTACAGTTATTTTCAATGTAAGATGTTGAATTTTTGATATAGAACTAACGACATAGTAGTTCGAAATATTAAATGTGATGAAGAAAGTAAAATGATTTAGACAAGGAAAATTATTTATTTTAATACCTTAAACCAGCGGTTCCCAACCGGTGGGTCGCGGAAGGGTTACAGGTGGGTCGCGACTTGATCCAAAAACTATTAGAAACCATCGAATAAACCATCAGAAAAGATCAGAAAATCGAAAATCGATCATATATAAGGAAGGGATACGATACAAATATGGTTTTATTCTGTATTCTTCTATTCCTATAGATGTGGAGGTATTCCGATAAGAAAAGGTGGGTCGCCAGCTGAAAAACGATAAGGAAAGGTGGGTCGCCAGCTGAAAAGGTTGGGAACCACTGCCTTAAACTATTCAATATAAGAGAATTCCACGAGAAAACTTGCATAAATAAAATAAAGTAATCGATGGTTAAATTATTCAAAAATTGAATGAGCAGAAATCTAGACAAATGTAGATAAAATAACTTGTATAAGCTTATTTATAGTTGCAACAAGATAATATTGAAACAGCGTAACATACCCGTGATGATAATTGTATTTTTAAATACTAGTAGACGAGAGGAAATAGCTGACATCTAATGCTATTAGATAGCAACAAAATTATAGATTTTACAATTTTGTCAAATTCACTGTATTTAACAGTTTTTGTTAACTATTGGTAGTTCAGATAGAATGTCTTAACCTCGTTGTACTTCAGCAGGTGATTTGCAATTTTCATCAGAGATTTGAGATTCGTAATACTTCATCAATTTTTCGGTGTTTAAAATAGATTAAGAATATTTTCTAATGTACTTATAAAAACGATGTAGCAGTTTTCATTCCATAAAAAGAAACCGGTACAAACTGTTCTCAGAGTAGCTGGTATAATTGTATCACGGACTATAATTAATGTTGTTGTCTGAAGTTTGTAGAAAATGATTGATTAAAGTTGCAATCATGAATCATTAATTTCAATTAAAATATTCATCACACACGTTCAATTTTTATTCAACTTTGAAGCCATCTCTATTAGGTCAGTGCAGGACTGCGTACTTCCTTTCGTTTCTATCCACCAATTAGAAACTGACAAATCTGCAGACAGGAATTATTTTCATTATGGATAATATGGACTGCAATCAATAATATTACCCTTGATTTTGCCCTTTACTTACCATTTTGCTGCAAATATGGTTAGACTTCGTTTACATGTCGAAGTTTATTGGTTCGGAGCCTTGCCCTTGCCTATAAAGTTTCAAATTTGTATTACATTCTTTAACTGATGATGTTTGGTAAGTCCAAACGAAATCGATTGTGATTCTTTAATGTGTTTTTCATATTTCTTTTATCTTAGTTGTGTATTACCAGAACTTGTTGCCTCGTGTGTGTTCAATCAAAACAAGAATCATTAAATGCACAATAACATCAATGACTCATTTTTATCAAATTCCCTTAGCCAAAAAAGATTTTTTTCTTAGAAGATTGTATTATTATTCCAGAAACTATTAGCTTGAATTTTATCTTTAATAATCTTGTAAGATTTTCTTTTATTAAAAAATCTGATAATTCTTGATATTAAACAATTTTTGAGGGGTAGATTTGTTTTTTAGTTCAAAAATCTTGGATTGAAATGTTACGTAAATTAACTAGCTTTATTTTGGTATTAAAGCTTTATTTCCATTAAATTATTCCTACTAAAATACCTTTATTATTTTTTTCCAGAACCTTCCTCTTACAAAGGTTTCTGGTAAACCTGCAGCAGATGAACATTTTATTCATATAAAGAAAATATTCAAGAAGGTGAGAAAAAAATGATGCTAAAATATCTTGCTTTAGAAGGATTTCCAACTCTGTAATATATCAGTTACATTTACTGTATAAGTACAAATGTTTTGCAGGCGAGCCTGTTTCACAGGCAAGTCTGGAGGCAAAAATAGTGCATTTCGCATGGTGTCACAAAGGATATGTTCCCCCGGAAAGACTCACTTTAGGACCACCTAGCGTCCTAATGGGCGTTTCCGTACATGAGTTCATGAGCAATATATTGATCCTTAGCCATTCCCCAATAAGTGGTTTGAATATTACACACGAATTGTACATCATCCTATATGTAGAGATCCGAATCAGTGAGCCAAAGATTGGAGGCTATTTGATCAATATGATTGACTTATAGTTCATTGTAGTGTTTCCCATTAAAATGCTTTTGTATCACTCTTTGTATTTATCAGCAGCTGTACACTGTCATATGTAGCCTATATATATATATATATATATATATATATCGTCTTCTTTCGTGGCAGTGATAGTTTCTTCAGAGTTGAGAGGACAGTTATCAGCTTTTTTGCTTTCTTTTGATGATGGCTTGTGTTTTACATTTATCAACTCCAAATTCCATACAAAAAAAGGATTTGAAAAGATTTGCAGAAGCAATGAGATATCGTTGCTGAAAAGCGAACAGTTTAATAACATATATGTAGACGTTTATCGAGCATTCACTGTGAGATCAGTCTTAATTTCACACCCACAGTTAGTGAAATTTATTATTCTTGTAGTTGTTGTTATTTATTTGTTTGTATGATGGTATTTTAATAGACTTTTTTTTATTACCTAAAAAAATTAAAAATAAAAGGATTTTCATTCATGAAGTATTTACTAAATTCTGTAAACTGAAGAAATGATTTAAAAAAGTTCTTCAGTTGCTAAAAATGGGTTTCAGAATTATAATTTGATTTTTATTTCTTTTGAAATAGTCATTTGTTTCTATCATTATAATAGCAATGAACTTTTAATTTGAATATTGATATTAGTCTATGTCTATTACACAGAAGTATTCACTTACACCTATACTAGTTCCGTGACTATAAAATAATCTACATCCTATTGATTTGTTAATAAACGGTCGTATTATTACATAAATCACATCCCATTAAGAACAAAGTTAATATTTTTTTATCGATAGAATTAACGAAATCCTGAGACATTGAGGATTTGAGGATGATATTTCAAAATTTATTAGCAATCATAAACGGAATTGCAAGTTATGCAAAAAAATTTTGTTTTTCCTCGAATACATAAATAGCTAATATATAAATCAAAGTTTTTAAAAATTTCATTATAGTTTTTCATTCTTATAATAAGTTGATTCATTTACTTTTTATTTACTCCTGAATAAATTAGATATAATACAAACTTGATAACATTGAACAAGCCATAACAAGAATAAATTAATATGCGTTTCTGAATCAATTTATCGGAAGCAATTGGAAACGGCCGTTTCGTCCTTCTAGGGACTCATCAGCCCATTCCGCCTTCCCCGATAAAAAGACTAAGAAAGGCATGAACATATCTGGTGGTCACAAGATAACACTGAAAACCAGAAAACTTTGATAACATTGAAATTTAGTAAAAATATATTCTATACATACAAAAAGTACACAATGTTTCAGTAATTATAGGACTTGATTAAGTTGCCTTGATCAAATGATCTTTTTATTTATTTTATTTGGATATTTATTCACCCATTAAGAGAGAAAAATTGCATTTCTTTTAAATTCTACATGAAATATCGAACACAAACATATGGAAACAAAACTCAAAACTGAAAATAAAGATAAAATAACAATGAAATAGTCTTCTCAGTGCTAAATAAGCTAAAAAGTAATTATAGAAAAATCTCACTTGAAACATTATACTAAATTGTTAATTTAAAAAAATAAGTATCAGAATCTTTCTTTCGGATAATTATCTTACGAAACCTATTTTCACTAAATTATTTAATTAAATCTAAGTAATAAGGATTTCAAATATTGCAGCGCCATCTTTCGATCGTTTTTTCAACTATTTTTTTTTTTTTAATTGTAGAAATCTTTTCTCAAAGAACTGGAATGTATACAGTCTGAAGTAGATGCTGCTTCGTCCACTGGTTCTCTCTCCAGTTCTCCAGAGTTCCCTGCACAGCAATACTTTAATTTGAATCACACTGTATGGCAAAAGCTTTTACTTTGTCTTTATTGTTTTCAATAAAATAATTGTAACAGAAAATCTCTTACTGTTTGTTAATTGCGTATCATATTGCTTTATTTTAAAAACTAGTAATACATCTTATTTTTTCATTGTTTATTACATTTACTGACTTCTTTTAGAATAAATTCTTGGGTAATTCTATAGTAATAAAATTGGTTTTATTTGTTGACTTTATTATTCATTAATATCTTGAGAACTAGTTCCTTGAAACTAATAATTTGATAGGATTATGTATCTACAAATATATATCTACATTATATCTTTTAATTTTATTTTGATTATTATTTGCTATATCTTTGATTTTTTTTGTATCAATATAAATATGTAACTAATATAATTGTACTATATATAAAAAAAATTCTCAAACCTTTAACTGATTAAAATATATATTCTAGTAAGGCATATATAAATACAAATGAATAATTTTGATTTAACAGTAAAAGATCTTTTACAGAGTACTAAAATAATTGAAAGTATTATTGTACTTTTTCTTAGCTTTTATGATATAAACAAATAATATCTAAAAACAAAATGGTTATAACAGTATTAGAAATTCATATAACCAATTTAGTATCTCGCACTGAACACAAGTTATAAAACACAATTTTCATCTTAATGAACACTATGTTGCTTTTTACTTAAATCATAATTCTCATATTTCCTTTTAATTATACAAGGATATAAATATATTTAGTGTTTGTATTTCAGTCAGTATTCTATCAGTTTAACTTTTCTTATATGTGTGGCACTATTCACACTTTCGACTGAATTCAAACACATTGTATATCTCGGATGATATTACAGTTCCGCAACCACTTCAAAGAAATCATAAAGACTTACATTAATCTTGCTTCTACAAGGTATCAGTTGTAAAGAAGACAAGTCCTGCAACCGGTTATCAGGATCCTGCCTATCAGGATCAGATGAAGAGTCTATTTTGTGTTCTAAAATGGCTCCTTCCTTTAGAACCATGAGGTCACCACAGCAGAAATTAAATCCTGTTCCATCCATCATTTAAAAGCTAAATAACATCTCCATATTATGTTATTTCTGATGAACGGAATGCACTGAAGATACAACATCGATTATTTCCATTTTAACAATAATCGATTTAAGGAGAGAGCTAAATATCACTTTCCATGCTAACAGCACCAGCTCCACACCTTTATCATCTTCGTGCTATCATCCCGTGTATCTGGCTCAACAATCAAAGTTGCTAATGACTTGCATTTCATCCTCACGTGAGCACATACACGCGGATGCATTATTACAACAATGCTTAATTATATCTAATTAACTCATCATTCAACGATGAAAAAAATACAACGATTTGAATATTGCACAATTAAACCTTAATAAATAATATTGTTTTTACAATATGCAACAAAATATTTTAGAAATTGTTAATCGCATGAAAAGAAAACAACTTAACTTGCTTTTCATTTGTATATAGATCTGAAATTATCTAACAAGCCTTTAGTATTTTACTGTTCTAATTCATATATACAATTTACACACTGAATCCATTAAAAAATTCTTTACAACCAAAATCAAAATCAAATTGAAATTAATTTAAATTTAAAAAAACAAAAAATTTACTGTTTCTTCACTGTTCGATATGAAATCTATATACTGTATTACTAAAATCTTTTATTTCTGTCTGTCCGGCGCAGTGCAACAATGGAAAACGCTGTTTCCGTTTGCATTGTTGCGAGGAAGTCAAATGCGAAAGGCGCAATTGTTGTGATTTCCAATATTCACAATGTAGTGCAACAATAGAAAACGGGTGTTCAGTTTACATTGTTGCGAGGAAGTCGAAATGCACAATGAGAATTGTTGAACTTCAAAATGTTGCATTCTCTCCGTCAACAATGGCACTCGCTATTAAATAATGAGTTCATTCAAAAAGGAATAATATATCACTATTTGCTCAAGTATTCAACAAATCATAACCGCTTTCAATTAAAGCGATTTTTCTTGGATTATCCGTGCTCTTAAATAACAAACAATATAAATTCTTAACCTTATTTACTGTAAATTTATAGAATCATCAAGCCATATTATTAACAGTAAATAAGGTTAGGAATGTATATTGGTTGTTATTTAAGAGCACGGACTGATTTGATATTTTCATGCGTAACATATTATAAACGATATTGTGAAAGATATTGAAAGGAAACAATTGAAAAGAGCACAACTGATATATTTGGATTGAAAGAATGAAGCCGAACGTAAAAGAATGTCAGTAAGGGGACAACGGAACAGACACAAGCGAGACAGAGGTTAGATGCCGAACGACATCAGGCAGAGAGAGAGACAGAGACTTTAGGTCCCCGAACTCTACTTCATCTAACATCCATCTCAATATATCTCTTCTTCAAACCTCTATATCGATCAATCTGTACACGGAAGCCTAGCGTCTGTTAAAATTACAGATTTTATACTATTGTCAAATTCAGAATAGAGGATCCTAATTTTTTTATAGTTCTTATGTTATTTTTTCTAATGAATTTTAAAT
Organism: Thereuonema tuberculata; assembly: GCA_023159025.1. Classification (NCBI taxonomy): domain Eukaryota; kingdom Metazoa; phylum Arthropoda; class Chilopoda; order Scutigeromorpha; family Scutigeridae; genus Thereuonema; species Thereuonema tuberculata. Next base: position 27,570,294 of record JAFIDM010005346.1, on the reverse strand, counting down.
CGGACTTTAAATGAAGGAATTTTGTATTATAATGTTATTGTAGTCTTCAACTGATTTCATTTTAATAATTCCTTATTTTCTTTATTCACTTTCTTTACTAATTCGTTTGTTAGATCCTTATTTACTTCATTCTTGTTATTTGATGTTTAATAGATCTTCCAATTTCTTTTCATTTGTCTACTTTGTTCATCAAACTAGATGATTTTGTTTTGTCCGATTTTAAGATTAGTAGTATTTTTATCTGCCTTCAAATCTCTCGATATACCCATTTATTTCTAAAAGAAATTAGTAAATGTAAGAAAATGAATGCCTCCGCACTTGACTAAAAAATGACAATTACAACTGTAGGTCCGTATTATGAGGATTTCCTCACTCCGGAGTGAGGAAATCCCTCAAAAAACGGACCTACAGTATCATGTCTCACTCCTCCTTCAGGACCAAACTATATGACAATTACAATTAAAAATGCATCCTTCTAGTTGCCTCCAGAGTGCTGACTGGAATGGTAACAGACAGGAAAACACAGGAATACATAGGATAATAGGAAGTGGTAAATGGCAGGTTTATGTGGGATCCCCGTAGAATTAAGAACCAATGATACGTGGGAAAGCATGGTTAGGAAAAAAAAAATAAGGAGAGACCTGATTTGTTAACATCAATAACCATACATTTAATTGAAAGGCTTTCCAACACATTACCCTTACCCTCAAGTATTACAATCACTTTAAACAGATAGATGTTTTTCAAAATCTGCCCCAAATGGTGCGGGCCCTTTTCAAATGCAAATTTTTCAGTACAACATGTGCTTTTATCAGCAACATTCGGACCTCTTTATGGGTTTATTTCCGTCCGCACTGTTAGCAGAATGATTTACAACGAGGACACGGCTTACTGCATTTTAGATAAACAACGCCTTTCATTGCCCATTTATGCTCGATATGTGGATGATGATCTTCTCTACACGGACAACGATGCCAAGAAACAGGTGCTCAACATATTTGATAGCATTGATCTAGCTATCACTTTGGAAATGGAAAATGAGATACATGGCTCCATTCCGTTTCTCGATATCCAAATTACTGCTTCAGAAGGTCATTTTGTTACCGAAGTTTTCCGCAAGCCAACATATTCGGGCATTACAATAAATTTCCACTCATTTTGCCCTGTAACCTTCAAGATTAATGTAGTTGGTAAGGCCGTTCGTTGGGTCTTCGTGATTTCAAGTTCAATGGATTCTTTTAATGATGAGCTGGGACTTTATCTACAATTATTTACGCGAAAATGATTATACACCAAGGTTCATCTCCACCCATGAGTGATCTACACTGATTAAATTATATAACAATTTAAAGTTAATAGTGTTTCCCAAGTCAAAAAAGATGCATCTCTATTGCCTACCATCCACCTGGTTTTCATTAGACATGTTTGTGTCTAAGCTTTTAAAACAATATGGGATTATCGTCACCTCCTCATGCAGGAATATTAAAAAAAAAATTTGCTACCCAGTAAAATCCATTATCTCTACAGGACGAGTCAAAGGTGCCGTCTATGCTTTGTCGTGTTTAGAAATCAATTGTTTTTACATTGATTCTATTAATAAGGAGACGCCGTGATTCGCCAATGAACATTGGAGAGCATGTGAAAAAGGTGACCTTACATATAACTTACAACAGCTACACATATCAACAGCACCGGTCATTCTATCAACTTTCATAGCTCGACAGTACTTGCTGTAGGTGATTCAAATTTACTCCGGAAGTGTATGGAATCGGTATTTTTTGTGACCACAGACTCCTGTTACAACGACTACGTTTCGGTAAACAATATCTATCAATATGGCTTTGAGAGCCGGCTCAAGAACATACAATAATGTTTCCTTCCATGTGCCTCACCACATATAGCCATGTTTGTCATTATCAACATTGCCATGTGCTTTGCTACAATCGTTTGTTTATTAAGATTGCCAGGTGCTCTGTTGATTACATCTAACGATCAATGCTTGAGGTCTCTCCTTATTGTTTTTTTTTTCCTAACCACGCCTTCCCCCGTATCATTGGTTCTTTATTCTACGGGAATATCACATCAATCTGCCATTTACCACTTTCTCATTGATCCTATTACCCTATTTATACCTGCGTTTGGGCCGCGCGGTTGGCGATGTCGCTAGGACATCGGCCTCTCACCTCTGAGTACCGAGGTTCGGTTCTCATGTGGGTTTCGTGATGGTGGACGATCCGCGCTGGGCAGGTTTCCTCGGGGTTCTCCCGTTTCCCCTGCACTCCTCCCACCATACTTTCACAGTCTTTCTCTCCATCTGTCCTTATTTCCTGTGGTCTAGTACAATAGACCTTCGGTCACAGTGCTTGGCTTCTCTGCCACCCACATTCACTACATACATACATACACATACATATACCCAGACGTAAACCTGCGTCTGTTAGCATTCCCCTTTGGATGTCCAGTCAGCACTCTCGACGCAACTAGAAGGATATAATTCTAATTGTAATTTAAAATTCATTTTTTAGTCAAGGGCAGAGGCTTTACACTATAACCTCAAAATACAAAATAAGAAAAAAAAAAGTAATTTAAAATGGTCAAAGATCCATAGAAAAGAATTAAAGAAAATAACAATACACTACTATAACCAACAACTTAATAATATGTAATATATTAAATAACCATCTTAACAAATTATTCTTGAAAATATTATAGGAATAACACGCAAAACTACATTAATATTATTAAAAATAATGGTGAACTATTTCAACAATAATTTCCCTACAAATAAAAAATAATACTAGTAATGTGACATAAATCAATCAAAGATACAAATAATAACACAGTAAAGATTTGAACAACAATGCAAAGGTTTGCATCAATAACAAGAAATGACGATATAATGAAAACTGAGAGTTTATATCTCATAATGATAGTTAATAAAATGAGATTTACAGTTATTTTCAATGTAAGATGTTGAATTTTTGATAAAAAACTAATAGTAATAAAAAAACATAGTAGTTCGAAAAATTAAATGTGATGAAGAGAATAAACTGATTTATTTTAATACCTTAAACTATTCAATATATGAGAATACCACGATAAAACTTGCATGAATAAAATAAAGTAATCGATGGTTAAGTTATTCAGAAATTGAATAAGCAGACAAATTTAGATAAAATAACTTGTATAACCTTATTTATAGTTGCAACAAGAAATTATTGAGACAGCATAACAGAAACGAGATGATAATTAAATTTTTAAATTACTAATCGACGAGCGGAAATAGCTAACGTCTAATGCTAAAATTGCCGTGCCGGCGTGGCCGATTGGTCTGCCGTGCGGGCATTGTGTCGGAACCCGGGTTCGATTCCCGGCCGTGGCTTGGCTGGTTCAATTTCGTTTCCTGTGTTTGTTCATTTTCTTCACTTTCTCTTCAGTCTGACGTCATTTAGAGTCTTTTAGAGTCTTCTAGGGGTTCGCCATCTTGGGAACACTGGAGCTTCCTTGTTCACGCATGCTTCGATTACGAAGCTCGCCCTTCCCTACATTCCCTACCCAAACAATGCTATCATTAATGATATAAAATTAGAGATTTTATAATTTTGTCAAATTCAGTCCCCAACAGTTTTAGTTATATATTGATGGTTCAGATAAGGTGTCTGAACTTCACTGTACTTCAGCATGAGATTTTAAATTTTCGTCAGAGAGTTCAAAGAGTTCATCCATTTTTCTGTGTTTGGAATACATTAAGGATATTTTCTAATGTACTTATAAAAAAAATGTAGCAGTTTTCATTGCATAAAAAAATCGGTACAAACTGTTCTCAGAGTACCTGATACTATTTGTATCACAGACTACAATCAATTTTAAATTAGAAAACTCCATCTACGGATAAATTTCATTTTATTAATGGTGATATTTCGCGGAGAATACAATCAATTTTGTTGTCTGTTTGAAGTTTGCAGAAAATGATTGATTGAAGTTGCAAATCAGGAATCATTAATTTCAATCAATATAACCATCGCACACGTTCAATTTTTATTCAAGATTGAAGCCATCTCTATTAGGTCAGTGCAGGACTCCGAACTTCGTTTCGTTTCTATCCACCAATTAGAAACTGACTGTAGAGACAGGAATTATTTTATCTAAGGACAATATGGACTGCAATCAATTAATAATATGGCACTCTACGTACTACGCTGCAAATATCGTTACACCTCATTTACTTGTAGAAGTTCATTGGTTCGGAACCTTGCCGTTCCCTAGAAAGTTTGAAATTTGTATTAAATTCTTCATCTGTTTGATAAATCCAAACGAAATCGATTGTAATTCTTAATGTATTTTTCTTATTTTTTTTATATATGTTGGCAGAACTTATTCAATCAAAACATGAATCATTAAGTACTCAATAACATCAATAATTCATTTTCATCAAATTCGCTTAGCTAAAAGAGATATTGTTTCTTGGAAGATTGTATTATTATTCCAGAAACTATTAACTTTAACTTAAGTTTTTACGTGTGCTGAATTTGATGGATTTAAGTTCAGCCTGCACACAAGTATAAAAACCTAATGTATATAGAAAACACTAAAATGTCAAAAGCTTTCGCCTCACTTCGACGAGGCTTCCTCTGTGGATATGATCCAAGAAGCCATCAACACCTCTATTTAAGGTGGAAGGAACCAATGGGATGCTTGAAATCGTTGAGCGGAAAGGAATTCTCATTGCAGTCTACAGAGCCAATCATGGTGGGTTGACGTCATGGAGAGGTGTAGCAACAGCAAACGGTAATCACAGGAACTAGGGTTCTCATAAAAGCTGAAGCATATGGAAATGTTTGTAAACCAAGCAAAAAATAAACACAACAAAATAATTTTTTAATAAGAATTAAAAATATTAAAAAGAATCACTGGGAAGAGTAACGGGAAAGAATAATGAAAATAAAAAGAAAGAAATGAAAGGTTTAAATTTAAGAAACTATTAAAAACATTAAATTATACAAACAATATATAAAAATGAAAATATTAAAAAATTATATTAAAAAAATATTGAAAAAATGGAAATTAAACAAAAGTAAAGAATAAAATAATATATCTGGAAAATAATATTAAGAAATAAAAAAAACAATAAAATATATAAAAAAATAAAAATATTTTCATTTTAAGGAGTACTAATGTATGTTGTGGATGGAGATGCCATCATTGTAACATCCTTTTGTAGTTGAGATGAAAACAGATTCTTTCCGTTTTCTCAGGAAATTCTGATTGGGGCTATCCACAATAGCAGGGTTGGAAAAGTCAATGTCCAGTGCTTTTACAGTGATGAACAGTAGCGTCAGTGATGTCATTTTTAGTCAAGGCCCTGATGTGTTCCCAAACCCTATCCGATAGAGCACCACGGGTTTAATTATTATACATATTATTGTTATTTTAATTTTTTTTAATTGATTACCACACACGTTAAATCTCAGTCACTTATTATGATTGAGGTATTAGGAATTTCTAAAAGTAGCTGGAAAGAGCAAAGAATGATTCAGGTTTTTTTTTTTTTTCGTTTTTTTTTAATTTGATAATTTTTTTATGCATTGTGTAAATTAATCAACACTTCCCAAAAACTAAAGGGTGGCTATATCAGTGATTTCTTATTAAAAGCATGAACCAAAGTCTAAATAATTTAATATCGTGACATATTTTTATTTCTATATACTACTCTCATATTCTTCTTTTTAATAAAACGACATTGTAATATGACTTGCTTACGTCTGATTTTAAGTACATAACAAAGCTGCCTTTCTATCGAAACCCTATTGTTGTTTCGATAGACTATAATGATCGGAAATGGCACGAAGTCAATATGATTTAACAGTGCCATACAAATAGTAGATAGCCTTCAAATTCAAACTATTTTTCAATCAAACTTCAAATACTTCAAAGTAAACAAGGACACCAAACCAGAACTTCACCAATATTTCATTTCTTTTATAACAAGAAAAAGAATTGTGTGCGGTTTTATGCTTCTTTTTCTTGTGATATGTTCTCACCGCACGTTAAATTTGACTATTATGTATATGTTTTCTTTATAAATTAATCCTTTACATGCTAAGCTTAGTGCTAGCGGGGATTACTTTTTTGCCCTTTTTATTCTTAATTTATATTTTGATGTTTTTATAGCTTAAGGGTCATTGTTTTGTCGACTTGTTCTTTGTTTATGTTCCACTGTTTGGTTCCATAGAGTTACTGAGTGCCGGTCAAACCCAACCGATAAAAGATAGGAATCTCGAAACTGTTCCGTTTTGGTATATGATTCCCGATATTCACAGCCTGCATCACGATTACGTTCTCTAAACCGATCATCGTCTCTATATCGATTATCTTCTCTAAATCGACTATCATCGATATCCGTTTGGTGAAGTTATGGCTTGGTGTCTTTGTTTACTTTGAAGGATTTGAAGTAGATAGCCTTGTTCAGAAAGTGTAACAGAAGTGTTAATATAACGACAGTAGATAGAACTGTCGATTTAGAAACCAAAGAAAATAATGGATGCTTTAGAACTTTAGAGAAACATTCGAAAACATAATTTACCAAAAATAATTATACTTCCCTTCTCATCATTATATAAAGTAGAGCGTCAATGTTATAAAAATATAATATTAAAAGAAAAGTCTTTTTTTTTTGGCTAAACCGGAGAATACGGTACCCACCAATAGATGTCTTCGTAAGGATACATCTATTTCCGAAAATCCTAGGGATACACGCATGGATGAGAAGCTGATTGCCACGCCACCCATTGGGCATATTAGGTTTTCCGCAGTGCGCTTTTTCTAAAGCGATTCTGTTGGTCCCTATCCTCTGTGTTTGTTTCTTTCTGCAAATATTCAAAAAATGAAACACAAATAAGCAAAATAGGGAACGAGTGATTTAATAAACAGTGTTGTTTTAATAAACGATTCATTAACAAAACAATTAATTGATCCAGAAATGAATAGTTTTCTCGCAAAACGTAATTTTCAATTATCATTGTATTGTTCTAATAGTAAAAAAAAAGCATTGTTGCTGCAGCCGTGTTTAACTAACACATTCGCTAATTTATTAACATGTGTTTTATTCAACAGCATTTATTAAATCGTTCGTTTCCTATTTTACTTACTTATGTTTCATTTTATGAATATTTACATATATACGTATTCTCGCATCATACTGTGCCAACGTTTTATAACAAAACAAGAAATAAACACACCTACATTGAATAATGATATAATACGTGTTTCTCGAAAACTATTCATTTCCGGACCCATGTTTATATGGACTTTTGTTCTTGTTTTAGTGTTAGGAACCCGCCTCCAAAGCATGTAAAATTATTTCTGCAACATCCTGTATATATAGCCTGCTATCCTATTCCTAATCATTCACTGATGAAAGACTGTTAACAGGTTTTAAGAAGTTAAGGCCTAAAACGCTGATTTATTGAATAGCTTGATTTGTTTCATTTTCTCAATTTTTAGGAAGTTTGTGATAACTGATGTATTCATGAGTACCGTATGTGTGATCATAGAGTGTATATAGTTGAAATAATAAGATTGTGGTTCGATTTCTAACAGTAGATATTCTATTCTTACTTTTTAAAAGTGTAGATTTAAATATCTGATTTATTCTTTACGAATATTTGTGAGATCATAGATTTATGTATAAATTTCATGAAGCGGCATAATGAGTTGGAGGTTCGAATCCCAATTGTGGATGATTATTTTTTTACTTTTTAAGAAAATTAGATTTAAATAGTTCATTTTTTTATTAATAAAATATGGGTGAACATTCGTTTATAATCAGTCAGATGACAAATAGTTTGAGGATCGTTTCTTAACAACAAATGTCTCCTACTAATATAGATGTAACAGCTCATTTATTAAATGATTTTTTTTTATTAGTTAGTAAACTTTATTTAATATTTAATGAATAATTTATTCTGCTTTTTATATTCTCTACCTGGAGTAACCTGATGTGTTCTTTCTTTATTCCAGAATCTTCTATAATCAGAACGCAGATATTTATTTATATTTAACTGTATGTTGATGAAACAGCATCACTTCAATACTTTGTAAGAGAGCATAGTTCATACAATGATAGAAAGATGAATTAGAAGTTTAATTATTAAGGAATGTAGCCATTTTCTTAGTTTTAAAAACGAAGATTTAAATTTTGCCATTTACTTATTATTATTATATATCAGAGCTTTACTGTAGGTTCAACAACAGATGTACAATGCAAGTGAATATTAGCATTGAATGAAGTTTATTTTCTATATTTGGGAAATATAGGTTTCTTTATCTCATTTATTCTTCAACACTTTATGAGAGAGCTTTGCTTGTGGGTAATGTTTTCAAGAATATTAAGTAGAAAGTTCGGTTTCCCATAATCGAAGCTTGTTTTTATGGTTTTCAACCTACAATCTGAGTATTTCTATATCAAGAAGAGTTGTTATATTGACGAGTCTAAAAGTAATAAAATGAAAGATTTTTAAGAATAATATTAAGAAATAGAAAAGAAAGGCCAAATGTTATTTTAAAAAAGAGAAAAACAAAATAAATAATAATAAAAAAAATCAGAATCTAGTTAAGAATAGAAGCTTCCATTTTATACTTGAAAATTAGTAATAATTGTTTCAGATATACTCAGATATTAATTATATTTTTAAGAATTGTTTGTCTGTAATAGCTTGTAGTGATAGTTGATATTTCATATTTAAGCTTGTCGTCTAAGAAGAAAATAATTTAGGCAGTTACCAGTGTTTTAGAAAAATAGATTTTTTTAGCTTTATTTTAAAAAAAATTAAAAATAAAAACGCTTTAAATAAGCGTTACCTTTTTAAATTCATTCATAACTATATTCATACACGTTAAATTTTTATCCTCATCTATTATCTTATGTTCATTATTAGTGAAAAATACTTTATTTTAATCTATACGTCTTTAATATAGAAAATTAACTCTGTCTATTGGGAATCTAACCTCAAATTCAAGATAAAACAGGCTATTCACTGGGTCCTGACCTCCAACATGACTGTAGGAATAAATGAGTTGTTTAAATTTACTTTCGTCGAGTAAGAAAGCATTTACTATTGTAGTTTTATGCTAATATTCAATGTTGACAACCCATTCTCTAGGCACACAGTACTGTTGAAGAAATGAGCCATTTAAATCTACGTTTTATAATTTGTAAGATAATAAAATCAATACAAAAATAATGGAATTCCCTATGCTCTTATACTGTATAAAAATTCCTTTGAGTAAATGTAGTCTTTAGTAATGGAGCTAATTAAACCAAAACATTTCTAAAATTTATGTATTAAGCTTTGTCCATTGGAAATCGAACACGGAACTCAATATTCTTGTCGAACACGCTACATCAATAGTTTAAAGCATAGAAAAGAAAACCAAACACATGTACTATATAAAAAAAATTGTATAAACTGCATGGAAGGTATTGCTGAAATAATTATTGAATATCGAGTATATCTTAGTATAGTAGAACATTCGGCTAAGCTCGGGCAAACATTATTAATGAATGAATAAGTTATTTGAAAATTTATTTCTGATAAAACAAAGAATTGAAACATCATTGGAATTACACCGTCGAGCAATAGTCCATGTGTTTTGTACTAAATGAATAAAAGAGCTTATTTAAACTTATATTTCTATTAAATAAGAATAATTTTGAAATAATTTTTTAGAAAATTTAATTTTCTGGTGTTTTTAAATGAGGCTTACGTGAATTTCAAATTAGAATGATCCGTATTATTTTCTGATGCTATCTGATAATTATAGTATTTTTTTAATGTGAAATTTTACTCCCAACATTGAATTTTCGAATTGTAATGACAGTTTGTGTTGAAGTTCTGATTGGCCGAAAGATCCTTCTACGTAAACCAATCGTAACAATTACGTCATTAGTGTTTGTTATCGGCTGTTAGTGCTACTCTACTTTGGTAGAGAATCAGAAGAATTTATTGCAACTGTCAAAAGAGTTTTGTTCTTCTGCTTCTACATAAAAGGACCATGTGGATCCCGGCATTTGTAGCGTTTATTGGTTTTATCCTCGGTGTTTTGGGTAAGAAATTTTCATCCATTTTGTCTCTTGCAAAACTCAAATTTAGCTTTGGAAAAAAGAAATAATGGAGCTCAATGTAAAAATCTGTTTAATTTTTGTGTGTAATTTCGCCATCTTTTCTTTTCTTTCGAAACAGTTGTGCTAATTCTTACAAATTTTTCAGTGGCGATAATGGTAATAATGGTACGGACATTGTGAAGTTTATCAGGTTTCATTGTTTTTCAATTTCTATAGCAAGATCGGAGTAATTGATTATTTATTGTAATAATCATCATTAATATTGCTTTGGATGGCTACATCAATCAAAAATGCTGTTTTGACTATCAACGTGATGTCTGATCTAATGTGTACAATTGTCTTGAACGTAAGAACAGTTCTGTCCTAGTGCAATTTGCTTTTATTTTCTAATACAGTATCAGGCTTATATTTGTAATATCAAGGAAGTTTCATGTTCAGAGGATTACGCATTAAACTTAGTTGTAGATGCAGGATTTTGCAAACTTACGACCACTTGTGTTAAATTTTGGATCAAGGCTACAGAATGACACTAAGGTGAGGCGTAATTCAGATCTAAGGTTTAAGTTGAAATCGTTTTCTAAGTGTTGAAATTACTACTAAAAATCTGAAAATTTGAAATATGACAGTTTAAATAGGAATGAATAATCAAAATTCTCCTATTCTTGACTTTTATATGATAAGTGTACTAATTAAATTTAAGTTCAAAGCCAGCTAATTTTTCAAAAGAATTTCAGTTATTAGCTTCAAAATTATTTTAGCTTCAAAAGGCTCCTATTTCTGATTCTATGAATAAATAAAGTAATCATCTAGTAACTGAATTCAAGATTTCTTTTACTTTCATAATTGTAAATTTTTAAAAAATAAAAACCATAAAATGAAACTATCAAATTTACGGGGTTTTTATTATTTTAAAATTCAACTATTGGGAAAGTAAAGGAAATCTTGAATTCAGTTACTAGATTATTACTTTATTTATTCATAGAATCAGAAACGACAGTTTATTTTTAAGCTAAAATGTAATTAATTCAGTTATCATACAAAAATCAAGAAAAGGAGAATATAATTCATTCAAATTTAAAAATTTCAAATTTTCAGGTTTTTAGTTGTATTTTTAACACTTACAGAACGATTTGAACTTAAACTTCCAAATCACCCAAAGTGACTTACGCCTCACCCTAATATAAAGCTGAGTTATTCAGGAGCATTATGGCATTGTCGGCATTCATCTGATGTTAATGAGATCCTTAATTATCAGGATCCTTCATTAATCACTTGGTCATGTATTGCTAGAATTAATGCTTCTGTTTCTGGGTAGAGTTAAAGCAAGGAGCAACAGAAAGCATTTAAAAACCTGCTACAAACTTATCCAAGATCCGAATCAGTGAGCCAAAGATTGGAGGCTATTTGATCAATGTGATTGGCTTATAGTTCATTATAGTATTTCCCATTAAAATACTTTCGTGTCTCTTTGTATTTATCACTCTTTGTATTTATCAGCAGCTTGTACACTGTCGTATATATACGTATCGTCTTCTTTCATGGCAGTGATAGTTTCTTCAGATTTAAGAGGACAGTTATCAGCTTTTTTGCTTTCTTTTGATGATGGCTTGTGTTTTACATATATCAACTCCAAATTCCATACAAACGTCTCTGAAGAAAACAGATTGGAAACGATTTGTAGAAGCTATGAGATATCGTTGCTAAAAAGCGAACAGTTTAATAATGTCTATTTACAGGTGCATCGAGCATTCAATGTGAGATCAGTCTTATTTTTTTTAGATTTAGATTTATTTACACATTTTATACATTTCATTTGGTGATTTTATACATAATAATAAACAATATTAATGCTTTTAATATTAGTGATATACAACAGTTCTAATTAATTAAACCCCTGTACGGGCTACCTTTGACAAGGGAGGGGGAGGACGCCTCTTTTTTATTTTTTTTATTTTTTTTTTTACATAATTGCCTCTGTATTTCTTATTATATCAGACCACTTCTCCATTACCTTATTTATAACCATATATAAATTTATATTACATTTCCCTTCATATAACATCTTTACTATTATCTCTTTCTCTGTATGTTCCTTTTTCACTTTTAACCATTTATCTCTTTCTATTTTAAAACTTTGACAATATAAAATAATATGTTCCAATGTTAATTTTTCTATATTACAAAATTTACATACATTTTCTTCTTTTTTGTTACACATATTTAGATCATTATAATTTCCACGTCTTATTTTCAAATATATCTTTTTTATCCACCATTTATCAGTTCATTTATCACCATTTATCACCATTTATTATCTCAATGGTGAGATAATATTTCGTCATGTTATTCGTGTAAATATCTTTATACCAAATATTATAAGTGGACGCTATTATTTTGTGCCTCAATTCTTCCCACTCGTTATCCTCCACTCTTTGTTTTATTTCTTTAAATACATTTTTCTTTCCGAACTTAAAATTTTCCTCCGTCCACTCATCTGATAGACCGATACTATTTAAACATTTTGAAATTTCATCTCTCCATTTATTTCTTAACCCATTTACTCTATCATTTTTCATTTGAATCCAACACTGTTTTGGAAACCTACAATCTTCCATCTCAAAAATCTTCCGAATATAATTTACAGCTTTTTTCAATTGAAGATTAAACATTTCTTTAAAACCAATTTCCATTCTCAAAATATAATTTGGGGTATTCCAATTTAATCCTAAAAGAATTTTGATATATTTTTTTCTAATTCATCTATTTTTGCCCACACCCAAATTTCTGCCCCATTTATCATGGAGCTTTTAGCTAATTTATCAAAAAGCCACAGATGTGTCTTAGGCGAGCCTATTACCGTCGGTTAGATTATTTCACTAGTTTCCACTGCCGCTAATGTACCTTTATTACTTAAATTTTTTATTTGACTTATTTTTTATCTGGGCTATTGCGTCCATTCATCGAATACCCTCGTTAGTTATGGTCATTTACTTTTTCAATTACCTTTCCCTCTCAAAACCATTCTTCATTTTTTGCTTTTTTTCCCCAATTTTTAAAAATAATAATTTTTGTGAAACAAAAGACAAGAAACAAAAGAACAGCACTTGAATCAATTGGAAAATTGCCTTTCCGATTCAATTATTAGGAGAGGAGTTGGATACGGCGTTTCGTCCTTCTACGGACTCGTCAGCCCAACCCTACCTCTCCCGATAAAAGACTCGGAAAGTCAAGATCCTTATGCTGAGAGCCACCGCCAAACTGTAAGTGATCCCCAACCAAAGAAAAACAAGAAAAATAAATTGTTGTGCCTGTCAGCATGTCTCTGCACAGCAAGGTTAAATTTTGGGCTTCTTTTCTGCCTTATTTTCTTGAAATAACTTTCTTTGAGCCTTCTGCTCTTTTATTAAAATCCTTTCATCCCTACGAGTCGTAGGAAAAGGATTTGGTTGTTGCTGACAAGCACAACAATTTATTTTTCTTGTCTTTCTTTGGTTGGGGGTCACTTCCAGTTTGGCGGTGGCTCTCTCCATAAGGATCTTGCCTTTCCGAGTCTTTTATAGGGAGAGGCAGGGTTGGGCTGACGAGTCCGTAGAAGGACGAAACGGCCGTATCCAATTCCTCTCCTAATAATTGAATCGGAAAGGCAATTTTCCAATTGATTCAGGTGCTGTTCTTTTGTTTCTTGTCTTTTGTTTCTCAATTCTTTGCACACCACATTAAATTTTTGGCTTCTTTTCTGCCTTATTTTCTTAAAATAATTTTTGTTTTTTGCAAATTAATTTCTAATTTTAATCCCTTCAAGAATTTTGCCGTAACATTTATCTTCTCCTACATATCTCTAATATTATTTGATATTATTACAATATCATCGGCGTAAGCAAGATCTCTTATGTTACTTTGCCCCATCTTAACAGCTCCTGTACTTGCCTCTTTCAACTTCTTTTCTAAACCTTCTATATATATAGTAAAAAGTAAAGGGCTGAGTGGACACCCCTATCTCAGTCCTTTATTTGATCACAAACTATTTGGCAATTCTTTTTCTACCTTATTATTATATTTGTGAGAAGAATCCGCTGACATAGGTCACCACTATGACCCCTTGAACAGCGTTGGACGAAACACAGAAGAAGAAAGAAACAGCCATGCCACTGCCGGGATTCGAACCCAGGTACTGGCGCACTGGTCGCCACGGTTGGCCGCCGCCGAGACCGCACGACCACGCCAGCACGGCTTTTTTACCTTAACTTGATATTTTGTTTCCTTACAGATTTCTTTTATACCATTTAAAAAGTTTCCCTCTAATCCCATTTTTTCCAATTTTTTAAATAAAATCTTTCTATCCACTTTATCAAATGCCGAGGAGAGATCCAAAAACAAAGAATAAATTTTCTTTCTTCTTAAAGCTAATTGTTTCTCTATAATTGCGTTTAAGATAAAAATTTGATCAATAGTGGAATATTTCTTGCTAAACCCTGCCTGATTTTCTGACAATATATTTTTTTGTTCTGCCCATTCTTTTAATCTATTTTATATCATGTAAGCATAAACTTTGAAAAATCGATTCAACAGTGTAATTAAATATATATGTTTCCCCTTTTTTAAAAATTGGTACTATAACTGCTTCCTGCCACTCCTCCGGGATAATTTGACTTTCTGAAAAATAGTTCATATATTTTAGGAATCTACTATGTATCTCACTATTTACATTTTTAATCATTTCAATTGTAATTTTATCTTTTCCTGGCGCCTTTTTATTCTTTATTTTTTTAATTGCTTGCTCTAATTCATTAATTTTAAATTTTTTATTCCAAGTTACTCTCTTCTTCCTCCTTTCTTTCTCCTTCTATATACTGTATAATCTCTCTGTTTTCCCTTCTAACAGATTATAAGAAATAATTTTCTCATTCCTCCTTTTTAAAATTTATGTATTTTCTCTCTTTCCTTCCCTCTTCTTCCTTCCTTTTTTATAACCTCCCAAATTTCATTTTCATATTTAGATTTCTTTATTTGTTTATTTTTTTTTCTTCCCATTTTCTTTGTTTTTCCAATAATTTTTTCTTATAATTTTTAACTTTCTCAATACATATAATTCTCTTAATGTCCTCATTTTCTTTTTTCCATTCTTTTCTTGCTTTACCGACCTTCCCTTTTAACTTCTTACACTCTTTATCAAACCATTTTTTTTTTTTTTTTTTTCTACTAACTCCCCTTCCTGTACAGTTTTTATTATTTTACTTCAATCCATTAACTTTATCAATTCACTATATTCGTCCATTTCATCTTTGTATTTCAATACTTCCAAGCCTTTTTGACAATTTTCCCTGACTATTTTTTTCGTTTCCTCATTCCATAATAAGCTTATAATTTTTTTCTTTTTGTGTTTTTCTTTCTCCTTCTTTTCCCTACCCTTATTTGTAGTCTCCTCTCCCTCTTTTTTAACTCTTAATTCTATCGGGAAGTGGTCTGATCCTTCTTTTTCTTTTACTACAAAGTCTATAATACTGTTACAAAATTCTGTATTGGCAATTACTAGATCTATGACTGACGCTCCCTTTTCGTACCTAAAAGTGAACTCTCCCATTTGCTCACCTTTTGTGGTGCCATTTACAATTTTCATATTATACATATTCACAAAGTCTAACAGATTTCTCCCTTCTGTGTTTATTATACAGTCTCTTGATCTCATTTTATACTTCCATTTCCTTTCATCTTAGTAACTCACACCCTGTTCTTGTTTGGTCCTTGCGTTCATATCTCCTATTATGATTATATTTTCACTTCTTTTTATGTTCTCATATATACTGGCTTCTATTTTTTTTATCAGATTCACTATGCCTATATTATTATAGATAAAGCACAACATTATCATTTCACTGCCATTTTTTAGCCTCACTTTTACTACATTTTCATTTTTTTTATTTTCTTCTAATTCTTGTTTGCAATTTAGTTTTTTATTCCAGCCAACTACTATCCCTCCACTTGCTCTTCCTTTGTTATTTTTTTTCCTTTTTCTTTGCCTCTGAATAAACCCATTTGTGTGTATCTGGTGACACATTTACATAGCTTTCTATTTGTTTTCCATCCATATCTCTCTGAACGCTGTTATATCGTTACTAAAAATTTCCTTCCAATCTTCACTTTCCACTTCTGTTTTACCTGCTATATTCCATGCCAAAATTGTGATTTCATTTAATTCTCCTTTATTTTTGTTTTGTTTTTCTGCTTCCTGTCTTTTATTATTTTCTCTATATTTTAGTCAATTCCTGCTTATTTCTTCTCCTGTTTTACCTCTTTGAAGACTGCTAATCTCCTGCTTTAACTTATATATTTCATACCCAGTCTATCTTATCTTTTGTTTCTATATATTTTCCATTTACAATCAGCTTGTCATACTTAACCAAGGCTAAATTCCCCTGTTTTTTTTTCTTCGAAGGCGATGTCTTTTAATATTTTTCTTATCTCTCTCCGTTTCCTCTGAAAAATCTTCTTTGATCTCATATGTGAATCCTTTTAAATCTTTCTTACTTCTCATTACTTCATCCTTTTGTTTTTCTGATTCACATTTCACCACTATTCTTCTATTATATGCTTTTTTTTTTGCCTATGCGGTGAGCTCTAATTATTTTTAAATCTATCTTTAATTTCTTGCTTATAAATTCCTTCTTGCATCTTCTTCCGTCCTACTCAAACTTTCTCTCTCTTCTTCTTCCAAACCCTCCAGGATAAAGTTGCCTCGTCTACTTCTGTCTTCTTGTTTCCCTAGTTTCTCTTTCAATTCCAAAATTTGCTTCTCGGAATTTACTTTTATTTCCTTCACTTCCATCTTTAATTTCTCCTTCTCTTCCTCACTTCTTTCTAACTTCCTTATCATTTCTTCGATTTGTTTCTTAAACACTTTATCTTCTTCTTTGAAACTTTTAACAT